>JASEVX010000006.1:49964341-50564341 GCA_031761405.1 Serripes groenlandicus
TGAAAGAAAATACAAAACAAAAAAAACAACAAAAATGATGTCAGTATATGAGATGCACCGTAGCTGAACTTAACTAAATGCATTTGTTGATAATAGCTTCCCACCAAAGAAATGTTTGACCGAAACGAAGAGAAAAACGTTCATAGGGAAGGGGGTGCAAAATACGTGCAGAAATATACCTACATCAACATATCTCAACAATTAATATATACAATATTACAAAAACAAACATGACATAAAATAATACTGACAGTATTTATTTAACCCGATACAAAGTACTTGTAATTATTCCATACGTTATATAGAAATAGTACCAAATGTTTGTAAAACATATCATAATTTTTAAGCAGTTCGCTGTTCAAGTTCGGATTTCAAACCGAATAGAGCTTCAACATACTCCTTACCATTCAAAGAATCTAGCATATTGAAAGTACTACTACCAAATTTGACATAAGTTATTTGTTGAAAGGAATACATAAAAACAGTTAATCAGAATATGCTCAGTCAAACTTGTTTTAATATCACTATTTCAACACCGTGAGCAATGGGAGAAATCAGCGCCTGCCGTGTATGCAATTATTTGGGCGATAGAAAAACAAGCACGTAGCATATTCGGATAACGTTTAGCGTAGTCCCACACTGGATTAGCAGAGAATTGTTACTGTAGTTTTCTGTATAAGACAAACTGTCCCGAAGACGTTCTAACAGTCCATTCTTCTATATAGTAGTTACGAACCTTTGTATTAATACAATGTTTTCAAATATATCTACTAGGAAAATCGCGAAATCGGAAGACCCATTCATAAACAAACTAAGACGTAATAAAAACAAACGTTTGGCTGTGCAGTCCCTTTCTAATCGACACAATATGCAGAAAGCTATTAGTCAGAACCTGTGTATGAAGAGATTCAACTGAAAAAGAATATGCTGTGATGTTTGTCAACGTATTATTTCTTAAAAAACATCAGGGCCATTTTAATGCATGATTTGCTTTACGGGTCTGTTCACCAGTTCGTGTGTATGTGATAATTCCCTACGTGAGTGCGCCTCGAAATATTTTTTCCAATGCAGAATGTCATCAACTAGAACCTGTATATGTCGAAGTCAAAAATCAGGACCGATTTTCATATAATATATTCAGTTATCTTCCGTTCACCAGTATGAGTGTATATATGATAAGTTCATGCGTGGACTAGCCCCAGAATACATTTACCTCTTACAGAAAGCCATCTCAACTAAAACCTAGGTACATGTATTTATCTTTTCAACTGAACAAAGAATATGCTGTGATGTTTGTCAACATTTATTTTGGTGCGTTTTATACGTTGCAAACATCAGGGCTCATTGTATGTTATCAAATGACAACCAATTGACGAACTTGATCAAGCTCTTTTGAATACGTTCAGATTCAGTTTCTAAAAAACAGAAAAAAAAGTTTTTAGAAAAATATTGTTTTCGTCAATTCGTCAACAAAATTGACGAATTGACGAACTTGATGTAGCTCTTCTGAATAAGTGATGGCCAGGAGAATTGAAACAGGGTCTAATTTGCATTCAATACGTTCAGATTCAGTATCTGAAATACAGAAATAAAGTTTTTAGAAAAATATTTTGTTCGTCAATTCGTCAACAAAATTAACGTGTTGACGAATTGACGAACTTAACGTAGCCCTTCCGAATGACTGATGGCCATGAAAGTTAAAAAAGGGCTTAATTTGCATTCAATACGTCCAGATACATTATCTAAAAGGCAGAAATAAAGTTTTTAGAAAAATAGTTTTTTCGTCAATTTCGTCAACTTTATTGACAAGTTGACGAAATGACGAACTTGAAGCAGCTCTTCTGATTGACTGATCGCTATGAAACATGAAATAGGGCCTAATTTGCATTTAATACGTCCAGATACTTATCTAAAGGAAAGAAATAAAGTTTTTAGAAAAATATTTTTTTCGTCAATTTCGTCAGCTATATTGATAAGTTGACGAAATGACGAACTTGAAGAAGCTCTTCTGATTGACTGATCGCCATGAAACATAAAATACTATTTGAAAGACCCTGTCTAAAGGAAAGAAATCAAGTTTTTAGAAAAATATTTTTTTCGTCAATTTCGTCAACTTAATTGACGAGTTGACGAAGCTCTTCTGATTGACTGATCGCCATGAAACACGAAATACGGCCTAATTTGCATTCAATACGTCCAGATACATTATCTAAAGGAAAGAAATCAAGTTTTAGAAAAATATTATTTTCGTCAATTTCGTCAAAAAAATTGACGAGTTGACAAACTTGACGAGGCTTTTCTAATTGACTGATCGCCATTAAATATGAAATAGGGCCTAATTTGCATTCAATACGTCCAGATACTTATCTAAAGGAAAGAAATCAAGTTTTTAGAAAAATATTTTTTTCGTCAATTTCGTCAACTTTATTGACAAGTTGACGAATTGACGAACTTGAAGAAGCTCTTCTGATTGACTGATCGCCATGAAACATGAAATAGGGTCTAATTTGCATTCAATACGTCCAGATACATTATCTAAAGGAAAGAAATAAAGTTTTTAGAAAAATATTTTTTTCGTCAACTTAATTGACGAGTTGACGAATTGACGAAGCTCTTCTGATTGACTGATCGCCATGAAACACGAAATACGTCCTAATTTGCATTTAATACGTCCAGATACATTATCTAAAGGAAAGAAATCAAGTTTTAGAAAAATATTATTTTCGTCAATTTCGTCAACAAAACTTACGAGTTGACAAACTTGACGAGGCTCTTCTGATTGACTGATCGCCATGAAGCATGAAATAGAGCCTAATTTGCATTTAATACGTCCAGATACATTATCTAAAATAAATAAATAAAGTTTTTAGAAAAAATGTCACAGTTCGTCACTCGTCAACTCGTCACTCGTCAACCTTACTTCACGGTCCTAAAAAAATGTCACAGTTCGTCACTCGTCAATTCGTCACTCGTCAACCTAACTTCACGGACCTAAAAAAATGTCACAGTTCGTCACTCGTCAATTCGTCACTCGTCAACCTAACTTCACGGACCTGATTTTAAAGCTTCTTCGGTGTTACTAAACGAATCTGAGATATGGGGTCTTGAGAAATTAAGTGATTTAGAGAATATACAAATCCTAGCTTGTAAATGATTTTTAAACGTTACTGCAAACTCAGTTTTAGGTGATACTGGAAGACTACCTATGCATCTCTTTGCAGCTAAGTGTTGTATTAAATATTGGATACGCTTGTTAAGAATGCCAAACCATAGGTACATAAAATTATGTTATGAACTGTTTAAGTGCTACGATAGTATTGGTCATTGAAGTTGGGTTACAAAGGTTAATCAAAGCACTGACTGTGCTGACGGCCTGGGGATGCAAGAACGTGGGTGTGAAAGCAAATAACAATTGCAGCTTATGTTTATGTATTTATTGTTAAGAAATTGAAAGATAATATCAAAAATAGAAAATATTATGAAACTGCCAATTTGAAAACAGGAGGACCTTGTTTGCACTATATCGCTTATCTGAGTGCAAGAGCACACAAGTATAAACATTAAAGACATGAAGAATCAAAGGAAAATTTAACAGCAGGTTTAGGCAGAATATCTTGAAGTTTCTGCCTTATTATATTGAGAAATATGTCAAAGTTGAATAAATTTCCATCAAGTAGAAATGATTCTCTAAACCATGTACTAGACTGGAAGAAAGTGTTTTATAATTGCAAAACTCATCAAGACAATTATTCTAACAAAGATTCAAAATGTAACCTCTAGAGTGTTATCAAGATTTTCCTTCATT
Source organism: Serripes groenlandicus (assembly GCA_031761405.1). Classification (NCBI taxonomy): domain Eukaryota; kingdom Metazoa; phylum Mollusca; class Bivalvia; order Cardiida; family Cardiidae; genus Serripes; species Serripes groenlandicus. The sequence continues at coordinate 49,968,147 of JASEVX010000006.1, forward strand.
TGGCCTAGTGACCTATTTTTTTTTACCTGATATGACCCATCTTCGAAAATGGACTAGATATTATCAATACAAACATTTTGACAAAGTTTCAAGCTGCTGAAGCATAGAATGCGGCTTCCAGAGTATTAACAAGATTTTTCTTCAATTTGGCCTAGTGACCTAGTATTTAACCCGGTATGACACATATTCGAACTTGGCCTAGATATCAATAAGATAAACATTCTGACCAAATTTAAAAAACAAGAGGGCCATGATGGCCCTGGATCGCTCACCTTAATTATACAATGTACTGCAATGCAAAACACATCAAGACAATTATTCTGAATGCAACCTCCACAGTGTTAACAATATTTTCCTTCATTTGGCCTAGTGATCTATATTTTTTTACCTGATATGACCCATATTCCAACATGGACTAGATATCATCAAGACAACATTCTGACAAAGTTTCAACTTGCTCAAAGTAAAAATGCGGCCTCCGGAGTTTGAACAATATTTTCCTTTATTGACCTAGTTTCTGATCCAATATTACCCATATTCGAACTTGACCTAGATATAATTCAGACAAACATTCTGACCAAATTCCAAGCTGCTGAAGCAAAAAATGCGTCCAAAGTGTAAACAAGATTTTCCTTCAATTTGGCCTAGTGGCCAAGTTTTTGACCCGGCATGACCCATATTCGAACTTGGCATAGATATCATTCAGCTCAACATTCTGAACACATTTCAAGCCGCTGAAGCAAAACATGCGGCTTCTACAGAGTTAACAAGATTTCCCCTAAATTTGGCCTAGTGACCTAGTTTCTGACCCAATATGACCCATATTTGAACTTGACCTAGATATCTTTAAGACAAACATTCTGACCAAATTTCAAAATGCGGCCTCTGGAGTGTTAACGAGATTTTCCTTCAATTTGACCTAGTGACCTATTTTTGACCCGACGTGACCCATGTTCGAACTTGACCTACATATTATCAAGACAAACATTCTGATAAAGTTTCAACATGCTCAAGTTGAAAATGTGGCCTCAAGAGTGTTAACAATATTTCCCTTCAATTCGACCTAGTGACCTAGTTTTTGACTTCATATGGCCCAGTTTCGAACTTGTCCAAGATTTTATGGAGATGAATGTTCTGATAAACTTTCATGAAGATTGGATGCAAAATGTAGCCTGTAGAGTGTTAACAAGCTCAAATGTTGACGACGCACGACGGACGGACGCCGGACAAAATGTGACCACAATAGCTCACCTTGCACTTCGTGCATAGGTGAGCTAAAAATGTGGCTTCTACAGTGTTGACAAGAGTTTCCTTCAATTTGGCCTTGTGACCTATTTTTTTAACAGACATGACCAATTTTCAAACTTACATATCATCAAGACAAACATTCTGACACAGTTTCAAAATGCTCAACTTAAAAATGCAGCATTCAGAGTGTTAAGAATGTGAAGTTGGTTACTTGTTCCTTGTTCCTTATTCAAATCTAAAAGTGGTTTTATGTTCCTTGTTACTTTTGTGTTACTTAATCAGATTTGATCTAAGGTACTGCATATGTTGATATTGCCAACAACACTGTTGATGATGTTGTTGTTGTTGTAGATGATGAGAGAGACCCATTGGAACATTTTAAATAACCTCCTGTTACTTATTCAAAATCTGGTTACTTATTCCGCCTTTTTCAAGAAAAGATGCCTTTGCTATCCCAAATATCATTCCAATTGCCTATGTTAATGTAGCAAACCACAATTGTGATATTGTTGTTGTTGTAGATGCGGCCGGAGACCCATTAGTACATTTCAAATCACCTGTTACTTATTCAAAAAACCTGTTACTTATTCGTTACTTATACAGAAAATCAATACAAACTGCATACGCTGATGCTGCCAACAGCAAATGGGATGTTGTTGTTGTTGTAGATGCTGACGGAGATCTATAAGTACCTTTAAAATTACATGTTACTTATTCAAAAATCCTGTTACTTATTCGGCCGTTTTCATTAAAAGAATTTTTTTCTATTCAAAACATTACTTAAACTGCATATGTTGATGTTGAAAATCATAATGTTGATGCTATTGTTGCTGTTGATGATAACAGAAACCAATTGGTACATTTTAATTCACGTGTTACTTATTCAAAAGCCTGTTACTTATTCGACCGTGTTCAAGAAAAGAAGCTATTGCTGTCCCAAATATCTTTCAAGATGCATTTGTTTATGTTGCCAGCAACACTATTGAGGTTGTTGTTGTTGTAAATGATAAAAGTGAGCCATTGGTACATATTTAATCACCTGTTACTTATTCAAAAACCTGTTACTTATTCGGCCGTTCCCTGTTCCTTGTTCCTCATTCCTTATTCGAATGTGAAGTTGGTTACTTGTTCCTTGTTCCTTATTCAAATGTAAAGTTGGTCATATGTTCCTTGTTCGGTTTTTGTTGCTGAATCAGATTTGATCTAAGGTACTGCATATGTTGATATTGCCAATAACACTGTTGATGATGTTGTTGTTGTTGTAGATGATGAGAGAGACCCATTGGAACATTTTAAATAACCTGTTACTTATTCAAAATATGGTTACTTATTCGGCCTTTTTCAAGAAAAGATGCCTCTGCTATCCCAAATATCATTCCAATTGCCTATGTTAATGTAGCAAACCACAATTGTGATATTGTTGTTGTTGTAGATGCGGCCGGTGACCCATTAGCACATTTCAAATCACCTGTTACTTATTCAAAAAACCTGTTACTTATTCGTTACTTATTCAGAAATTCAATTCAAACTGCATACGTTGATGTTGCCAACTTCAAATGGATTGTCGTTGTTGTTGTAGATGCTGACGGAGATCTATAAGTACCTTTAAAATGACCTGTTACTTATTCAAAAACCCTGTTACTTATTCGGCCGTTTTCATTAAAAGAAACCTTTTCTATCCAAAACATTACTTAAAATGCATATGTTGATGTTGAAAATCATAATGTAGATGCTGTTGTTGCTGTTGATGATAACAGAAACCAATTGGTACATTTTAATTCACGTGTTACTTATTCAAAAACCTGTTACTTATTCGACCGTGTTCAAGAAAAGAAGCTATTGCTGTCCCAAATATCTGTCAAGATGCATTGGTTTATGTTGCCATCAATACTATTGAGGTTGTTGTTGTTGTAAATGATAAAAGTGAGCCATTGGTACATATTTAATCACCTGTTACTTATTCAAAAACCTGTTACTTATTCGGCCGTTCCCTGTTCCTTGTTCCTCATTCCTTATTCGAATGTGAAGTTGGTTACTTGTTCCTTGTTCCTTATTCAAATGTAAAGTTGGTTATATGTTCCTTGTTCCGTTTTTGTTGCTTAATCAGATTTGATCTAAGGTACTGCATATGTTGATATTGCCAACAACACTGTTGATGATGTTGTTGTTGTTGTAGATGATGAGAGAGACCCATTGGAACATTTTAAATAACATGTTACTTATTCAAAATATGGTTACTTATTCGGCCTTTTTCAAGAAAAGATGCCTCTGCTATCCCAAATATCATTCCAATTGCCTATGTTAATGTAGCAAACCACAATTGTGATATTGGTGTTGTTGCAGATGCGGCCGGAGACCCATTAGTACATTTCAAATCACCTGTTACTTATTCAAAAAACCTGTTACTTATTCGTTACTTATTCAGAAAACCAATACAAACTGCATACGCTGATGCTGCCAACAGCAAATGGGATGTTGTTGTTGTTGTAGATGCTGACGGAGATCTATAAGTACCTTTAAAATTACATGTTACTTATTCAAAAATCCTGTTACTTATTCGGCCGTTTTCATTAAAAGAAACTTTTTCTATTCAAAACATTACTTAAACTGCATATGTTGATGTTGAAAATCATAATGTTGAGCTATATATATATTGTTGCTGTTGATGATAACAGAAACCAATTGGTACATTTTAATTCACCTGTTACTTATTCAAAAACCTCGACCGTGTTCAAAATAAGAAGCTATTGCTGTCCTAAATATCTTTCAAAATGCATTTGTTTATGTTGCCAGCAACACTATTGAGGTTGTTGTTGTTATAAATGATGTAAGTGAGCCATTGGTACATATTAAATCACCTGTTACTTATTCAAAAACCTGTTACTTATTCGGCCGTTCCCTGTTCCTTGTTCCTCATTCCTTATTCGAATGTGAAGTTGGTTACTTGTTTCTTGTTCCTTATTCAAATGTAAAGTTGGTTATATGTTCCTTGTTATTTTATTGTTGCTTAATCAGATTTGATCTAAGGTACTGCATATGTTGATATTGCCAACAACACTGTTGATGATGTTGTTGTTGTTGTTGTAGATGACGAGAGAGACCCATTGGAACATTTTAAATAACCTGTTACTTATTCAAAATCTTGTTACTTATTCGGCCTTTTTCAAGAAAAGATGCCTCTGCTATCCCAAATTTCATTCCAATTGCATACCTTGATGTTGTAAACCACAATTGTGATATTGTTGTTGTTGTAGATGCTGCCGGTGACCCATTAGCACATTTCAAATCGCCTGTTACTTATTCAAAAAACCTGTTACTTATTCGTTACTTATTCAGAAATTCAATTTAAACTGCATACGTTTATGTTGCCAACAGCAAATGGGATGTTGTTGTTGTTGTTGTAGATGCTGACGGAGATCTATAAGTACCTTTAAAATGACCTGTTACTTATTCAAAAACCCTGTTACTAATTCGGCCGTTTTCATTAAAAGAAACCTTTTCTATTCAAAACATTACTTAAACTGCATATGTTGATGTTGAAAATCATAATGTAGATGCTGTTGTTGCTGTTGATGATAACAGAAACCAATTGGTACATTTTAAATCATCTGTTACTTATTCAAAAACCTTTTACTTATTCGACCGTCTTCAAGAAAAGAAGCCATTGCTGTCCCAAATATCTTTCAAAATGCATTTATTTATATTGCCAGCAACAATATTGAGGTTGTTGTTGTTGTAAATGATGAAAGTGAGCTACTGGTACATATTAAATAACCTGTTACTTATTCAAAAACCTGTTACTTATTCATTACTTACCCGGCCGTTTTCAAGAAAGGAAGGCAGTGCTGTCATAAATATCACTCAAAATGCATATGTTTATTTTGCCAACAACGTTCTTGAGGTTGTTGTTGTTGTTGTTGTTGTAAATAATAAAAGTGAGCTATTGGTTGTCTTTTTAATCTTGTAAAGTGCATTTTCATGATATTGAGGATGTCTTAACCCTTTCCCACATACAACAAATATGCCGCAGACGATTTTGAAAACATTTATGGAAGAATATAGAACATCTCTTTACATTAGAGAATATAGAAGGGACCAGGTGTCCCTGAACTTACTGTGACTATGAGTAGAGGGGAGGGACAATATGTCCAAGAACCCACTGTGAGTATGAATATAAGGGAATGGAACAGATGTTCCCGAACTCACTGTGACTATGAATATAGAGGAAGGGGACATGTGTCCCAGAACTGACTGACTATGAGTATAGGGGAGGAACAATATGTCCCAAAACCAACTGTGAGTATACACATAGGGGAAGGGACCAGATTTCCCCGAACTGACTGTGACTATGAATATAGAGGAAGGGATTAGGTGTTCCAAAACCGACTGGAACCATGCAACCATCTGTCTCAGAACTGACTGCAACTATGAGTATACCGTAGGGACCATGTGTCCCACAACCGAATATAAGTATATAGGAAGGGACCATATGTTCCAGTACCGACTGTGAGTATGAACATTGAGAAATGACCAGGTGTCCCATAACTGACTGACTATGCGTATATGGAAAGGACCCAGGTGTCCCATAACTGCCTGTGACCTTGAATATATAGGAGGGAACAGGTATCCCAGAACTGACTGACTGACTATGAGTATAGGGGAGGCACCAGGTGTCCCAGAACCCATTTTGAGTATGAACATAGAGGAATGGACCAGATGTCTCAGAACTGAAAGCACCTATGAGTATAGCGGAGAGGCCAGATGACCCAGAACTAACTGTGGGTATGAGTATAAGAGAAAGGACCAGGTGTCCTAGAACCGTCTGTAAGTATGAGTATAATGGATTGGTCAATGTGTCCCAGAATCAATTTTAAGTATGATTATAAGGCAAGAGGCCCGGTAAACCAGAATCTAACGGGATTGCCCTTTATATATTGTGTCTCCTAATGCAGCCTAAAGATAAAAAGGAGTAATAAAAATGCATTGCTTTTTATACTTTAGAAGGTCCCAAGCCCTAAAATCCAGATTGGGAAGACACAGTCATTTTATTATCTTTACAATACAATCATGTCTATTTGTCTTTACTGAGATGGACACGTGAAAAATAACCTGAGACGATAACTAAAAACAACAAAGGTACAATATTGGATGAAAGAATACCTACTATCGATCTCGGTTCAGTGCCACATGCGATACCATCGACCAAGACATTCTCATCAAAGTACATCACAGTTAATATGGAGTCACCAATGTGGGTCTGAGATGGGTCGATTCTTACATAAGATTATGAAGCTGCTGCGTGTAGAAATGATGAAACGTGTGAGAGATGAAAAAATGATGGCGAATATGCACTCATGCGCGTAACATTTAGGTCTCGCACCTGTTCCTTCCCCTAAATAAATGTTTATATATAATTCAGTTAAATCTTTTAAGTGCCAGGTAGATGATACTGACATATGTGTTGTTGTTTGTTAAATGTGTTATACCACCTTCCATACTACTCCAGACTGTTTTGTGTTTCGTTTAAATGGTGTCCCATGATACTTTCCACAATTTTTCTGTCAGACAAATACCACCGACTAAGACACATTGATATGACTGAAGTAGTGGCATAAAACACAATTTAAAAAGCAAACCAATATGTCATTGCATGTACATGGCTCTTGAAACACAGCCATGTACATGGTATTGTCATTATGCCATATATGTGAAACATCAGACTGTGTTTGTGAGATATACATAACAAAATAGAAGCTTTACTCATATATATATATGGTTCACTTTTAAATTATTTACAATATAAATGTGCCTACATAAACATATATATCAGACAATGGCAACTGTGTCTATGTGAAACATCAGCCTATAAGTGTGTGTTATAGAACAGAACAAAAGCTTTATTTATATATTGTTCATTTTCAAAATATTAACAATATAGATGTGCATACGAAAGATACGATGTCTTAATCCCTTTTTAGGATTTTCACGCCTTAAAATGTTCACGACCGTACTGTGAGAAATGTAACGTCTTACGAAATTATACGGTCGTACATTTCTCACGATACAACGTGCTCAATGAAAACAAACACAAGAAAAAATATGAAGGAAGGAACTAGAAAACGGGTAAATATGTATATATATCAATTTATAGTCTCTAATAACTTAGTCTGGTTTGAAATTTACTCATTTCCATGGAATGCGATTTCTTAACACCAAAGATAAGTTTTATGCACCTGTTAAGCATGCATTAAGGCAGGCGTTGCTCATTCCGTTATTCTGTTGATTTTTTTTCTTGTTGTGCTAGTTTTTGACCATTATTTGGTCCCCGTTTGTCATACCAAAGACAATACAAACGGCCGAGTTTACTTACAGCAATTGTCCTCCCATATCATTATGCCACACTTTGCCAAGGTTTTTGTCTCGCTGCGTTGCTTTTCTGGCGACGGCGACGGCGACGGCGGCGTCAAACATTTGCGTTTAGCTCAACGTTAAATTTTAATTTTTCTCATTAAGTACTGTTGCTAGTGCATTTATATTTGGAATAAAGTTACACCTAATACCTTTCTTCACACTGTATGCTGATGATACTGAGTGTGAATTTCTTTTTGGTGTATAAAACATGATTCTTTTTTTTTTTATTTCAGAATTGGACATAGCGTCCTCACTTTTTGGTAGAATGATTTTAAATTGTGCACACACATTAAAAGCACCTCGTGAGATTTTCAGCAATGTTTCAACAATTACATCACAGAGAAAAGGGTTATTAAAATTGACGTAATCTACAGCTCGAAACAATTGAATCTACCGCGTACATTCTCATAAAGTGTGTTCCGTCTCTTAGCAGAATGTAAACAAAGTTTTGACAGCGGCTATTTACAAATTAAACTACTTTGGTCTCTATATTATTTTATATTTAAATTGCCCAGGAGGTTTCGCAAAGTAATGTGAATCGAGTAAGATGAGTTGAAGATCAGAAAAGAAAACCTATACGTGTCAGGACATCTGCAAATGAACAGATTTTTCAATGTGTGTCTGTTGCCGTTTATAGGACCCCTGCATATCCCCGATGCTTCTTGATTCTTTAATTTGCTCCATCAACAAACATATGTGTAGTATTTTCCTAAGTATTTAGCTGCCCTGTTCAGACAGACATACCGAAATAATAAATATTTCCCATTCGTATATTAGTAAAGAACCCCCCTGTTCGTCTGCCAAGTACGGATTAAATAATTCCAATATTCACATTTTAGGTGATCAAAGTATGTTTTATGTAAAGTATGTAAAAGGTTGACAGTACTAATCTTCGATTTAGTACGCAAGTGTAATTTTTACTATACATTGTCGGTAACTTAAAAGAAAACAAAAATCATAAAATAATCCCGGTTTGGCTCCATTGTGTATATACACCGGTCATACATGTACGCGGTAATTTAAATGATGAATACTTATCGGTTTCGGTAGTTTAAATGTAAAATAGTATAAGATTATACTTTTATCAAATCTTATTATTATTAGTCGCCGGGCAGAAGCCCGCGACTTCTATTTTTAATAGCTTTTCGGAAATCACATGGGAGGGCGGCTTATTATTAGAAAGAAACAAATCTAGATGATTTGAACATATTACAATTGTGGTTGTTTACGAACACTAATAAATGACACATCTAAAATGAAATAAATATTCCGATTTTTTAATGTTTGCAGTTTTTTTTATTTCACTCGCATTTAAGTTTTTTGTCTTATTTACGAAGACAAAAGTGGTCCCTTCAAGACGTGAACCAACACCCCCTAATGCAGACTCTTATGTGTCATCATTGAGGTCAATTTCGGATTCTCCTTTTAATAGCAATTTTAACTTACTAAATGTTGTTTTCATGTTCAAAGAGATGTCTCGATTTGTGTAGAATTCATTTAATAATGTTAATCCATGAATATCTAAAGTAGGAACTGTTTCTAAGCTAAATATAGACCCTATTCTGTTGTGTAGTTTCGTGACCTTTAACATCGATTTTCGCGCATGCGCATTTCGATATGAAAAAGCGAGTGATATTATTTTATTTTAGACAAGTACAAGACGAATGTTTGACGCAAAGCGTCAAAGAGAAGCCGCAATATTTCGTTGTACATGTAGAAATAAGAAAAAAAAGAACATTTTTAAATCCACAAACAATAGAACCATTTAAACTGTAGACGGTAATGCTGATATATTTCTCCTTTTGAAGACTTTTGTGTGTTTTCTTCAAATTACCTCCCTTTAAAGCAATACCAGGATATTTACCTTGTGATTCGAATAAGATTGACAAACATTGAAATTATATGAATGAATACTATTATTTAAATAAGTAACAACAGCAAAATTAAATTTAAGCCAGATAAATGTGTACACGTTTCGTTAATTTTGTATAGATACCCTAATGTATAGGTATAAATATAAACTTTATAAGCAAATGTTTTCATTTCAACGTTCCTAATGTTTGAATAGACTAAGGAAAGTCAAGAATACATAAATAAATCAATGCAGTCTTTTCCGGCGACATTGATGCCTTGCATCAACTTTCTCTTGTTATATACATATAAAGTAATAGTCCCTTTAGACGTCCATACAGCTTGTGATGCATCTGCAGTAAAAGATGTTTGAAACAGTGTGTAGGCCTATGCACTTGCTGATATGCTGAAATTGAAAGTCATGATAATCTACTCCTTTTCGCATACTATTAAGTTGTCTGTTGCAAGCATGTTCTGATATTTTGCAGAGAAATGTTAAGTGGCTAAAAATATGTCAGGTAATTATAAATATTGAGGAAAGGTTTGAGACACATATATCTGATTTATATATATCTAACTAAATATGGAAACTATCTACAATTGAAAGTACAATTATTGTAACATAAGGGTAAAACTGTGTCAAAGGGAATAACTGCCCATTATGAGCATTTTCTCCTTTTGTCACACGTTTTTCGAAGTTCCCCGCTGCAGTTGCGCCAAATGGTATATGCCTTATGTGGGAGATCGGAAATCTTAATTGACTTCCAGCTAATTGTAATTCCGTTCAGTAAATGAGTGTTTAAGCAGGAAATAGAATGACATAACATTTGCGCAGTCAGAAACCTATGGAAGCCCTGGAGGGATTTCTTACTTCAATACTTCTGACTTCTTACTTCAATACTTCTAACTTCTGAAGTAATGAAGTTAGAAGTCATGAAGTTAGAAATAATGAAGTTAGAAGTAATGAGTAGATGGTTCGTATCGGAAATGTTTCGAACCAGCTTAGAATATGGTTTATAAGCTGTATGCATACTTTATATTAAGAAATAGCCACATTCTGGAAGTATTTAATTGATAGACAAACAAACCACTGTGTTTATTATTTGTCCTACAATACAATTGTCTTTATTTCTTTTTTTCCACTTCACATTCCAATATTAAAATGGTGATCAACAGACTTCTGTTTTGTATTGGTTACCTGGCTGCCAAATGATTCTGAGCCCCTCAAATCCATGGGCAGCACATACACATTGTACGCTTTGTAAATATATCCATTACTGTTGCAATATGTAAAAGAAGATTCGTACCGGAAATGTTTCGAACCAGCTTAGCATATGGTTGTATGCATTCTAACTATTTCTAACTTCATTACTTCTAACTTCATTACTTCTAACTTCATTACTTCTAACTTCATTACTTCTAACTTCATTACTTCTAACTTCATTACTTCTAACTTCATCTAACTTCATTACTTCTAACTTCATTACTTCTAACTTCATTACTTCTAACTTCATTACTTCTAACTTCATTACTTCTAACTTCATTACTTCTAACTTCATTACTTCTAACTTCATTACTTCTAACTTCATTACTTCTAACTTCATTACTTCTAACTTCATTACTTCTAAACTAATGTACTTATGCACGAAGCACTTGGGTGGGTGTTAACTGTAATGAAGTTAGAAGTATGGAAGTCAGAAGTAAGGAAGTTGGAAGTTAAAAGTGATGAAGTTAGAAATGTTGAAGTTACAAGTATGGAAGTCAGAAGTCAGAAGTCAGAAGTATTGAAGTAAGAAGTCCCTCCAGGGCTTCCATAGAAACCTAAATTAATAAAGACCTGTTATTTTAGGCGTGTGGCGAAGTATAAATTTATTTCGCTCTTGGTATCAACATAGTTTGATCCGATTATGTACTGTTCACTCAATAGTTCAAAACACTTTTAAGAGGGAGACTTATAACCCATAAGAACTCGGATTATGGTTATGGATGTAGATCTGTTAATAGTTGACATACACATATTCTAAAGTTAGTTTACGAGAGTAAATAGCCTAAAATAACAACACAACTATAAAAGCTAAGTTTTATTTATTTTTAATTTGTGAAATGTCTATAACAGGAACATTCATTGTCTGTCATCCTGGGATTAAATATGTGCACATTGATGCAAAATTCTGTCAAATTACTTCACGAACTACCAGATCTTCTCAGTAATCTATACTAGTTGCCTATTCGTATAGACTGTCAAGAAAATTCTGCCAGAAAAAATTCACCAGGCGAAAATGGTTACCGTCATTTTGGACCAAATCGGGCCCGGACAAAACCGGGTTTTAGCATTCTCTACTTTCACTTTCAAACAATTGTTATTAAATGATTGAAATCATTCGTACGAATGCCGGTTTAACAAGACGTCCATGCTATTATTGGCATTAGAAAGTAGTTCGCCGCTGCAGACTGAAAATTCAACGGTGTTATATATATATATATATATATATCAGTCGACGCTTATGTAATTTACGAACGCCTAAAGGTTTACACGCGTACAAATATTTTATTCATTACAATTGATGGATTTCACGAAATTCATAACTAAGTTATAACACGAATATAAATTTGAACAGGTAACAGGTCCAATGCGGCATTGTGACGTTCACTTTTAAATAGAAATCACGACAAATCGCTTTGTTTGCTAGATTTCGTACCGATTATGATCCGATTTTCTGTAATAAAGAAATAGACGGACACGAATTGAACGAATACAAACTATAATTACAACAACAGCATAGCTAGCTAGCTCAAAACTACAATCTGTTCAATCTGTGTTTAGCAGAAGGTCATTTTGGTATAAGCGCCTTTTGCATTTTTAATTATTGATATGTTGTTAGCTATGGCACTTTAATATTCGAGCTCCCTTTGTCTTTTTTGAAGGTAAAAATGAAAGAGAATAACACCCCTAAAGTACAGTAGAAAAACACACGTGACACAGTTACCTAAATTCGAGAGGTCATCACCAACCTCATTGTCCCAAAATGAAGATGGACAAAATGAAGATAGTTCCAAATGTAGAAGTAATTCTTCCTCGAAAAGAAGTTTATCTAAAGATTATGGAACTACTGATAACAGTAAATTACACGAGCATGTTAGCCCTCAAACTGGTCATATCAGTAGCGGTGATATAGTTAGCATTGATGGAAGTAGTTCTGGTGACGACGTTCAAACTACGAAGGACCACATTCTCGAGAAAGTCGGCCTGAAAGGTTTGTTTGTTTGTTTGTTTGTTTGTTTGATCGGGGTTTCACGCCGTTTCCAACATTATATCCGTAATATAATGTCGAAATTTCACTTATTCAAGATCCCTGGGTAAACAAACCAGTACTAGACTAGGAAATATACATTGCCAAAGGGCTCTCCTCCTTGACCTGCCAGAAAGGTGTTGTACTTGTATTTGGCGATATTTTGCATAGGTAGAAAGTGGTGAGCACTATTTCATTCTTTATTTTTATTTTAAAATGTCTTCTTATTTTGGGTCTTATTGATTACACTACATTACCGGTATTTTGGTAGCAACTATATCTTCTGTCAAAATATGAATTTAGGACTAATGCACTTATATGGACAGTATTGATGATTGTGTGATTGTGCTGTATGTAATGTCTATTGTAACGTGTGTAATAAATATATTTAGCGGTCCGGTCCAAAATTCCGCCTAACTCACTTTAATAAAAAGACCTTGTTTTCACTTGAACTACAAACTGAGGTTGTTTGTCATTCTAGAGCAGTGCATTAGCCTAAAATATAAACTTATCAGATAATACAGTTGCAAATCTGATGTCTCATATGTTTCTGCGTTTCTCTCATTTACTTTATTAAGACATGACATTGAAGTTAATTCGAAATCGTCGAATTTTAGTGACTGTAGATTTAGATTAAAAAATTGTCTCTGTTCTATATAAAGAATTGTTCAAGACATGTGACCCTGTTTGGATACACAACATTTCAATGCATTACCAACATGCATGCCCTCATTATAACAAGAACAAACTTACCTTTGTAAATTATCTATTCCTTTTTGTTTATCGATTAATTTATTCTTTGCGTATTTGCCCCCTCCAGATCGGCCTCGTCTACCGGACAACATTTGACAACGTAGTTCACATTCTCTATTATCCCTCCTGATGTGCTAAGATTAATATCAATTGACTTACATGTCAATTAATAAACCTGCCTCCTGATAAAAAAAAAAAAAAAGATTTAGACTAGAAAGCGGACATATTATGCAAGGATTAGTAAGATAATACATGTGGTTTCACCCTAACATACAGTTAACATTACTTTACAATGTTATACAATATTCAACTTAGATAAACCAAAGAGTTGAAATATGAACAGCTTCATCGCAGCAGGAGAAGGGTTGTTATAACATAACTTGTGTGTGTTTTGTTTTGATCTTTTGTCTCTCCCCCTTTATATGTTTTTATATCATGGTACTCACTATATATATTCATGTACATTATATTGATATGCATATTCATATATTCATAATGATTACTTTGAACATTTGAATCCTTCTTCATCTACATGTATAGCACCCGCCAAAAAGATATTTTCCGATACATATATATAAATATTTAATAGGTGATGTTGACAGAGATAGGGATGAAGGGTGCATTGGAGATGACATTGAGAATGATAGTGACAGTACTGATTTTAACTTTACCGATAATGGCTTAAAATGTGCCAATCATCACAGTGTTCGAAGAGACTGCCATAAAGGTAATTATTGTATACATACATACTATCTTTCCAATTCAAGTTTAATGTGTTTAGCCATGTACGTGAAGGTAGCCGGAGTAGCCGGAATAACCAGAAACACCGGCTACTCCGGCTGTATCAACCTGCCGGTACATCCAGAACTTCGGCTACTCCGGCTGTATTAACCAGCCGGAACTCCGGCTATACCGGCTGAATTAACATGCCGGCACCGGCCGAACTCCCGCTTCTCCGACTGTATTAATCAGCCGGAACGAATTCCGGCTACAACGACTTCATATTAACAAGCCGGAACAGGCGGAACTTTGTCTACAGCGGCTGTATAAGCCAGCCGGAACAGGCAGAACACCGGCTGTGTTAACTACCCGTAACAGCCGGAACCCCGGCTTCTCCGGCTGTATCAACCGACTGTATCAGCAAGCCAAAAAGACGGAACTCTGGCTACTCCGACTGTATCAATCAACCTGAACAGCCGGAACTGCGGCTTCTCCAGCTGTAATAACCGGCCGAAACAACCGTATTTTCGGCTACCCGGACTGTATTAACAAGCCGTTACAGCCGGTTCCGGCTTCTCCGGTTGTATTAATCAGCTGGAACAGCTGTATTGCCGGGACCCGTTTTATTTAAAGTCTTAACTTAGATTGTCGTAAGTTCGGACGTAAGTTAGCACTTACGTCCTATATAACCGTTTTTGGGATAGGGGCGTTTCGCCACTATCTCATAGCGAAGCTGCTTTCGAAAAGTCGGATTAAAGCTGCAACCGCAGTCCACATGTGTATACCTACACCAAAATCGAGTTTTGATTGGTTATAATCTGCCTTTTCAACGATTTCATTGGTTCGACCGAATCACGAAACCCTCCGCTTGCATACATTTATGAGACAAAATAGTTTCTATGAATGAAACTCACTCTGAACTATGGTTGACCTCAATGTCAGTAGTGTGAGGTAACGTCGACCGTTCTGTGACCCCATAAGTTTACAACAGTCGACTTATAGAGAAATGTGCAAAGCACTGTAAATACAATTATTGAAAGGAGTTGAAACCATTGTGGCAAAAGTAGAAATTGCCTACGAAAAGCAATTTCCCCTTTTGTCACAATGTTTTCGATTGTCGTCTGCTGCACATGCGTCTGTAAGCGTCTGTAGGCGGAAAATGGTTACATCCTTCCCATGGAAGCGGAACCCTTTCCGTGATACTATAACAGTTCGAATATTTAAAAAATATTGTTGAAAATGGAGCTATTGCTGACAATGAGCAATTCCTCCTTTTCACACAATGCTTTCAAACACGTTTCAAATTAATTCTTTTCATATTTAAACGTTTTACTATGGACGTTCTTTCCCTCTTTCTCCCTTCCGGACACATTTTGAATAACATGCTAGAGATGAATGATTACGAGCAATTTTGCCTTACATCAAGGGGAAAAATATATAGTTGAAACCTTTGTGGAAAAAGAGAAAATGGGTCATGATAAACAATTCTGCAGCCGTCTGCTGCACATGCGTCAAAAAGCGACTGTAAGCGGGAAAGGGTTGAACCGTTCCCGTTACAGCTACTTAGTTACAAACAAATGTTGAAAGTATATTTGCAAACGGAGCAATTGCTGACAATGAGCAATTCCTCCTTTTCAAACAATGCTTTGAAACATGAATCAATTTGTTTCTATAACCTAGATAACGAAAACATTTGTCTACAGTTATTATTTTAACCTTTGCCCCTTTTAGACGCATTTGACTAACCTTAACAGATGAATGATAATCAACAAGTTTGTCTTTTTCCACAATGTTTTCATCACTATTCAAAATCATACTTTTATTAATTCAGGTCAATAGTTATGCCTTAGTTCAATGTTGTTTGCTGTATATTTAGTCTATGTGGTCAAGGTTAAGGAATACTGTAAACAAACTTGTTACAACATAATTCGTCCAAAGAGAGAGGTCCTACTGTGTATACATGCCATGAAATAATGTTACAAACGGTCTCACCGCTACTGGGGAATTGTTGGTAAAACAGGTCGCGTTTTGTGTTGAATATTCTCATGTGTCGCTGTATGTAGACCCTACTAGGAAATAGAAATTAAATCTACAAATTATAGATAAGTTAATTTCAACATTGATTGATTGGGATTTAACGCCGTTTTTAACATTTCTTCAGTCATATCACGGCGGCCAGTTCACCTACAAATGTATTTCCTGGTTTTCTCAAATCAGTACTCCTCACAACAATCTTCCCAAGCAACTGGCTGCGTTTCCACATAGATTTAGCCATTGGTGAAAGACGAATGACGCATGTCGCATTGACTTTTGTCAAACGTCGGAAAGAAATTTGGCCGAATTTGTCAACACATCCGAGTTATAACCGCAAGGTCATTATTTATTTTATTATTGAGAAGCTTCTAGCGATTTTGGGACTAAAATTATAATGTATATGCATTTGCGTTAATTTAAGACTCAACGTTCATCAACGTGTAATATAGTCCTAGATGTATCTGTTGACAAATAAACTAGAAATGTAGTCTAAATAGGTTTTTGAAAATTAACCTTGACGGTCCGGTCCCGTTTCGGAGATACAATTAAATTGCAAATACTTTACAAATACCATAATCTAAGCTGACGTGTTTTGACGCATCGAACCAGTCTTCTGTAATCAATACTTGAGTTGTCTCCGTCTGTAAAGCTTGGAGGTATAATCCGGCGTCCGGCCGGCTGTCTGCCTGAATGTGCATTCGTCCGTCCGTCATGGATTGCATGTATTGGTTAACACGTTGTTTCTGTATGGCAGATTTATTTCAAAGTGGTCACAATTATACCCGTGTGATCAGGAGAACGGCAAAGTACTAGGTACATAACTCTGGTCTGTTTTTTCAGTTATCTCCATTTTTCCTTATTTAGTTCAGCGATTGTCTCAATTAACTTTCATTGTATCAATTTCAAACTTGGTTTGTATGTAACTTATGACTTACAGATTTGCAGTGCACCATTACCATAAATTTAGCATGCTGCGTTTGGAGTGTGTATATTTTTGTCTTTCAATGTTCTCCCTTATTATATGCAACACATGCGTTCCGTGAAATTCCCTTTTTCGTTAATGAGTGCTTCCCCAAGATTTGTACTTCGTCAAATCTAGTCTGTTTTTTAGGTGTAAACTCAATTTTTTCATTTCTTCGGTTATTGTCTCAATATATGTCCAATATATCAATTTAAGACTTGGTGTATAGGAAACTCAGAGCTGCAATTGTGCAGTGCAAAAGAAACATAACTCTATCATGCTTTCGATCGTCTTTCATTTATCAGCATGATTACAATATACATTGTGGATCTTTAGTGATTTCTGAACTAGAAATATTTTAATTAAGGGTAGCTGCTCGGGTTTTTTTTGTCAATCTTTTGTCCTTCGATATTTTGTTTATACAAGAAAAGGGTAAAACTTTGACAAATGAGGTATATGTTATTGGCAGGCAATATGTGTTGCTTCAAACATTTTTGGTTTGGTTTGTTTAAAGGTCATTGTTTCATTGTTTCAACAATGTTTGTCCATATGATCTATGCCATATGTTTTCAACTTACATATGCCCCTATACCATCAGCGCTTTCAGCGCTTTGATTATCAAATAATCGTAGCAAAGACAATCATACGTTTTGCGTTAAAAGCTACGACTGCTTAGAGGCAGTCTTAAGTTGGGATAAAAGTCGCAAACTTGGCGACGATTCAAACAAAATCCGTCGATTCAACAACAATTTCGTCTCGAGATAAGACAATCATGGTGGTTTTGTGTGGTGCCGTGGTGTTCTCTCGACATACAATTCAAATTCCAAGTCAGAGTATATCAACGATTGAAAATCCGGCTACTGCGACTCAGAGCCATAGAGTGTCAGGAAATCCTTACTCCGGCTTGGCATGACATGCGGCTGACGCAACTTGGCGAAACAGGAACTCATGCAAGACGAAGTCAGTTTGAGGCACTTTCACCTGACATGCATCAATTAACCGTCCAGCCCATCTATCTCGAGCAATAAGAACGCCAAAACGAGGGTGGGAGCCAAGCTGTCGGACTCCGGCTTGGTTTTGCAGCCGGCTGCCATATATCCGGGTGGAATCCAGCTAGCGTGACCGGGAGCCAGAGTGTGTCACTTTCACCTGACACATGTCAGATGCCAGTTTAGCTCTCTAATTCGAGCAATATACAGCCGGAGTTGGAATGTAGACTTGGCCAAAATGCCAACTTCTTCTGAACATTGCAGCCTGCTTCCATAAAACCGGCTGTGACTCGGAGCCAGCGTGTGGCACTTTCACCTGACACATGTCAGGATGCCAGTTAAACTCTCTTATTCGAACAGGACGTTCTGTATGTATGTCTAAGTGTGTTACTGTCAATCTGCCTGTATGTCATGGGAAGTCCCAACTTTGACCTGTTCGAATTAGAGAGTTTGACTTGCATACTGACATGTGTCAAGTGAAAGTGACACACATGTAATTGTACACGTTCAGATGAAACTGGAAAATCATTTTGATAGACAATTATGTTGAAGCAGCCAATCAGACATTGTTTGCCAATCTGTTAATTGGCACAATTAAAATGTTTTTCTACCATAACATTAAACACGAAAGAAATGTGTTAATGAACAAGATAAAAAAAGGGCCAACAACTGAAGTATCAAACTGTCAATTAGTGCTCAATTAATTTAAAGATTTAAAAATCGTCATTATAATAATTGCACTCAAAAACAATTTGTTCTTACCATATACAAATACATATTATATGGTCCGCATATTACCTCTATATTTAGATTTCCCTCTATACTGCATTTGTCCGCAGTTTACTCTATATTGCATTTGTCCGCAGTTTACTCTATATTGCATTTGTCCGCAGTTTACTCTATATTGCATTTGTCTGCAGAACGCGTCCGCATTTAAGACCCTCCCCACTCTGGCTCCGAGTCACGCTAGACAGATTCCAACCGGATTTATGGCAGCCTGGAGCAAAACGTTTGGCCGATAGAGTGGCCCCCGCCTCGTTTCGGCGTTACTTTTGTTCGAGATAGATGGATATGGCGGTTGATTGATGCATGCCAGGTGAAAGCGCCTCAATCTTTATTCGTGTAGCATGAGGTCCTGTTTCGCCAAGTTGCGTCCGCCGGCTGCCATGCCTAACCGGAGTTGGGATTTCCCAATTAAGTACCGACTTTGCACCCGTCCTGTTCGAATAAGAGAGTTTAACTGGCATCCTGACATGTGCCAGGTGAAAGTGCCACATTCTGGCTCCGAGTCGCAAGAGCCTGATTCCACCCGGATTTATTGCAGCTGGCTGCAATTTTCAGATGAAGTTGGCATTTTGGCCAAGTCTACAGCCCAACACCGGGTGTAGATTTCTCGAATAAGAGAATTGGCTACAAAACCCCGCCGGAGTTGGGCCTGAGTTGGACCGGAGTTGGGCAGTCTGGTTATTTTTAAGAAAGAGTTAACCATGTATAGCGCTGACCGAATTGCTCCCATTAGGTTCGATTCTTCATTCGTGCAAGGCCTAAGAGATTCAAATTGATGTTTTAGTATCAAAAGCCATGTTTTAAAATCAAGCCAATATTAAAATGTACGAACAGTGTATTTGCACATAATACATGTAGTTTAAGCTTTAGGATGATCAGTACAGCCGTTGTAATAGGAAATAACCAGTGTGTTGTCGATCATTAAAATACTCGGACTAGGAGTTGTATGTCTAGAGAACACCACGGCACCGAAAAAAAACCACCATGATTGTCTTATCTCCAGACGAAAAAGGTGTTGAATTGACGGATTTTGTTTGGTTCGCCGCCGTATTTGCGACTTTTTACTCAACTAAAGTCTGCCTCTGAGCAGTCGCAGCTTTTCACCCAAAACTTATGGTTGTCTTTGCTACGATTTACGATCGTTAGTAAAACGAATATTGTTTTCATTGGTATACAGTGGCCTTCTGATTTAGATATGACAAGCACCAAAGAGTGTGTTAACTATTCCACGACCTCTTGGTAAAAAAGGTATTTGTGATAGACCCCCTTTCTGCATATACCATATTGAGCATTCAACTCTAAAATTATTCAAAATAAGAACATAACAAAGTGCTATTAAGAAGTGAATTTATTAACGTTAGTGATCGGTCAACCCCGTCCAGCTGTTATCCGTGATATGCAGTAAGCCCCTTGCTGGCAGCACTATCAGTGCTTTGATAAGACTCGCTGTTCTAACTATTTACTTTTTTAAGGCAAATTTCTATGCATGTAGTATAGTGTAGAAACATACCTGCCTTGTAGAGAATCCATCGGTTCCACCGATATCGTGTTGGTGATAAATGCCCTTTTCAATATGTTTTCAGTTATATCATGATGGCAAGTACATATAACTTGTGTTCACCTATATTCCACGCACCATTTCCCCCATGAAACCGGCTATCTTCCAACATAGACTATTTAGTCCATTAGTGAAGGATAAATGACGCCACTAAATGGGCTCAAAAAGTATATGTGGGAAGGTCGACAGTTGCTTGGGAAGAATGTTGTGTGGATGATATATTGATGTAAATGCAAAATGTTTTTTCAGTTTCCACATAAAGTTATAGACAGCAGATGCCTTATGGAATATCGGACCGGTTTCATTATCCTATTGAATTATGTTGTTTACGTGGATAAGGCTAAATTGCATATTACATGTTACAATATACGGGTTAATGACCTAGTAAAAGTGAGTAAGCTTTATCTAAACCGAAGGCTTAACATTTTACAAATAGCAACAATTATCGAATTGTCGCCTGTTGAAGATGAGCTGATTAGGAATCGCCCGAACAGGAAAACGTTAATAATTTTTGTACGATTTTATAACAGGTGATGTTAACGAGAAAGATGATAGTGGTATTCGAGATGACACAGAAAAGGAAGATGTTAGAAGTGATGATCTATATAGTACCAGTGGTAATTTTAAAAATGATTCTGATCAAAGTGAGGGAAATGACGACCCGAGATTTGGTGAAAATATATCAAGTGACGCTGATGAGCTTGATGATGACAATTATCTTGGAGACAAATGTGGGATTGATAAGGACTGTAGTGGTGGGGAAGAGGAGATACAGAATGACGAAGATAAAGGAGATGACACGATGATTGAGACAAATTTAACGTTAACGAATGAGGAATGGAGTGCTGTTAATCCAGTGTGTAAAGATGGAAATGTGCCAAGGTGTTTAAAAAAAGGATGGCATTTGATTTTTGATCGGAAATTAGAAATTATCAGTAAAGAATGTGTGTACAAATACACGCGTGAAGTTAGCCGGAGTAGCCGGAACAGCCGGAATAGCCGGAACTCCGGCTACTCCGGCTGTATCAACCGGCCGGATAAGCTGTATTTCCTATTACTTCGACTGTACTTACCAGTCGAATATCATCATTCCGGCTACTCCGGCTGTATTAACCAGCCGGAACTCAGGCTTCTCCGGCTGTATAAACCAGGCGGAACAGCTGGAACTCCGTCTACACTGACTGAATTTACCAGCCGAAACAGTCGAACTCCAGCTACGTCGGCTGTATTAACCAGTCGGAACAGCTGGCTGTATTAACCATCCGGAACAGCCGGAACTCCGACAACTTCGACTGTATATACCAGCCGGAACTCCGTCTATACCGGAACAGTCGGACCTCCACATGTGGAAGAATTATTTCACCGGCAATTGCTATCAGGTATAATTTACCATATGGAAATAAAGAGTAGCTGTAACTTTAACGCGCTATGACTCTTTAATTAATTAATTCATCGCTTAGGTGCAAACGGCTCCACAAAATATAATTATCTATCTTTAATATGTGGATCTTTTGTCCACCCTGTTAAAATAACATGGGATCTTTTGTCCACACTGTAAAAATGATGTGGGAGCTTTTGTCCACCCTGCCGATAATAGCATGGGATCTTTTGTCCGGCTCCCGCCAATATCATATAGACAAAGAACAAAATAAAAGTACCCATTCACTTATAATCGATGTATATCAAATATTATTATATATATTTCTTAGTTGCAAACGGTCTCGGATTTACCCGAAGTTTTATGACCCTTATAAAGTCAATTTGTATCACCAGGGGATCTGAAGCGAGTCGCGTATCCTTATTACATAATCATTAATACTATATACATGATCTATACTATAATCTTCAATGTGAAATGATGTATCTTTAACAACTGCGAATAGAAGGGGGTATTATACATTTAGTAACAGAAACGTAAATTGGTAATTTACTGCTCTAAAACATTCCTGCCGTAAATGATACAATGCGGTTTTTTTCTGTTCTGGTCCTCTGGTGTATGTGGGAAAAGGTTACGATAAAATCCACCTGACTATGTTGTGAATTAAAAACTAAAATTCAATCAACTCTGTTGACCTAAATTTACAAATATCAGACTTTACCCATAAATACGCATTTGGACGCATCAATAGTTCACGGGTTTTAGAAACAGTGTATAAATTGGAGACATTGATCATTAATAATTAGAAAATTAATGAATGTTTTCTATTCTATTCAATTGTTATTTAATTAAGTTCAACATCCATGATTTTCCATGATCGTGCATACTTATATGTGTATCGTTCGTCTATTTGTTAGTTTTCATCATGGATATGCTTATGTATATAACATGGAACGTGTTTCAATAAATACTATTAATTTACAGATGTTTTGGTTTTATCCATATTAAGCTATAAACCAGTGTATTTGGCTAATTGCCCGCCACGACTATCCCCGAGGCGTTAATTGTTTTATTACCCCGGTCACAGCGTGTGATCAATGTGTATTGGTAAATAACGGAACCTAACGGAGATTAACGAATGAATTGTTTCAGAGCGCAGCTAGGCTTATCGATATTTGATATTTATCTGATGATCAAAATTCTTCAGTATGGCTGCGTCGGCTGTATTAACCAGCCGGAACAGGCGGAACTCCCTATACACCAACCGTATTAACCAGCCGGAACAGCTGGAACTTCGTCTTCACCGACTATATTAACAAACCGGAACAGTCGGACCTCCAGCTACGTCGGCTGTATTAACCAGCCGGAACAGAGGGAATTCCAGTTACACAAGCTATATTAATCAGCCGAAACAAGCGGAACTCCGGCAACTCCGACTGTATTAACCATGCATGCTTCAATCCACCGTCCAATCCATCTATCTCGAACAATAGGCACGCGAAAACGAGGGTGAAACCACTCTGTCGGCCCAACTCTGGCTGTGTTTTGCAGCCGGCTGCGATACATCCGGATGGAATCCGGCTAGCGTTTCTGGGAGCAAGAGTGTGTCACTTTCACCTGACATATATGTCAGGATGCCAGTTAAACTCTCTAATATCCAGCAATTTCCAGCCGGAGTTAGCCGGAGTTGGGCTGCCAAAACGCCAACTTCATGTGATCATTGCAGCCAGCTGCGATAAATCCGTGCGGAATCCAGCTAGTGCAACTCGGAGCCAGAGTGAGGCACTTTCACGTGACACATGTCACGATGCCAGTTAAGCTCTCTAACTCGAACAGGACGGGTGCAAAGTCGTGAATATGTCGGGAAATCCCAACTCCGGCTGTGCATGGCAGCCGGCTGATGGAATTTGGCGAAATCCGGCTAGTGCAACTCGGAGCCAGAGTGAGGCACGTTCACCTGACACACGTCACGATGCCAGTTAAGCTTTTTAATTCGAACAGGACGGGTGCAAATTCGGGAATATGTCGGGAAATCCCAACTCCGGCTGGGTTTTGCAGCCGGCTGCGATACATCCGGGTGGAATCCGGCTAGCGTTTCTGGGAGCCAGAGTGTGTCACTTTCACCTGACATATATGTCAGGATGCCAGTTAGACTCTCGAATATCCAGCAATTTCCAGTCGGAGTTAGCCGGAGTTGGGCTGCCAAAACGCCAACTTCATGTGAACATTGCAGCCAGCTGCGATAAATCCGGGCGGAATCCGGCTAGTGCAACTCGGAGCCAGAGTGAGGCACTTTCACCTGACACATGTCACGATGCCAGTTAAGCTTTTTAATTCAAACAGGACGGGTGCAAACTCGGGAATATGTCGGGAAATCCCAACTCCGGCTGGGTTTTGCAGCCGGCTGCGATACATCCGGGTGGAATCCGGCTAGCGTTTCTGGGAGCCAGAGTGTGTCACTTTCATCTGACATATATGTCAGGATGCCAGTTAGACTCTCGAATATCCAGCAAATTCCAGCCGGAGTTAGCCGGATTTGGGCTGCCAAAACGCCAACTTCATATGAAGATTGCAGCCAGCTGCGATAAATCCGGGCGGAATCCGGCTAGTGCAACTCGGAGCCAGAGTGAGGCACTTTCATCTGACACATGTCACGATGCCAGTTAAGCTCTCTAATTCGAACAGGACGGGTGCAAAGTCGGGAATATGTCGGGAAATGCCAAACCCGGCTGTGCATGGCAGCCGGCTGACGGAATTTGGCGAAACCGGATGTCATGCAACAGGAAGTCAGTTTGCGGCGCTTTCACCTGACATCCTTCAATCCGCCGTCCAAGCCATCTATCTCGAGCAATAGGCACGCCAAAACGAGGGTGGGAATCACTCTGTCGGCCCAACTCCGGCTGGGTTTTACAGCCGGCTGCGATAAATCTGGGTAGAATCCGCCTAGCGTGTCTGGGAGCCAGAGTGTGTCACTTTCACCTGGCATATGCCAGGATGCCAGTTAAACTCTCTAATATCGAGCAATAAACAGCCTTAGTTGGGCTGTAGACTTGGCCAAACTGCCAACTTCATCTGAACATGGTAGCCAGCTGCGATAACTCCGGGTAGAATCCGCCTTGTGCGACTCGGAGCCAGAATGAGGCGCTTTCACCTGGCATGCTTCAATCCACCGTCCAATCCATCTATCTCGAACAATAGGCACGCCAAAACGGGGGTGAGACCACTCTGTCGGCCCAACTCCGGCTGGGTTTTGCAGCCGTCTGCGATACATCCGGGTGGAATCCGGCTAGCGTGTCTGGAAGCCAGAGTGTGTCACTTTCACTTTCTACTCGATTTAATCTCTACCTGGTCAAAATTGAGGATTAGGGGGCCTTTTAAAGGAAGTTATAAGTGATAGATTTATGTGGACTTAATTGATAAGATAATTGAACATGGTCAGATTTTTTCTTTTATAAACAAAAAATATTATTTTGTATGTATTACGCTTCAATCTGAATTTAAACACTTCAAAACTTTAACAGTTGAAAAAAACTGGTATTTGGATGAAATGTGATTGAAACGTATTGTTGAAAATGGGCCAATGCATGTTAAAAGCGAAGGCTACTTTCCCCACAACAATTTCAAGTGGTACACTTTCTAAAAAGGCAACAGGTTAGGGTGCTTATTCTGTTGGCATGAGTTTGATTCTCGTCTGCACTTGTGATCGGTTTAAAATTATTTAAACTACATAAACAACTACACAAAATAATACAATTTAAACTAGTGTTATTTGTTATCATATTAATCAACATAATATAGAAAATGAGTATTTGTAAAAATTCTTGTGTATGCATAGCACAGATAAAACATATACATATATACAATAGCACATTATATACATTACTAGATAGATGCTATTTTCACACAGTTTAGCTCCCAACTGGATGAGTTGGGATGCTGAGTCCACATCAGTCATTAAATCAATCACTCCAGTTTGGTATCTCTCTTTGAGAACTATCAGGTGACGATCAATGTTCAGGTACCGTTGGGTTTGTGGTCTTGTATTTCCACCTGCAGCTCTCTGAATTATGTTGATATCGTTGCAGTTCTGAACGTCTTTAAATATCTGTATGGCCGTGAATATATTAGGGTGGGCATGTTGGGTTTTTAGTTTACTGTGACATCCTTCAACATTAATAGCTATCAAACTGTAAGAACATAAAGCTTTAATTCAAAGGGCAAATATTTTGTGTGTTTGAATGATAATTTGTTTGTGCTACATGTTAAAACCAAATTATATACAAATTAATAATGGATTAAATTTAAGTTAATTATTAATTAATTAATAGCTATCAAACTGTAAGAACGTAAAACATGATAATTATATTTACAAAATTTAATATTTAAATATTTAATACTTTTATCAAAAGTTTATAAAAAAGAGTTCCAAAGTCATCTACAAAATAAATCTATAATTTACCCGTTACAAGGCCCCCTAATTCCGCGATACACTTAAGTCGAGTAGGCGTTCCGGGAACACACCGTAGAGCGTCCGCCTCCGAATCCCCGGTCTGGTCATACCAAAGCCTTTGAAAATGGTCGTAACGGCTGCCCTCCTTAGCGCTCAAGGTTGCGGGGTTACTATTACGACTGACTGGCTTGTGTCAGGATAAATGGACCAGTAGTACTGGTAATTTAGACCCGGAAACTCCGTGATGGCATGTTAGTTGAAAGCGGCGTAAAACACCGAACAATCATTCAGCCAAAAACAAGACCTTGATAATGAACATGTCTGATCGTCAAATATTTTTTGAGGAAAAATATTGCTTCATTTCATGTTTATATTAAATAGTTTTGTACATCTACGAATTTGTAATAAATTTTTTATTTGTATTCATGTCTCCTTTTTTCTCCATACCCTTTGCACAACGTAGGGTTGAAGCCCAAGATTCACGTCAAGGCGAGTCTCTCTTGCGTATTTAAAAAATGATCATTAACTTTCACGTTTTTAAGCCGTGCCAGAGGTAACCAGTCTTTAAACATGCTTGTCTTGTTATAACGATTATTTGTTGAAATGTCTAGGAATCAATTTACGGGCTGTTACAACACGCCAGAGGTTACCAGACTGTTGCAAAAAATGAAACAGAAATGTGTTTTAGTCGTCCTGGTTCTACATTACGATCGAGCTGTTAGACCGCGCCAGAGGTTACCAGCATACATGTGATAGTTTGTGGTGACCTCCGACGAAATTACCACCCCAACAATGAATTTGGGAACGTCTGTGGTGCATTATGGCTTATCTTGGGTTTATATGTGACGTAATTACATGCTTACCAACCCTCCAGATTCAATCGTGAGTCTCACGATTTGAAGGGCGTAACCCCACTCCCACGATCGTGAGGGAGAAACTCACGATTTTCGAAAATTCGAAAATTTAAAAAAAAAAAAAAAAAAATATCTTTTTCTTTTTTTAAAATCAAATCATGAGGATAAATGTACTGAAAATTACTACAATCATTTTCTAACATCAACCTTTTAACATATTGTCACTGATAAAAGGCCCTTTCTTTCAACAAGTTCAAAACAATGTGTGTAGCTCAATTAAATGATTAATACATGTATGTATATTTCTTCTCCATGTGTCTTTATTCCATTGGTACCCGTGTTTTTCATTCAGAAGTATGTCTATAAATTAAAATGTTGTTAATATATATTAAATATTGAAAGTATTGTACATGTATCCCTGCATAGTTATCTAAATTCCGTTCTATTGTGAACATTTCTACTGTTAAATTCATGGCGCTGAAAATCTCCCCCTTCAAACCCCAATCCCCCACTTTGAGATTATGAAACTCCCCCTTGAGGATGAGAAAAGGTTGGTAAGCATGTAATTAACGTCGGGAAAATGAACCCTTTTTAGGATAGATCAACGGGTTTCCATTTTATTTCCTTTTGTAATCATACCAACATAAATGAATGAAATGAAAAAATGTACACAGTAATACAAAATCATGTATTTTATTTTACGAACATAAACATAGAGTATATAACTGTCCTGTGCACTAATTAAACACTTTACGCACGTTTTCCTTTCATCAATTAAAAACGTCATTCCTAACACCAGGAACACTATATTACTGTCAGACATGTTTGTCAATGACTGGTATTCAATTGTTGAAAATTCATTTCGAATTTGAAAACTATTTGATACATACACCAACAAAAATGTTAAAATATGTAATACGGTTTAGAACACGTAACCACAGACTTCCTGTTGAAACCGGTTGTTGGAATGGCACCGATTTAAATATGCGTAAATGTCAATTGTGCGATTCAGCTGTAGGTGATGAATATCATTACTTATTAGAATGTCAATATTTTTGCTCAAATAGAAAACGTTTACTTAACGGCAAATACTATAACAGACACAATATCCATAGTTTTAATGAATTAATGAATATCAAAACAACCAATACGATAGAATACAGAAAATATGTCTATTTATAAAAGAAATTCTTGTAAAATTTAACTGACGTTTGAGTAATATTTACAGAGAATTCTCATTGTAAACGTAACTAAATTTGAAAATCATTTTTGTTTAATACAGTATCATATATCATAAGTCATTTTTATGAATATTGATTCTTCATTATGTGTAGGGTACTCTCCCTCTGATACAAATTCTTAGAATATATCACTGCCAAAGTTCTGCAATATTTATTATTTAAATAATATGTTATAAGCCTCAAATGTATATTGTTTGTATTTTGTTATTGCTCATATTGTCATGTAACCATTGAGTTAATAAACTGTTTTGAACCGATGGTTATTAAGTTCGAGCACGGTATGTTACATATATATATGAAAGCTCTTTAGGGTAATTATAACTACAATTTATATTTACTTCAATATTTTGTGAAGGTGTTGATCGTTTTTTCTGTTTCACACTTGTTTGAGCCGTCAAATAGTTACAATTGTCTCCATCTATATATGTATATAGAATGTGATATATACTTGTTCAATATTCATTTGTATATACGTGTACTTGTTCAATTTGAAATACGTGCTGTTGATCGTAAATAGCATATGGAAAGGAGGATTTTGTTACCAGGGATTTGGATTTGAATATTGATGAAATATGCGGTGAATACATGAATGCATCCTTTTCAAGCATAAGAGGATACATGATATCTAAACATGGAATTTTATTTTAAGATTTATTTTTAACTACTTATGAGCCAATATCTACGTCCAATTCAACTGTGACATATAAATAATAATAAACTTCTTTTGATAAAAAAAAAATAGAAAAAAGAAATTGCTTGACAGTCAAGATTCATGAGCATTTTTTTGCTTTTATGAAAAAAAATTGCCTTTTATTTTAATCATAATTACATTTACAATCTTATAAATAGATATATTTGCAAAATTTATTGCCAATGATGATTTCGAATTTGTCTGCTGCAGAATTTAAGAATGTTGAGAAGGGTTATATAAGAAGACTTTAATTGCCAATTAGCTTAAGTCCC
This sequence comes from Serripes groenlandicus, assembly GCA_031761405.1. Lineage (NCBI taxonomy): Eukaryota > Metazoa > Mollusca > Bivalvia > Cardiida > Cardiidae > Serripes > Serripes groenlandicus. The sequence goes on from JASEVX010000006.1 coordinate 49,997,634, forward strand.
TACATGTATGCACAATAAAGGGGTTATAAAACCAGTTAATTAGTGTGTAACCAACACACATGTGACAAGGCCGGAAATGATTGCATAATGTTACATAATATAAGTCACCCTGACTTCTGGTATATTGTGATATGGTAGGCCTCTTTAGAATTGCATATATTTTATTGTTTGGGACAATTCAATCAAGAGATAATCCCATGTTTTCAATAACCAACTATTCCGTTACCAATCAAAATATTTGTTTCATTATCAGTTAATGTTTTTATTTCAAAATTTAAAACTTTAAGATACAATCACTTTTGATTATCTGCTTCTCATATTTTGACCAAGTTACCATCATCTGGCATTATATATTTACTTTTATCAGGGATCATTATACTGCTCAAAGTATGCAGTTGCTACATATACTTTGATTAATAGTAAATTCACTACTGCAGAGAGGATATATTTATTCCATAGAAGTCTATTAATTTCATTCTAACTTCCTTGAGCTGGGAACACACAGACACTTCTTTGACATAAATTGAACTTATACAAAATCATTTCAATAACTGTGTTGCCTTCTGCAACGATGTGTAGTCGTCTCATTCATTATGAATAAAGCTAAATTATGGCTTTAATGCGGGCTTTTTGGGGTTAGCTACACTCGCCCTGGCATATCCTGGCATATGCCAGGTGAAAGTGACACACTCTGGCTCCCAGACACGCTAGGCGGATTCCACCCGGATTTATCGCAGCCGGCTGTAAAACCCAGCCGGAGTTGGGCCGACAGAGTGGCCCCCACCCTCGTTTTGGCGTGCCTTTTGCTCGAGATAGATGGCTTGGACGGCGGATTGAAGCATGCCAGGTGAAAGCACCGCAAACTGACTTCTTGTTGCATGACATCCGGTTTCGCCAAATTCCGTCAGCCGGTTGCCATGCACAGCCGGAGTTGGGATTTCCCGAAATATTCCCGACTTTGCACCCGTCCTGTTCGAATTAGAGAGCTTAACTGGCATCGTGACATGTGTCAGGTGAAAGTGCCTCACTCTGGCTCCGAATTGCACTAGCCGGATTCCGCCCGGATTTATCGCAGCTGGCTGCAATGTTCACATGAAGTTGGCGTTTTGGCAGCCCAACTCCGGCTAACTCCGGCTGGAAATTGCTGGATATTCGAGAGTCTAACTGGCATCCTGACATATATGTCAGGTGAAAGTGACACACTCTGGCTCCCAGAAACGCTAGCCGGATTCCACCTGGATGTATCGCAGCCGGCTGCAAAACCCAGCCGGAGTTGGGATTTACCGACGTATTCCCGAATTTGCACCCGTCCTGTTCGAATTAAAAAGCTTAACTGGCATCGTGACGTGTGTCAGGTGAACGTGCCTCACTCTGGCTCCGAGTTGCACTAGCCGGATTCCGCCCGGATTTATCGCAGCTGGCTGCAATGTTCACATGAAGTTGGCGTTCTGGCAGCCCAACTCCGGCCAACTCCGGCCAACTCCGGCCAACTCCGGCTGGAAATTAGAGAGTTTAACTGGCATCCTGACATATATGTCAAATGAAAGTGACACACTCTGGCTCCCAGAAACGCTTGCCGGATTCCACCCGGATGTATCGCAGCCGGCTGCAAAACCCAGCCGGAGTTGGGATTTCCCGACATATTCCCGAATTTGTACCCGTCCTGTTCGAATTAAAAAGCTTAACTGGCATCGTGACATGTGTCAGGTGAAAGTGCCTCACTCTGGCTCCGAGTTGCACTAGCCGGATTCCGCCCGGATTTATCGCAGCTGGCTGCAATGTTCACATGAAGTTGGCGTTCTGGCAGCCCAACTCCGGCCAACTCCGGCTGGAAATTAGAGAGTTTAACTGGCATCCTGACATATATGTCAAATGAAAGTGACACACTCTGGCTCCAAGACACGCTAGCCGGATTCCACCCGGATGTATCGCAGCCGGCTGCAAAACCCAGCCGGAGTTGGGCCGACAGAGTGGTCTCACCCCCGTTTTGGCGTGCCCATTGTTCGAGATAGATGGATTGGACGGTGGATTGAAGCATGCCAGGTGAAGTCACCTCAGTCTGGCTCCGAGTCACACTAAACGGATTCCACCCGGATTTATCGCAGCTGGCTGCCATGTTCAGATGAAGTTGGCAGTTTGGTCATGTCTACAGCCCAACTCCGGCTGTATATTGCTCGATATTAGAGAGTTTAAGTGGCATCCTGGCATATGCCAGGTGAAAGTGACACACTCTGGCTCCCAGACACACTAGGCGGATTCCACCCGGATTTATCGCAGCTGGCTGTAAAACCCAGCCGGAGTTGGGCCGACAGAGTGGCTCCCACCCTCGTTTTGGCGTGCCTATTGCTCGAGATAGATGGCTTGGACGGCGGATTGAAGCATGCCAGGTGAAAGCGCCGCAAACAGACTTCCTGTTGCATGACATCCGGTTTCACCAAATTCCGTCAGCCGGCTGCCATGCACAGCCGAAGTTGGGATTTCCCGACATATTCCCGACTTTGCACCCGTCCTGTTCGAATTAGAGAGCTTAACTGGCATCGTGACATGTGTCACGTGAAAGTGCCTCACTCTGGCTCCGAGTTGCACTAGCCGGATTCCGCCCGGATTTGTCGCAGCTGGCTGCAATGTTCACATGAAGTTGGCGTTTTGGCAGCCCAACTCCGGCTAACTCCGGCTGGAAATTGCTGGATATTCGAGAGTCTAACTGGCATCCTGACATATATGTCAGGTGAAAGTGACACACTCTGGCTCCCAGAAACGCTAGCCGGATTCCACCCGGATGTATCGCAGCCGGCTGCAAAACCCAGCCGGAGTTGGGATTTCCCGACATATTCCCGAATTTGCACCCGTCCTGTTCGAATTAAAAAGCTTAACTGGCATCGTGACGTGTGTCAGGTGAACGTGCCTCACTCTGGCTCCGAGTTGCACTAGCCGGATTCCGCACGGATTTATCGCAGCTGGCTGCAATGTTCACATGAAGTTGGCGTTCTGGCAGCCCAACTCCGGCCAACTCCGGCCAACTCCGGCTGGAAATTAGAGAGTTTAACTGGCATCCTGACATATATGACAAATGAAAGTGACACACTCTGGCTCCCAGACACGCTAGCCGGATTCCACCCGGATGTATCGCAGCCGGCTGCAAAACCCAGCCGGAGTTGGGCCGACAGAGTGGTCTCACCCCCGTTTTGGCGTGCCTATTGTTCGAGATAGATGGATTGGACGGTGGATTGAAGCATGCCAGGTGGAAGCACCTCAGTCTGGCTCCGAGTCGCACTAGCCGGATTCCACCCGGATTTATCGCAGCTGGCTGCCATGTTCAGATGAAGTTGGCAGTTTGGCCAAGTCTACAGCCCAACTCCGGTTGTATATTGCTCGATATTAGAGATTTTAACTGGCATCCTGGCATATGCCAGGTGAAAGTGACACACTCTGGCTCCCAGACACGCTAGGCGGATTGCAACAGGATTTATCGCAGCCGGCTGTAAAACCCAGCCGGAGTTGGGCCGACAGAGTGGCTCCCACCCTCGTTTTGGCATGCCTATTGCTCGAGATAGATGGCTTGGACGGCGGATTGAAGCATGCCAGGTGAAAGCGCCGCAAACTGACTTCCTGTTGCATGACATCCGGTTTCGCCAAATTCCGTCAGCCGGCTGCCATGCACAGCCGGAGTTGGGATTTCCCGACATATTCACGACTTTGCACCCGTCCTGTTCGAGTTAGAGAGCTTAACTGGCATCGTGACATGTGTCACGTGAAAGTGCCTCACTCTGGCTCCGAGTTGCACTAGCTGGATTCCGCACGGATTTATCGCAGCTGGCTGCAATGATCACATGAAGTTGGCGTTTTGGCAGCCCAACTCCGGCTAACTCCGGCTGGAAATTGCTGGATATTAGAGAGTTTAACTGGCATCCTGACATATATGTCAGGTGAAAGTGACACACTCTTGCTCCCAGAAACGCTAGCCGGATTCCATCCGGATGTATCGCAGCCGGCTGCAAAACACAGCCAGAGTTGGGCCGACAGAGTGGTTTCACCCTCGTTTTCGCGTGCCTATTGTTCGAGATAGATGGATTGGACGGTGGATTGAAGCATGCATGGTTAATACAGTCGGAGTTGCCGGAGTTCCGCTTGTTTCTGCTGATTAATATAGCTTGTGTAACTGGAATTCCCTCTGTTCCGGCTGGTTAATACAGCCGACGTAGCTGGAGGTCCGACTGTTCCGGTTTGTTAATGTAGTCGGTGAAGACGAAGTTCCAGCTGTTCCGGCTGGTTAATACGGTTGGTGTATATGGAGTTCCGCCTGTTCCGGCTGGTTAATACAGCCGACGCAGCCATACTGAAGAATTTTGATCATCAGATAAATATCAAATATCGATCAGCCTAGCTGCGCTCTGAAACAATTCATTCGTTAATCTCCGTTAGGTTCCGTTATTTACCAATACACATTGATCACACGCTGTGACCGGGGTAATAAAACAATTAACGCCTCGGGGATAGTCGTGGCGGGCAATTAGCCAAATACACGGGTTTATAGCTTAATATGGATAAAACCAAAACATCTGTAAATTAATAGTATTTATTGAAACACGTTCCATGTTATATACATAAGCATATCCATGATGAAAACTAACAAATAGACGAACGATACACATATAAGTATGCACGATCATGGAAAATCATGGATGTTGAACTTAATTAAATAACAATTGAATAGAATAGAAAACATTCATTAATTTTCTAATTATTAATGATCAATGTCTCCAATTTATACACTGTTTCTAAAACCCGTGAACTATTGATGCGTCCAAATGCGTATTTATGGGTAAAGTCTGATATTTGTAAATTTAGGTCAACAGAGTTGATTGAATTTTAGTTTTTAATTCACAACATAGTAAGGTGGATTTTATCGTAACCTTTTCCCACATACACCAGAGGACCAGAACAGAAAAAAAACGCATTATATCATTTACGGCAGGAATGTTTTAGAGCAGTAAATTACCAATTTACGTTCTGTTACTAAATGTATAATACCCCCCTCTATTCGCAGTTGTTAAAGATACATCATTTCACATTGAAGATTATAGTATAGATCATGTATATAGTATTAATGATTATGTAATAAGGATACGCGACTCGCTTCAGATCCCCTGGTGATACAAATTGACTTTATAAGGGTCATAAAACTTCGGGTAAATCCGAGACCGTTTGCAACTAAGAAATATATATAATAATATTTGATATACATCGATTATAAGTGAATGGGTACTTTTATTTTGTTCTTTGTCTATATGATATTGGCGGGAGCCGGACAAAAGATCCCATGCTATTTTTGGCAGGGTGGACAAAAGCTCCCACATCATTTTTACAGTGTGGACAAAAGATCCCATGTTATTTTAACAGGGTGGACAAAAGATCCCACTTATAATATATATCAGCCAGTAATAAAGAGATTGAAATGAATAAACTATATGAATATATAATTCCTATCCATTGAGCATATTATGGATGTGAATTTCAAGGTAAACAGCCAATTAATGTAGAGGGTCAAAGTTATCACCTGCTGTTTTAAAATAAAGGCAATCAAAATCTAAATTGTGTTGTTAATTGAACTCTTTACATAAACTGTGAAAAATAAAACATTGAGCATATTATTGGTGTGAACTTTATAAATAGCTGTACTAATGACAATGACCAGACTGTGTGTTGATTGAATATGTCTGCATCAGGGTCTTTCAAATAGTATTTGAAAGACCCTGTCTGCATGAACTACTTTGAAAGCTGTTTTGTTTGTAAATACAGCTGTATCCACTTTTCATTGTTTTATTATCATGATGTGCTAAATTTTCAACACTAGTAGTTACCATATGCTATATTTTGTTTGCTATATATTTACTCATAATTTTTTATTAACAGGGAGTAAATTTGACTTTATTAATCTTTTCGTTTTTTTCTGGTTTATTTTTCTATGAAATCATTTAATAAGAAGAAAATATACTCAACACCTTTACTGTCTGTCACCTTAAGACAAAAACCAGGATGGCTCATCAATATGGGATCTTTTGTCCATCCTGTCAAAATGGTGTGGGAACTTTTGTCCACCCTGTTAAAATAACATGGGATCTTTTGTCCACCCTATTAAAATGATATGGGACCTTCTGTCAAAAATAGCATGGGAGCTTTTGTCCATGTGATCTGTTGTCCTGTATTCGATATTGACAACGTTTATTTAACCAAAAATAAGACCATTTAAATCATATTTTTCTCGAAAAATAAATGCCACATATTAAAGATAGATAATTATATTTTGTGGAGCCGTTTGCACCTAAGCGATGAATTAATTAATTAAAGAGTCATAGCGCGTTAAAGTTACAGCTACTCTTTATTTCCATATGGTAAATTATACCTGATAGCAATTGCCGGTGAAATAATTCTTCCACATGTGGAGGTCCGACTGTTCCGGTATAGACGGAGTTCCGGCTGGTATATACAGTCGAAGTTGTCGGAGTTCCGGCTGTTCCGGATGGTTAATACAGCCAGCTGTTCCGACTGGTTAATACAGCCGACGTAGCTGGAGTTCGACTGTTTCGGCTGGTAAATTCAGTCAGTGTAGACGGAGTTCCAGCTGTTCCGCCTGGTTTATACAGCCGGAGAAGCCTGAGTTCCGGCTGGTTAATACAGCCGGAGTAGCCGGAATGATGATATTCGACTGGTAAGTACAGTCGAAGTAATAGGAAATACAGCTTATCCGGCCGGTTTATACAGCCGGAGTAGCCGGAACTCCGGCTATTCCGGCTGGTTAATGCAGCCGGAGTAGCCGGAACTCCGGCTGTTCCGGCTGGTTGATACAGCCGGAGTAGCCGGAGTTCCGGCTATTCCGGCTGTTCCGGCTACTCCGGCTAACTTCACGCACATCCGTAATGTGATAGTCGTAAAAGTGGTGCTCCATTCTTTAGAGGTACTGCGAAATGCAAGCGCGCACCATGCTGTAGAAGTGCGACTTTCATTATTGAAAAGGAACCATTTAAACCATTTGAAGAGGGGGTAAAAGTTTCAATTAATTTGGAGGGCAAACAACATCACATAGATAATCAAGCAAGACGGCCGCTGACGGGTTCCAATAGGTCAGAGACCGCCCAGAAAGCAAGAACAGATGGGGTGACGAATGTGTATTATGATAACCTAGGAACAGCAGATACTTCAACAATCCAATCAGGAAACTTAACTGCCATACCAACAAAAGATTTCAGAAGAGATTCAAAAGGAACTAATCCACAAAGACTGTATTCAAGAGATAGTACTTCGGAAGGAGGCCTACAAAGATGATGATGGTTATCCCAATGGTCGATATGCTGGATACATACAGTACGTGGCGGTGGAACCTTTTACCATTTTTCTCTTTTGCCATGAGCAAATACTCCTTCTTAGAAAAATGAGAAGACCAGACCTTTACATCGATGCAACAGGAACTCTCATAAAATCCTTTCCTTACCAGAAAAGACCATATCTGTATAGTATTGTGGTCAAACCTGAACCTTCCAGCGGTTTCGGTTGCCGACATGGTCACAACTGACCACACCCAGCCATCACTTATTCACTTTTTCTAATTTTTCAAACGGGCAGTTAATGAGTCGTCAAAGGTTCTATATCCAAGGAAAGTAGAGGTTGACTGGAGCTGGCCTCTGATAAACAGCAGCATGAAAACATTTAATGATATGAGTGTGAAACGGTACTTACATATTGCATGGAAATTAGTACAGCATAAATACCCAGAGGATTCCATAGGGCAGTTAACAGTCATACACATATGCGTGGCACACATGACAAAAACATTTAGCCGCTGTGCTCGTACAATTGCTGGGAAAAATAAGGAACTGTTCAAGTTTTTGATGTTGGCATTTGCAATGTTGTCAAATGAAACATCACTTGAAGACGCCAAGAGGACACTAAATTCATTAATGACCGTTTTACTTAGCCCAGGCTATAGTGACCTTGTTCAGGCTGAAGAGGCATATATCACTAAGCGGTACTCATCATATCCTGAATTGGAACATTTGGAACATGAATTTAGCGAACCTGGGAAAGACGATTTCTACGAAGAACACTATATGTATCGGGATGAAATAACTATTGGTGAATCATCACCTTGGCGCACCATGGCAGAGGGTATAAGAAGGTATTGTACAGACAAAGACACAGATACAACTGGAAGTAATCCATTATACAGCAAAGACGCCGTGAATATGATAATAAGAAGATTCATTCACATCTATCCACTGTGGTCTGGGTTACTGCTAGGATCTCTACATCGATATACTGTTGGTCGATATAGTGAAGAAGAAGATGCCACTCCAGAAACGAGGGATTCAAATGCCAATGTTGAATCGTGGTTCAGCATAGTAAAGAAGGACATCTTTACAGGACGTGCTAGGATGAGGCCAGGTTCCTTTGTAGCTAAGTTACGCTGGATACAGTAATAAACTGTTTACATTTGATGGCACAAGGAAACTTTACAGACGCTAAAGTGTTATGGATAGGCCTAGCTAAACCAAATATGGTAAACGAAATGATAATTGACGCTTTCGGTGACGAATATGCTATGTTTAGTGGACAAATAAACAGACTATTGACATCGTTAGAGCACCAGACCTGTTCCAACAGTAGTTGTCCAAATAAGGAAAGTAAACGAGAACAATTTGGATTCTTTCCTTCGTAAGTATATTTAACATATGATGAATATAAACTTAAGGTCAAAAGAAGTATCTGCTGAAGATGCGTTAAACATCTTGGTAAGAACCTTTATTCATAATGTTTTTAAAATTTGTAGTCTGCAGACGAGTAAAAAGTAGTCAGATTTACTAAAGGCTGTCTGCACGCGATAGACATACTTTGAAAAGAGTAAATTGCTCAATATGAGTTAAGTCTTCTATATTCATAATTCTTTTTAGTTGTGTGCTACAGACGCCTACAAAGACGTCTGTACTAAATTATGTGTTTATGAAGACATGATTTTATATCGAAGAAAAATACATTATGGGAAAAAAAGACCCTGCTCCTCCTTTCTCCATGTTAAATAATAAGAGTGTATGCTGCAAATGCGCCAGAAGTCGTCTGTATGCGGACATTGATCAGGTGAAAAAACTGTGTAGAAAAAAGGAAATGCACAATATGACCAGGATCGTATTTTTTCATCACGATGTTTTCAAAAGTTGTCTTTTGCAGACGTTTCAAAAAAGTTAAACGATTCAATGACCTAAACTCACGCGTTAAATTTGCTCATGCGTAAAATGTCATAATTCGTACTTAGCTCTCGAACTGGGACGTGATGTTCTAATTGGGCTATCACACTGGCCCGAATGAGCTTCCGTTTGTTTTCGGTATATGAAAGTGGTGTGAATTTTTAAACTGGTCGAATGTCTTTCCGAATGTGTTTTTCCCCAATGTGTCACCGAATGCTTTCCGTTTGCTTGCCGAATGTTTTCAGTTTGGTTTCAGAATGCTTTCAGAATGCTTTCAGAACACGACGAATCGACCTTGAATGGACCGAACTCTTTCCGCATGCATTCTGAAAGCGTTAGGAAAGGGTTTGTCATGTTCTATGTTCATTCAGGGTGTTCGGAAAGCATACGGAATACACTTTGCATTCTGGAAGAGCAAGAGTAGTTCGGAAAATGTTCTGATTGAATACTGAAAGGGTTCTGGCTATTCGATATACGTTTGGCGGCATAAATGAAAAAAAAATGCGGAAAGGATACTGAAAAGCATTCGCCATGTTCTAGGTCTATTCGGGGTGTTTGGAAAGCATACGGAACCCAGCAGCTCCAATTTTTCATTCCGAATGCACCAATGTCCCGAACGTTTTTATGAACAAGCGCGACACATTTTTGGAGCTACCGAATGCGGTTCCGTTTGCATCCGCACGGAGCAGAACAGCCAGTATGATCATAGAACACACTGAATGCTTCCCGAAAGCAACGGAGTGTCATTCGGCCCAAAGTGATCGGGCCATAACATACCGATCACTCGGACAGTTGATAGCTGAATTTACACATTTTGACTAGGGCGATAATTTGGATACGGTCCTAAGGTCTTTCTGCACTTGTTTATAGATCGGTACTGTGAATCAAAGGTCATTCTATTAAATTAAAAGCATCAGCAATTTTTAAAAATACAGCGGTATCATTGGCTGTCAAATACAACTGACCAAGTATTAATATTTGTTATTGTTATTTACCCATATCATATTTGAGCCAGAGCATGGCCAAATATCTTATGTGCACACTATCTTATGGTGCACACAAAAAGACGACTCCGATGAACCTGCACACTCGCACAGGCTGTTTAGTCTTCTCTGTCCGTATTAAAAATATTTGGATATATTTGGGTCTTTGGCTACAACAATAACCCCCGAAAGACTGAAGGATCATTTTGTTTGAATGAAGACCTATGTCTTCACGTGATGTTTTATTGTACGTTGGCTTAATTAAAGTTGCGTCAGTATCAAGATACTTTTATATCATTCAGAATATAACTTTTAAGTCATGAATAACATTTTCTCAACATTTATCCACAGGGTAACACGAAGAATGACAATTCAGGAGATGTTCTCGAATTGGCTTTCGCCGGATAATGCAACTTGTGGAGAGTCATTTCCAACAACGAGGACTTACAAAGAGAAAAAAAAAGTAGGTATCTTTTTGACAAGTTAATATTATGCCACATCCATGTAAAATGTATGCACTATTTGAGAATCAAAATAGATCAGTGCAAATAGTAAAATTACTCAATACTGAAAAGACGTGCGTACACTAAGTACGCGTGTGTACGCCTACAAAACACACACACGCTGAGAGGCTAGAGTGGGAACAGACGATGTAGACCAATATATTCACATCTTATATTGACAGCCATACGCAACACTGCGTGTGTACACGTTCCATCTTACAGCTATAGTTTGTTAATCAAAACCAAAAAGTAGCGTTTAAGTCTTGGCGTTGCTTGCGTGTGTACAAGTTCCATCTTGACAGCTATAGTTTGTTAACCAAAACCAAAAAGTAGCGTTTAAGTCTTGGCGTTGATGGATGCAGGTTGAGGCAAAATATTAGCGATACAATTCAATGCTCTCAAAATGTAGCCATTGTCTAACTAAAAAAATAGCTATATGCATTTGCAATATCAGCCGGAAATGACACCACATACGTTAATGAAATAACACAAACAAGATTCTGCTTAAATATTGCAATAATTTAATAATTCAATAGACACAAATTGCTGTGTATCTTTTCATATTTGATTATTGTGACCGCAATTTTTGAAATGTCAATGGCGCAGTTGTTTACAGGCTTGTATAAATATCGTGATTGAACTGGGTAGTAAGCTTCTAATATTCTACTTTTATTTCTAAGATTATTGTTTGGGGCGTTTTTCAAAATTGATGCGCATACACCGTCTGAAAATATGGTGATAAAAAATAGAAAGAAAATGTCATTACTCCTTTACCCACACTTTTCAAGTTTTTCCTAACATAATAGCTCATAACTGTCATTTGTTTTATGGATGCATCGTCACTTGGCATATAATCAATACGACAGTGTTTGAGTCCTCACATTAATCCGTCCGACTCTCAAGATCAAGTCTGCATATTCACTGTTGTGTGTTCTACTCCTGTGTTATTCAATATAATGCCATAACAAATTGCTCTTGATAGGATAGAGGGATTGGCAATTATACGTTCAAGTCGTCTCCATTATTTGCCATAAACATATTGCTTTAGTGCTTTCGCGGCTTTTATTTTAAAAGGAAGTTCAAAACATCTAGACTTTGATTTATGTGCTAAATATTATTGTTATTTATAGGTGTAATGGCAAGAGGTAGACTCAACGAAGAGTATTTGGAGAAATGCCCTCTGTCCTAGCAATATCAGTGTCGGAATACGTTAATTCTGGGAGACATCCTAAAGACATTAAGTCATTTTCGGAAGTGCTAGATATCCAGCAGACAAGATACATCCTCATTGGAATGACACTTCATCGACCAGGACATTTTGTGTCATGTATTAAATCAACACGACATGGCTGGTTATATTATGATGGCTTGAGGGGAGAACTTAAACCATTCCGTGAGCAGTATGTGTTTACGTGTGTTCCTGGAAACCTGGTATATTTGCGTGAAAACTAGTGGAAAAATGACCTTTTATAATAACCAAGTGATAAAGTTAAATACACTTCTAAATATACTTTTTTTCAAGTGGATATTTATATTGGTTTTCAAATGTTGCCGCACTAATAACTAGGTTCTCATACACAACAGCTACCACGCTTGATATGAATTTGGACTCTTGCATATATGGCTTTGCTTGAAAGCTATAGCTATTCTTGAAGTAAGAAACAATGTTAGTCGTATACAAACTGATTATCAGCCGGTATATCTTATCCATCTGCTTATTAAAACAATACGTCGGGTATTTTAGGTATACTTATCCGAGAACAAGTTATTTACCTTATTAAGGGAAATATGTGACACCGGTAGCGTGTATTTAACACATGGACAGTTATTTCTTTCAAAGAAATACCATTGCGACAGCATATTCAAGTGAACTGTTGATACAATTTTAGAAATTAAAAACGTTTACACATTTAAATTATGTGTGTAATATCTTATTCTTTATTCACGCCGCGTATTCGAATGTGACAAAATATTTAGCATCTACAACAACTGCAACATCGCAATTGTTCTTAGCTTAATCTGCAATTTGAATGTTTTTTTCGACAGCAAATTCTTATTTTCTTGATTTCCCTAGAAGCATCTACACAAATATCATCAGCCCCATTATTTCTAACGTTATCAACTTCTGTAGTGAAAACGAGTTTGTTTCACAAAAACTGTAGATCTCTGTCAACATTTTAAAATAACAATATCACAATTGTTGTTGAATACCTCATCGTATGCATATTGAATGGTTTGGGAATAGCTAACTATTCTTTTCTTGTAAAACGCAGTAAAGATAAAGAATAAGTAACATATTTGGAATATGTAACAAGTGACAGCATCAACAAAAACATCATCATCATCATTGCTCTTGGCAACATCCCCTTCTGAACATTGAAGGAGATTACGTGATAACAAACGCTTCTTCTGTTAAAACCAACGATGGATTTATTGATTGATTGGGGCTTAAAATCAGTCTTACAGTCATATCTCGGCGGACAGTTAACATACTCATGGTTTTCCTGGCATTATCAGTCCAGTTCTCCACAAAACAAACTTTCTAAGCAACTGGCTGTTTAAGACTTTAAGCCCATTGGTCGCAAACGAATGACGCTTGTCAAAGTAAATTTCGTCAAATGTCAGAAAGAATGTTGACCGAGCTGGAAAAACACCGAATAAGTTTTGATAAACTAACAGGTGCCTAAATATTAAGATGCAACAAGAAGTCCGTGTTAGCATCTACAACAACAACAATATCCCAATTTCCGTTGGTAATATCAGCATCTGCAGTTTGAAAAGGTTTGGAGATATCATACGCTTTTTTTCTTCAAATGCAAATGATAAGTTACGAATAGGTAACAGGTGTCTGAACAAGTAAAAGATGAATCAATATGTAACAAGAAGTGTATGTTTGCATGTGCCTCATCAACATCACCATCGGCAGTTTGAAAGTTTTGTAAAATAAAGAAAAGCTTCTTCGTTTTAAACCACCAAATAAATAACGAATAAGTATTCGATCTTACAATAACAAAAACGTGCTTTAAACAACAAGATCAAAATTGTGGTTGGAAATCTTAAACATTTGGAGTTTGAATGGACTTTCTGGACATAAAAACGCTCATATCTTGATAACTGTCGATAAGTAACAGCTAGGTGATTTGAAATGTTCCAATATGTCTCTGTCAGCTTCTACAACAACAACACTATCAAAAGTGTGGGTGGCAACATAAACATATGCAGCTTATAATTTGGACAGCAAAGGCTTCTTTTCTTGAAAACAGCCGAATAAATAACGAATAAGTAAATTTTAAATGAATAACACGTGATTAAATATGTTCTCTATAAGACAACAACAACAGCATCACTTTTGTTGTTGAACACATCAACATATGGAGTTTAAACAGATTTTCAGGATATCAAACGCTAATATCTTGATAGCCGCCTAATAAGTTACAAATAAGTAAAATGATTTTGAAAAAGTAACAGGTGATTTAATATGTACCAATAGGTCTTTGTCAGAATCTACATCAATAACACATCAACATTGTGGTTGGCAAAATGATCACGGACAATTATAGTGACTTGTTTTAAGTTTTCAATCAAGAAAATTAATACGTAATTGGTCAGTCTTTAATTGTAAATTAAAGCAGTTTGTAAATTGTTTAAAATACCCACTATTCGTAATCGCACTTATGTCAACAGTTTGACATTGTACACAAACACTATACACACGTTGACTGGTTTAAATTATTTTACCCGATAATTTACCCAATATTGATACACGATAACGTCTACACCCGTGAACCAGTCAGTTATGTAGAGAAGACTATTGGATTTATCAACTCGGAGCACTCTTCTGGTAATGAAATTACGTAAGATTTTACGATGTAGATTTTTCGCCAATAATTTCTTATGAAACGGGTCTTGAGCCACTTTTGTTTTTCTTGAGCCAATTTTTTCATTTCTGAGCCAATGGCTCAAGTGGCTAACGACAGCGCGAGCCGATTAGTAAGAACATTAAAAACTTTCAGTGAAATCAGCTGAGCATTTTAGGACCATTATGGTCCTTTTGTTTAGATTTTTATAGCTCTTGTCAAGTTATTGTGATGGCCTGATGTCCGTCATCAAAACGTCCGGACGTCTGTCATCAACAAATTCTTTATGCTGTATGGATTTTGACAAAACTTTGTTGGAATGATCCTTGGGTGATCCACTTTCAAAGTTGTTCAAAGAACTCGACAGTTCCGGGTCAGTAGCCAAATTAACGAATATTATCTCTTTGAAAAGAAAGTTGAGAGAAACAAAACTACATAAAATGTTAAACAAATACTTCCTCCCCACGATGATATAATTCAATAATTATACAAATTTGTTAAAATGTTTCTTAAGTGTCTGCAATTGCAACCCAATTGCAAGCTGTAAATTTGACAGTTTCGGGTCAAACTTGCCATTTCCGGGTCACGTGACAAATGTTTATTTCTGTTATTCAGGGGTAACCTCAAACAGCGGTTTTAAATAACAAGATATTCATTTAACATTTTTGGCCGGATTGCTTAAGCAATTCCGGTCTATAGATTGGCGATGTCCGTCTGTCCGTCTGTCTGTCTGTCTGTCTGTCTGTCTGTCTGTCTGTCTGTCTGTCTGTCTGTCTGTCTGTCCGTCAACATTTTGGTTAAAGTTTTAGGTTAGGCAAAATGGTTAAAGTTTCTGGTTAAGCAAAATCTCAGACATGGAAAGAGCTACAAACTTGAAAATTGGTCTGTGTGTAGCCACTAACATGTTCTTTTGATTTCCATGATAACTCTTCACCTTCACCTTCCTATTGCCCGTCTGTCTGTCTGTCTGTCTGTCCGTCAACATTTTGGTTAAAGTTTCTGGTTGAAGCAAAATCTCGGACATGGAAACAGCTACAAACTTGAAAATTGGTATGTGTGTAGCCACTAACATGTTCTTTTGATTTCCATGATAACTCTTGACCTTCACGTTGCTATTGCCTGTCTGTCTGTCTGTCTGTCTGTCTGTCCGTCAACATTTTGGTTAAAGTTTCTGGTTGAAGCAAAATCTCGGGCATGGAAACAGCTACAAACTTGAAAATTGGTCTGTGTGTAGCCACTAACATGTTCTTTTGATTTCCATGATAACTCTTGACCTTCACGTTCCTATTGCCCGTCTGTCTGTCTGTCTGTCCGTCAACATTTTGGTTAAAGTTACATCACAGCAACTTGCGTTTTAATTTACTTTCAACAGTTTTATAGTTATATCAACTTGTGTTTTAATTTGCTTTCAACAGTTTTATAGTTATATCATGGCAACTTTCGTTTTAATTTGATTTCAACTGTTTTATAGTTGTATCACGACAACTTGCGTATTAATTTGCTTTCAACAGTTTTATAGTTATATCACTGCAAATTGCGTTTTAATTTGCTTTCAACAGTTATATAGTTATATCACAGCAAATTGCGTTTTACTCAGCTTTCAACAGTTTTATAGTTATATCACGACAACTTGCGTATTAATTTCCTTTCAACAGTTTTATAGTTATATCACTGCAAATTGCGTTTTAATTTGCTTTCAACAGTTATATAGTTATATCACAGCAAATTGCGTTTTACTCAGCTTTCAACAGTTTTATAGTTATATCACGGCAACTTGCGTTTTAATTTGCTTTCAACAGTTTTATAGTTATATGGACTTGTGTTTTAATTTGCTTTCAACAGTTTTATAGTTTTATATTATTTATATTTTATTATTTATTATTTTATTATTTTTGGCCGGATTGCTCTAGCAATTCCGGTCTATAGATTGGCGATGTCCGTCTGTCCGGATGTCTGTCTGTCAACATTTTGGTTAAAGTTTCAGGTTGAGGCAAAATCTCAGGACTGGAAAGGGTTACAAACTTGAAACTTTGCCTGAAACTAAAAAGTAACAAGTTCCATTGATTTCTAGGGTTACTTTGACCTTGACGTTGGTTTGTCGATTTTCAAGGTCAAATTGCTGACAATCCGGCCTTACCGTCTTTAGCGGTTTCTTGTTATTAAAATAATATGAAAAAAAGAACTAAAATATATCACTTGCAATTACCTATTGCCGCGAACAACAGAACAGTGATGGGGCTAAATTTACAGTACACACTTTCATGCACGAAAACTGATGAATTTTTCAATCAACTAATAAGTCATATTTGACAAAAAATGTAAATTTTAATAACACATTTTTAACATTGATTTATCACCATAAGCTTTAAATTATTCTTAAAAAGTTCCCAAAATAGTTTTACTAATAAATTGATAATTTTGAGAAATTCCTTTTGGCTGACCCGAAAGTGTCGTATGTGAACTAGGTCAAATTTATCCGCTAGTTTGGTATAAGCAACTTCGACAGGTCAATAAAAGATATATATCTTGTTCAGTAGTAAATCACCTATACATGTATGTGCAATACATAACTGTATTACTGAAATTATGGCTACAATCAGCAATTTACGCTGTGACAGGTAAATAAAAATATTGAGATTTTGCTTTCGCGGGAATCGATGCAGTCATGTGTTTCGAGATTACGACATCCGTTCTTGAAATGACAACGTCCTAAATCGAAGTGAAACTAGCCAAGCTAATGGGAAATATGACTTGATAATCAAATTGTCAAAATGCTGTATCATTCTCGAATACTAAACATTTTTTTCCAAATTTGACCCGGAATTGTCGATGACCCGGAACTGTCGAGTTCACTGTACTTGCCATCGTAACTGAAATAAAAATAGAATTGAAAATCTTTTTGTCTGAATTTTGTTTGGCCCTGGGGTCAAGATATAGAAAAAAACTTTTAAAATCTTCTTGTCTGATATAGGAGGCCTAAAGAGCTTAGATATTTGTTCTGTAGCATGATCTTGTTGTCCTCAACCAAGATTGTTCAAATTATGCCCCTAGGCTGAAAATTGACACCGCCCCTTGGGTGACCTGTTTTACATAAAGATATGTAGCGGAAAACTAGTTCAAGCTATGTCAGTTGGTAAAAAACTACACATTACCTTAAAAGTCAGGGTTATTTTCAATATATTCTTATAGTGGAAATTTTTAATATCTTATTGAACAAAATGGGCCCTCTTGGCGGAGCATAAAAATAGCTATCTGTGCACCCCCAGCAGGGGTCAGAGTCCCCAAATGAAAGCTGAAAACTCACTAGTGTGGTTTTGACTTGAGTAGGATGCAATAATATAATATTCCTTTTCAGTATTAATCAGCATCATTATTATTCTTCATTATTGTCATTTTTGGCTTACCTCTATTTCTCACTCCGGCCCTAAATGACCTCTTTCTGTTGCACTTGCAGTGCCGTAAAACCAAACTCATTCGTTCTCTAACAATATGATATGTATGAATATTTCAGGTGAGTGATCCAGAACATCATGGCCTTCTTGTTTATTAAATATCATCTGCTGCATAATGTTGTAAGTGTGAAAGGGTTAAATGGACAAATTTTATTTAATTTTATTTTAGAGTCAACGAAAGGAAAACCAGGGTATATGTACCTCAAGGATTAGGAAAACTGGAATAAGAACAATTAGAAACACCAAATCATTCAGTAAAATGATTCATAAAGGTATACTACATTAATTAACTGTTTGCCTTGCCAGTTTACCTGTCCATGTGTTTCTTCAGACTATCTCTCACTCAGAAATACTGTCGAAAAGATGTTAGTCAGTAAATCAGTCACTTGAAAATTCTGTCATTTGTGTACAGTAATATAACTTGACATGTTATAAATGACCATAACTGTATCAAACATCATGCTCTCAATAAATTTGATAAAACAATGTCTGGGATTTGTCTGCAATAATACTATAAGTACAGTATAAGCTTTTAACAATACTCGCCGAGCCCAAGTAGTGACGCAGGCTGTCACTCCAGGGTTTGTGAGTTTGAACCACCATTCTCAGCTCAGCCAACATTCTTTCCAACGTTTGACAAAAGTCACTGTGACCAGCATCATTTGTCTTCTGCCAATGGGATAACAGTCTATGTTGAAAAGCATCCAGTTGCTTGGAAAGTGTGTTATGTGGAGTACTGGTGAGAGAAAGCCTGGAAACACATGAGTAGGTGAACTGGCCGTAGTGATATGTCCAAAAAATTGTTGAAAACAGCGTTACATCCCAACCAATCAATCAATCAAGCAATTGTAACTATACTTAGGGGATCATTATATCAATATTATTACATGCGATCTGACAGATTTTGAAACTTTTATCTGATTATTGTGACATGAGAAATAATGGTTACACAACTGACCACATCCAAATTGTTTATTCATTATTTTGAAAATCTGCTATTACTGTTTTACCTGGTAATGACCGAAGATTTATTAAATTCTAACCTCTTATCCATTTGAATAATGATTTCACTGATAGGCCTAAAAGGACGTTTTGAATGTCTTCTTAAAATTGAAATAGTTAATTTCTTTTGGTTTGCTTTACAAACAATCTCATTGTAAATATCTTGAAGGCTAATGATGCAATATTATTACTTTGATGTGGGTCTGTGGTACATATACTCTTTATACGTTTTTAGGACCAGCAAACATTATTGCAACATCTAGTATCTTGACGAACATTTTAAGTCAAACACATTATATATAGGAAGTAGATGGAGACCACAAGAATCATAATGTAATTGTTCATCCTAACGGAATTTTCAAGAAATATATTCAAAAAGTAATATAACATTTTTCTTTCAGCAGGTTGTGGAATTCATGTTGTTAAATTCTTGATTGTTACTGGGTAAGTATTGCTTAATCATTAATTATCAGTAAGTCTCATCCAGCATTGGGATTAAATGTGTCAGGCTACAGTGAAGACTCAGGTGAATCTGTTCATGCTTTCCGTCTCACCAGAGACTTCATTGTTTGTCTAAATGTAATTTAGTCCTAGATGTTATTTGTTGAAAAAAAAACCATAGAACTTTAGCACCACTAATTTCATGCCAATATAGTTTTAAATGATACAAAAGTGGAGTGACATTAACTCCCAAATCGCTAGCCATGGATCAGATGTTTTCAAAGTATGGCTTTTTAGCTCACCTGAGCTTTTGTGATCACTCGCTGTCCGGCAAACAACTTCTCCTGTTAACCCTTTCCCTCATGATAATTCTGCAGCAGACGACTTTGAACATATTTTGTCAAAAAATAGAAAATCTCCATAATTGAATGGATAACCTATGACTAAAAGTGGATAACATTGTGGCAAAACGAGAAATTGCTCTTTTTGAGAAATTTCTTCTTTTGTCACAATGTTTTCAAAGAGCCGTCTGCTGCAGAGGCATCATAAAGCATCTATATGAGGGAAAGGGTTAAACCAATGGACCAATTTCAAAATCATTTCACAAGAATGTTCCAAACATGGTCCTGTTTCAAAGTTGTTCAAAGAATTCAATTCCATGCATAACTTTGGCAGCTGCGGCATCAGAAAAGGATAAAAATGCCAAAACTTTAAAAATCTTCTTGTCCGAAAGTACAGGCCCGATTTGAAAAATTAGTTTGCACAGATGATCCTTGGGTGACCCTCTACCATGATTGTTCAAATTATTTCAATTCGTTGAAGGTGGCGGACCTTGTTTTTAGCTCACCTTGCACGAAGTGCGAGGTGAGCTTTTGTAATCACTCACCGTCATCGTTGTTGTTTGTCTGTATGTCTGTTAACAATTTCCTACAAATGACTTCTCCTACTAAACCAATGGACTGATTTCAAATTAACTTCATAGGAATGTTCCTTAGGTGGTCCTCTTTTAAAGTGGTTTAAAGAATTTAATTCCATGTAGAACTTTGGTTGCTGCAGAATCAGAAAAGGGGAAAATTGCCAAAACTTTAAAAATCTTTTTGTCCAAAAGTGCTGTCCTGATTTGAGAATTATTTTGCACAAATGTTCCGTTGGGCATTTCTGCCAAGATTTGTTCTAAAATAATACTTGGATGACCCTCTCCTAAGATTGTTGAAATTATTCCGATCCTTTGAAAAACATGACTGTCAGGGGTGGGGCTTGTTTTCCTTACATGTACCGGTATATGTATATACATATATAGTGAAAACTTAAAAAATATTCTTGGTGTGTAGCAAAATTCAGTTGTCCTCTACAAAGAATGTTCATATAATGCCCCTGGGGTCAAAATTGGCTCCGCCCTGGGTGTCACCTGTTTTTCAATGAGATTATAGGGAAAAACTTTGAAAATCTTCTTGTCTGACACTGAAAGGCCTAGAGCTTAGATATTTGGTGTGTAGCATTGTCTACAAAGATTGTTCAAATTATGGCCCTTGGGTCAAAATTGGCACCCCCTGCAGTCATTTGTTTTACATTGAGATATATAGGGAAAACTTTGAAAATCTTCTTGTCTGAAACCAAAAGGTCTAGAGCTAAGGTATTTGGTGTCTAGCATTATCTAGAAGTTCTTTACAAAGATTGTTCAAATTATGCCACTGGGGGTTCAAACTGGCCCCAACGTGGAATCACCTGTATTTTACATAGAGATATATAGTGATTTTTTTTTAAATCTTCTTGTCTGAAACCGAAAGGCCTCAAGCTTAGTTATTTTGTGTGAAGCATTATCTAGTTGTCCTCTACCAAAATAATTCAAATTATGTTTCTGGGTTCAAAACTGGCCCTGACCATGGGTCACCTGTTTTACAAAGAGATATATAGGAAAAAACTTAGAAAATCTTCTTCTCTAAAACGAATAGTCCTAAAGCTTAGGTATATGGGGAATACAATAGTTTTGTGGTCTTCTACCAAGATTGTTCAAATGCTCGGGTCAAAATTGGCTCTGCCCTAGGGGTCACCAGTTTTACAAAGAAATATAAAGGGAAAAAATAAGAAATGTTCTTGTTAAATACTAACTGAAACATAAACATTTCTTGGGTGATCTTCTTTGTCATATTAACTTGACAAAAGACAGGCAACATAGGGTGTTTTTGTTTCTTTGCTCTGTGGTCCTCTTAGGCCTCTTGTATTGGCTTACCTGACTGCAAAATGAGTTAATGTGGTTGGCATCAGACAAATCACATTTCATGACTCAGGTGAGCAATCCAGGGCCATCGTGGCCCTCTTGTCCTATATATGTATAGTGAAAACTTAAAAGTACTGGCCTGATTTGAATAAAATTTGGCACAGATGTTCCTTGGGTTACTCTATTTCATGATTGTTCAAATTATTCCAATCCATTGAAAAACATGACCACCAGGGTGCGTAGCTTGTTTTCCTTTTAAGTATATATGGTGAAAACTTAAAGTCTTCTTGTCCAAAAGAACTGGCCTGATATGAAAATAATTTGGCACAAATGTTCCTTGG
This sequence comes from Serripes groenlandicus, assembly GCA_031761405.1. NCBI lineage: Eukaryota > Metazoa > Mollusca > Bivalvia > Cardiida > Cardiidae > Serripes > Serripes groenlandicus. Next base: position 50,019,667 of record JASEVX010000006.1, read on the forward strand.
GTGACCCTCTATCAAGAATGTTCAATATATTCTAATCCATAGAAAAACATAGTGAGCTATCATGAAAAAAAAAACATCTCCTAAACTGCTTGGCTAAATTTTATAAAACTTTACAGGGATGTTCCTTGGGAGGCCCCTTTAAAAGTTGTTCAAATAATTATATTACATGCGGAACTCTTTAAAAAATATTCTTGTCAAAAACTACTGGTCAGTTTAAAAAAAAAAAAAAGCACGATTGGTCTTTGGACCAATCTCTACAAAGATTGTTCAAATTATTCCGATCGATCCATTGAAAAACCTGACAGCCAAGGGACAAAGCTGTTATCCTAATATGTGTATAGTGAAAACTTAGAAAATCTTCTTGTCCAAAAGTACCAGCTTGATTTGAAAAATAATTTGGCACAGATGTTCCTTTGGTGACCCCCTCTTTCAAGATTGTTCAAATTATTTGGATATGTTGAAACACATGGTCGCAGTGGGGCGGGGCTTGTTTTCTTATGTGTATGTATTGTAAAATCTAAGAAAATCTTCTTGTCTAAAAACACTGGCCAAATTTGAAAAAAGTTTGGCACAGATGTATTTTGGTTGACCCTCTTTCAGGAATGTTCAAGTTATTCTGATCCATTGAAAACGTGGCCACAAAGGGGCGAAGCTTGTATTTCCTAATATGTGTATAGTAAGCACTTTAAAAATAGTTTTGGCTAGATTTGAAATAAGGCAATGATGTTCTTTGGTTGACCCTCTACCAAGATTGTTCAAACTGTTCTGATTGATCCATTGAAAATCATGGCCGCCAGGGGGCGAGCTGTCTTCCTAATATGTCCAAAATAATTTGCCACAGATGTTCCAAGATTGTTCTCATTATTCTGATCTGTTGAAAAAATGGCCACCAGAGGGCGGAGCTTGTTTTCCTGATATATGTGTATAGTGAAAACTTAAAAAACTTCTTGTCCAAAAGTACTTGCCCGATTTGAAAATAATTTGGCAAAGATGTTCCTTGGTTGACCCTCTTCCAAGATTGTTCAAACTATTCTGATCGATCCATTGAAAAACATGGCCACCAGGGGGCCAGCTGTTTTCCTAATATGTGTATAGTGAAAACTTAGAAAATCTTCTTTTCCACAAGTACTTGCCTGATTTGAAAATAATTTGGCACAGATGTTCCTCTTCTTCCATGATTGTTCCTTTTATTCTGATCCGTTTAAAAAAATGGCCACCATTGGGCGGAGCTTGTTTTCCTGATATGTGTTAAGTGAAAATTTAAACAAAAATTCTTGTCCAAAAGTACTTGCCTGATTTGAAAGTAATTTTGCATAAATGTTCCTTGGATGACCCTCTACCAAGATTGTTCAAAGTATTCTGATCTGTGGGACGGGGCCTGTTTTTTAGCTCACCTGGGCACGAAGTGTAGGGTGAGATATTAATTGTGATCGCTCACGTTTGGCGTCCGACAGCTGGCATTGACGTCGTCCATTCACATTTTCCTACAAACGACTTCTCCTAATTCAATGAACTCAATTCTAAATCATAACACAGGAATAATCCTTAGGTGGTCCTTTTTCAAAGATGTTTAAAGAATTTAATTCCATGTAGAACTTTGGTGCTGCGTCATCAAAAAAAGGGGCAAAATGCCAAAAATTTAAAAGTCTTCTTATCCAAAAGTACTAGACCTATTATATTAATAAAATATTTTGCGCAAATGTTCCTTTAGTGACCCTCTACCAAGATTGTTCAAATTATTCTGATCAGTTGAAAAAAACATGGCTGTCCGGGGGCAGAGCCTGTTTTCCTTATATGTGTATAGTGAAAACTAAAAAATCTGTTTATCCAAAGTACTGGCCGATTTGAAAATAATTTTGCACACATGCTCCTTGGGTGACCCTCTACCAAGATTGTGTAATTATTCTGATTTATTGAAAAACACGTCTGCCAGGGGTGCGGAGCTTTTTTTCCTTATATGTATATATAGTGAAAACTTAAACATTCTGTACCAAGACTGTTGAAATTATTCTGATTTGTTGAATAACTTGGCCACCAGGGAGCGTTGCTTGTTTTCCTTGTTTTGCTTAGAATTAGAACAATGAAAACTATTTAAGATATAATAAATCATGTGGGCGATCCAGGGCCATCATGGCCCTCTTGTCTTATATGTTTATATGGTGAAAACTTTAAAAAGCTTTTGTCAAGAATTTGGCACAGATGTTCCTTGGGTGACCCTCTTTTAGAATTGTGAAAGTTATTTTGATCCATTGACAGTGAAAACTTAAAATATCTTCTTGTAATACTGGCCTGATTTGAAAATAATTTGGCACAGATCTTCCTTGGTTGACTCCCTTCCAAGACTGTTCAATTTATTCTGATGTGTTGAAAGATATGACTTCCAGGGGCAGGGCTTGTTTTCCTTGTATGAATATACATTTATAGTGAAAACTTTAAAAACTCCTTGTCAAAAGTATCGACCTGATTTTGAAATAACTTTCAACGTTGGTGACCCTTTACCAAGATTTTTGAAATTATTCAGATTTGATGGCCACCAGGTGGCGATACTTGTTATATAAAATCAGGTGAGCGATCCATGGCCATCATTGCCCTCTTGTAATGATGATGAATCATTTAGAGATATTGTTTTGCAAATTTAAAAAATTAAAAGTCAACAACTTTAGGATCTTAAAAATTGTAGCATGGTCATCATGAAATTAAAAAAATAAGTTAAATGTTCTAAGCTGAAGGCCATAATAAATATGTTATTTCATGCATTTTGTTAGCTCTCCTGAGCACAAAGTGGTCAAGTTGAGCTTATGTGATCGCATTTTGTCTGTTGTCTGTCATCAATAACTGCCTTGTTAAAACTCTACAGGAATTAGTTTACATCAAATGTGTTCATCAAAATGTTTAATGTTCCTTGGGTGACTCTTTACCACAATTGTTCAAATTAGTCTGATCCATTGAAAAGCATGGCCTTCAAGGGCTGGAGCTTTTTTTCCTTCTTTGTATATATAGTGAAATCTTTAAATATCTTCTTGACCAAAAGTGCTGGCGCTATTTGAAAATGAGTTGGCACAAAGGTTCCTTTGGTGACCCTCTTTCAAAATTGTTGGAATTATTATGATCTGTTGATAAACATGTCCACCAGGGAGTAGTGCCAGTTTTGCTTAAGTAACTATTAAAGTTCTGATAAAAAAGGAGAACGATTAAACTCCATCAAGGTCCTTTTGTTTATTTAAAAACTGCAGTTTTTTTTGGGAAAAAAAACACTTTTATTAACCCTTGCCTTAATATGCCAATTTGAGACTCCTCTTTTAGCGACAACTTTTGAATACAATGGGGCCAAGCAGTAGTGACGCAGGCTGGCAATCCAGAGCTCAGCCAACATTCTTTGTTTGACAAACGTCAATGAGATGAACACATTTAATCTTTTACCAATGGGTAAAAAGTATTATGTATCTGTGATCTTTGTAAAAGAAAACAATCCTGAACATTTAGTAGGAAAATAAGAGAATATTCAACCTAAAATTTTCCTTATTCAACAAATCTACAACAGACACCTTGAAAACTGTTGCAAATTTTTTAAGAAAACCACTGCAGATTGCACTTTTATTTTAGAATGGAGACTTGAAAACAGTGCGTTGAAACAAAGGAAAAATTACTCATCATGAGCAATTGCTCCTTTTATCCACAATTTTTTTTTAAAATTGCATCTGCTGCAATGGCACCTGATAACATCTTTAGTTTGGAAAAGGTTAATATTATGTAACCATTTATTCAATCAATTTCAGATACTTTCTACAACTTATTGACAGAAGTGACAGTCAAGAAATGTTTGAACAATCAAGAGCAGTGCTGAACAGCACATCCATGAGCTTTACAGCATGTGCTGTACCTGTAAAGGAATGTCCCAATGCAGAAAGAGATGCAAGAAACCATGTTTCCTGTTTACGAGATTTCAGGAGTAGATCCTGTCCCGAAGGGTTTTACTATTTCTGTGATAGACATGAGTCGGGATATCTTGTAGAAGGGTGTTTTAAAAGAAACATTTGCCCAAAGGGTAAATAACACTTCTATTTGGTGTGTTTGTATCAAAAGGTTGTTACTACTTACAAATTGACTGTTGATGCTTCTGCATCAGACCTGATATAACACCTGTTGACACTTCTGTAGCAGGCGACTACGAAAACACATTGGCAATGGCAAAAGCAGAAATTACTCATCATGGGCATTTTCTCCTTTTGCTGCAATGTTTTCAAAAGTCTTCTGCTGCATACTAGTCAGAAAGCGTCTACATGTGGGAAAAGGTTCAAAACTGGCAAATATATATTTGGCTCATCATGAGCAATTTCTCCTTTTGCTGCAATGTTTTCAAAAGTCGTCTGCTGCAGATGACTGTGTCAGAAAGCGTCTACATGTGGGAAAAGGTTAGTCAATTGTGGCAAATTGATATTTGGCTCATCATGAGCAATTTCTCCTTTTGCTGCAATATTTTAAAAAGTCGTTTCCTGCAGATGTGTCAAAAAGGGTCTTCAGGTGGGAAAAGTGGCAAAAAGACATTTGGCTCATCATGAGCAATTTCTCCTTTTCCTCGAATGTTTTCAAAAGTTGTCTGCAGCAGATGTGTCAGAAAGCGTCTACAGATTGGAAAAGGTTAATAAATTGTGGCAAATAGATATTACTGTACATTGTAGAGAAAAAACTTTTGTAATCACCATGTTTTCTGTGTCCATAATCACATATGTAATTCATTTTTGTGTCATCTGAATCAGCAGGGAGGCACGTAGGATCACTTCTTTGTTGTCTGTCCATCTGTCTGTCCTAAATGGAATGATAGCCCCATTTAATACATCAATGACCTTAATCCCCAGAACACAGACAGAGAACTTTGGAGTAATGTTTTATCTTCTTTTGATGCCACAAGAAACATTCTTGCATGTCTCTTTCCCAGGAGAGCTGGTGTCACATTGGTGCCTTACCAAAATGTTCCAATTTTGATCTACAATCAAACCTCCATACATTGAACTTTAATTTGCAATAGCTTGCGTTGAAGTTCTGATTTAAAAACTTGGAATTATTTTCTTTACCATAAAGTATCTCTACAATACACTGATCATAATCTTGTCAATTATACAACAGGATTGTAAAACAGTTTAAACTGAATATCTTTAGTTACAGTTGACATATTGTTACCATAATTGGTATGTAGTATGTTTATGGAAACCTTTCATGGGATTGCATTTAGGGCCCCTAGTGTTGAGGTCAAGGTTACTGTTACTAAAAATAAAAAAACTGTTAAAACTGAATATCTTTAATTCTGGTTGACATATTGTAACCAAAGTTGGTTTATAGAAAGATTTTATGTGGACCTTTCATGTGAATGTGTTTGGGGCCCCTATGGTCAAGGTCAAGGTCGCTGTTACTAAAATTAGAAAAACGGTTGAAACTGAATATCTTTATTCACGGTTGACATATTGTACCTAAAATTGGTATGTAGAAAGGGTTTGTGGAGACCTGTCATGGGATTGCTTTTGGGGGTCAAGGTCAAGGTCGCTGTTACTAAAAATATAAAAATGCTTGAAATAACTAAACATTGTATGTAACTGTTCCTAAAATGGAAACATGCTTTAATCTATCATATTTTACGTAAATATAAATTCCAACCATTCTAGGCCTATAGAAATGCTATATGGAGCTAAAGGTGGGTTCATCTGGGTCACAGGTAAAACTTGTAAAACTTTTGAACTAGAGTATGTATATATTCTATATTTGTTCTTATGTTGTGGTAACCTTGCAGTACAGATGATTTATAATTCTCAAAATACAGACTGTAGTTTTTCTGTCAATCATTGAAAACCTGGTTTTGTTGCATTAAAGCATTTCTTGTTATTAGGACTACTGTAGCAGAGCAGAAACTTGCTATTATTTCATTTGTTTCTCGAATCAGTTTTCACCTTTGAAAATGGTCCAAAACTGGTTGTAGAAAAAATATCATTGTTTAACAGTAAATTTCTGCTAATCATTTTATTTCAAAGATTGATCCAAAATGATTTATGCTTTCTGATGATATGTAATTATATTTTATACTATTATAGGAACAGCAAATGATGTTGAATTCGATCCAATCAGAAGAAAAGCCTGGTTGAAATGTACCATTTGCATCAAACATACCATACAGCCATATGAACATGATTCATTCGATCGATTTAGACCTGGTAAGTTTTCTACATTCCATCACCAACTCAGCATTGATGTGGTTAGAGTGGCTTCCCTTGTGAGTCCCCCCTTATACAAATGTAAGCTTCCCTTAGTGGTGTTCCGGATTACTGGATAGCTATTATCACTGATCTACCTCTATAACAATAGGGGTAATTATACAGGCAAGTGATATGTCTGAAGTACTGTTATTAGTTTAAACTTATTTATTTTATATAGATTGCGAAACAAACTTTCAGCTGATATGGCAAGTTGGTAAGCTGGGAAGGTATTGAAATAATTGTAGCGAAAGCTTCCCTGCATGGTACCTGGCAAGAACAGTAAGACTTGGAGATTAAAAATGTGTTCATGACAAAGAAGTCTCATAAGTCAGAAATACCCTTTCTGTATGAGTTATGCTTTAATAAACAGACTTCACACTTTAAGACAAAGCTTTATAGAATTATATCGAAAAGTGAAAAATGTTATATTCTAGAAAGAAAATATATCACATAGGACGATATTATATAAATAACACATTGCTTTGAATTGGACAGTAATATTGTCAGCCTGAGAAGAATACTGTCACCTGAGCCGCAGGCGAGGGTGACAGTATTTCTCCGAAGGATGACAATATTACTGTCCAATTCAAAGCAATTTGTTATTTATTTTATTATACCAAAAATAATCAAATAATAAATAATAAAATATAAATAATAAAATTATAATTATTTTATGATCTGTAAAATGTTTCATAGCACAAAAGTACAACATAGAGCGCTCTACATGTCTAGTTTTAATGAGTTTCATTAACATCCTACCTGCCAGTACACAAATTTGCATACGGCCGTGAGACAGTAAAATATTTGCATACCGCCGTGAGACAGTACAAAAACTGTCTCATGGTCACGTGTTACATTTGTCTTGACAGTAAAAAAAGCAACTTTTTGTCAATGGGAGTTTTATATGGACAATGAAATTGAGGTATAATAACATTATATATCCCATAGGATGATAGCGGTTGCTTATTTGATATTATTTTTGGCCGGATTGCTCTAGCAATTCCGGTTTATAGATTGGCGATGTCTGTTTGTCTGTCCGTCTGTCTGTCTGTCTGTCTGTCTGTCTGTCTGTCTGTCTGTCAACATTTTGGTTAAAGTTTCAGGTTGAGGCAAAATCTCAGCACTGGAAAGGGTTACAAACTTAAAACTTTGCCTGAAGGTTTGTCGATTTACAAGGTCAAATTGCTGACAATCCGGCCTTACCATCTTCAGTGGTTTCTTGTATATCCCATTGGAATGATATCAGTTGCCTGGTTAATATCATTATAAATCACATAGAATGATAACAGTTGCCTGGTTAATATCATTATTTATCACATGACAATGATTGTATCCCATGTAATATACCCATTACGTATTTCTTTATATACAACGTGTGTAATATAACATGACCTAATACTAGGAAAATGACGTCACGTCAACGTTTTGACGTCATACGTTAGTCACTTTGGCGCCAAAACCCGTTAATTTCATCTAGAAATATTGTAAACATTATGTACATTTTTATTGAAATACGCCTCATAAGTCACTTTATGTGATAGATATAATATCTCATGAGTGTTATTTATTATTACTTTAAATAAACTAAGCTGAATATGACCTTGGAATAATTATTAGCTTGACTTTTCGAAGAAAAGGCTAGCTATACTACTCGCCCCGGCGTCGGCGTTGGTGTCACACCTTGGTTAAGGTTTTTGTACCAATTCCCTTTTTTGTCAAAACCATTACAGATATTGCTTTGAAACTTACAACACTTACTCACCATCATTACCTCCATCAATAGGCAAGAGTACATAACTCTGTCAAGATTTTTGTAAGACTTATGGCCCTTTTTCGACTTAGAAATTTGATTAAGTTTTTTGTACCAATATACTTATTTTCAAAAACCATTACAGATATTGCTTTGAAAGTTACAACACTTATTCACCATCATTACTTCCATCAACAGACAAGAGAATATAACTCTGTCGAGGTTTTTGTAAGAATTATGGTCCTTTTTTTACTTTGAATTTTGGTTAAGTTTTTTGTACCAATTTACTTTTTTTCAAAATCATAACAGATATGGATTCGAAACTTACATCACTTATTCACCATCATTACTTCCATCAACAGATGAGAGAACATAACTTTGTCAATATTTTTGTAAGAATTATGGCCCTTTTTCGACTTAGAATTTTGGTTAAGTTTTTTGTACCAATATACTTTTTTTAAAATACACTACATATATTGCTTTGAAACTTACAACACTTATTTACCATCATTACCTCCATCAACAGACAAGAGAATACAACTCTGTCAATGTTTTTGTATGAATTATTGCCCTTTTTTTACTTAGAATTTTGGTTAAGTTTTTTGTAACAATTTACTTTCTTTCAAAACCATTACAGATATTGCTTTGAAACTTACAACACTTATTCACCATCATTACTTCTATCAACAGTCAAGAGTACATAACTCTGTCAAGATTTTTGTAAGAATTATGGCCCTTTTTCGACATAGAATTTTGGTTAAGTTTTTTGTACCAATATACTTATTTTCAAAACCATAACAGATATCGAAAACTTACAACACTTGTTCACCATCAATAATTCCATCAACAGACAAGAGTTTATAACTCTGTCAAGATTTTTGTAAGAATTATGGCCCTTTTTTTCCTTAGAATTTCTGTAAGTTTTTTGTACCAATTTACTTTTTTTCAAAACCATTACAGATATTGCTTTGAAACTTACAACACTTTTTCACCATCATAACTTCAAGCCACAGACAAGAATACATAACTCTGTCAATGTTTTTGTAAGAATTATAGCCATTTTTTGCCTTAGTATTTTGTTCAGTTTTTCATACCACCCCACTTGTTTTCAAAACCATTAGTGATTTAGCTTATAAACTTACAATACTTATTTATCATCATTACCTCCTTCAACAGACAAGGGTACATAATTCTGTCAAGTTTTGTTTAAGAACTATGGCCCTTTTTTGGATTTATAATTTTGGTTAAGTTATTCATACCAAATCAACTTTTTTCAAAACAATTAGAGATATAGCTTAAACACTTACAAAAATCTTTTTACCAACAGCCAAGAGTGCATAATTCAGTAAAGGTTTTTATAAGAATTATGACTCTTTTTTGACTATCACCCAAAAAAGTTTTGTTTTATTGGCAAGCACAAAAAAGTCGAGCATGCTGTCCTCCGACAGCTCTTGTTTGTTGCATTGTTAAACGGTTTACTGACGAAATTAAAAAAGCTTTGGAAAACCTGATTTTCTTTGTGTGTTTCGTCATGTGATAAAATGAATCTGACATTCGTTGTCATAAACAGTTTTATTAAACTCTTCCAAGATATTTGTTATTAAGCTCGCCACAGGCTCGCTTAATAACAAAAAATCTTGAACTCGTTTATTAAAACTTTATATAAAATGACAACTCATGTCAGATCCTATATATATCCCATAGGATGATATAAGTTGCCTGGTTAATATCATTATATATTCCATAGGATGATATCTGTTGCCTGGATGATATCATTATATATCCCATAGGATGATATCAGTTGCCAGGAAAATATCATTTTAAAACACATAAAATGATATCAGTTGCCTGGATGATATCCTTATATATCCCATAGGATGATATCGGTTGTCTGGGTGATATCACTATATATTCCATAAGATATTAGCTTTTGCCTGGATCATATCATATTTTAACCCATAGGATGATATCATTATATATCTCATACATGCCAACATCTAACTGACACACTCATTTGTAATACAAAAAAAAAACATAAATGGTAACAGGTGTGAGAATTTTTTTTTTTTTTTTTTTTTCAATTACCCATGAAGCTTTCTGAAATGAAACTGGAAAAATCCATGGGGGCCGCCATTTTGGATATGTATAAAAAGCAGACTTAAAACACAGATTGAAAATTATTGTCGTCTTTTTAATCATTTTTTTTTTAAATCGGTATTCTGGGTATGTATAAAATGAGTAGAAAAACACAGATTGAAAATTATTGTCGTCTTTTTAATAAAAAAAATTTAAATCGATATTTAAGATTATTAAAGTGCTGTGTTATGTGGGAATTAACATTTGTATAAAATTTAAACATAAATGGAAATCTGTAAGAAATATGTTTTCCCGTTCGTCAAAAAAATGACAGCATTAGCCTTCTACGCCCGAAACTAAATTTTGACTGTATCGTAGCCAAAGAAGGACGTGACGTCATTTCCGTTACACTTCATCTTGGCGTAACGTCAATGGAGCGACGTCGTTTCCCGCAAAAAAAGTGGTATCAACATGAAAGACCCCAACTTCCTATACATGAGCTATTGACTCACTCATTCAAAGTATAATTATTTATCAAACATTGTGGCAAAAGGATAACTTCCTCATAAGGAGCAATTGTTCTTGTGGCGGCAATCTTTTCCTAAATCGTCTGTTGCATAGGCCTCAGAAACCGTCTCTAATAGGGAAAGGGTTTAGCAGAAATGTGACCCCTTACATAATTTGTTCCAGTCATATTGACTGGTTGAAAAAGGCAGTCGCCAGGTGGCATCAGAAAAGGGCTGATCTATTTGCTTCTTTACCATAATGCAAGTGATCGATTAAGGATCATCTTGGCCCTCATGTTTTAACCTCGTTCATTATAAATGTATTCCTTGATTTTCTGAAAGTCTTTACTTTATTATTTTCAAGAAACATGACATTAACATTATTATTGTCTAGTCAATTACTTATAAATCCTTTTTTATGGCCAAAGTATGCTCTTTAATTTTTGTTTATAATTATCTTGCGTTTTTTTCATAAATAGGTAGCACCTATAGATATATTATACTTGCATAACTATCACAATGGATAGAATTCCAATATCAATGGTAATTAAAAGAATACATATTTAATTTCAGGTTGTGATCATTTTGGAGTTTCAAATGACATTTTACAAGATGAGAAGATGAAGAAAGTGTATAATGGGCATCCAACCAAGCCAGATCAATATATTTGTGATACCAGTCAGGGTTATAGTGAAAGAAAAGGCATTACTTTGTGTAATGTGAATAATGACTGTTATTGCTCTAAACAAAAAGTGTGTACCAAAGAAGATTATCCAATCCTACTACCAAGTAAGTATTACTTTACACAGTTTGGGAATACAAAGGGATCTCAATGTTATTCTGTGTTTCCCTCTTTTAAGATAACTTGGGTGATCATCTTGAGAGGCCAATAAAAACCAAACTTCAGAGGAATCTTCCTTTGGCATTTCCCTAGCTATTCATGTTACTTTGTACTTCGTCTGTTCTTCCATCCAACCTTGTCCAGGCCATATCTTCTTTACACAATTTGGTATGCATATGCCTCTTGTTGAGATAGTGTGATGCATACCAAAATGGATCACTTGATACTGACCTCTGACCTAACTTACTGATTTTAGGTGAAATGAAATTGGGTAACTGTGACCGAAATTTGATCTCAGTTGTCTGCTGCAGATTTGTTTTATGTGGGAAAGGGGTTAATGTCTGTTGTTGCAAAATGGGCTTTATTTTTCAACTTATAATATTCTTCTGATCATCAAAACAAAATCTATTATGTTAAGTTTGATGAATGAATAGAAACCATTTATTTGTTTCTTGTAATATTGTTGTTGTATAACTTGAATGGGGTCCATACTCACCACAGCTTTACAACACAATAGATACATGACTTATATAGGAGTATAAATGTTGTTATCTTCATAGATGGAAATTGTGATAGAAGATGTGCCGTAGAAAGAGACATATGGAAAAATTACTCCTGTAGTCAGTAAGTCTAAATCCATTTTATACAATATTTATTTAAACCATTTCACAAATACAACAAATGTGCAGCAGACGATTTTGAAAACATCTTGGCAAAAATATGAACATTCTCTCTAAATGACAATACAATAAATAAAAAAAAGTTATGGCAAAAGGAGAAATTTCTCACTATAAGCAGTTTCTCCTTTTGTCACAATGTATTTAAAAGTTGTCTGCTGCAGAGGCATCAAAATGTGTCTGTATGAGGGACATGTTTACATACATGTATGTTCTAAACAATTAAGGGATTTGAGACTGAGGATCATACATTCAATCCGTGCTTGTAACCAAAGTCAAGTCACAGTGCTGTCTTTGTAATATGTCAGAATATTATTCTGACATTAGAACATCGGCAGTGCAGTAAGCTGCAATTTTGGTGACTGATTTACAATCTATGGTAAAATAAAACTTTGATTTAATGCATGGCAGATATAATACTAACTTCACAATCTTACACATCATCAAGTGTAACTGATATAATTATATCATAATCTACCATTTTAAAAATCATTGACTGAGACCGTAGAGCATCTATGAATGGTTTGTTTTATTGAGGGTTCATGCCGTTTTCAACATTATTTCGGTAATGTCATGGTGACAGTTCAATTATTCATGATCCGTGGGTTAACAAACCAGTAGCAGGCTAGCAAATGTGCCTTGCCTAAGGGCACTCCACCATGACCATCGTGCTGCAACTGGGGATTGAACCTGGGACGTCCGATTTCAAATCCCTGACATTAACCACTTGACCACAGGAGATTCCTTTTATGAGCAGTAGACAAGGTTCAATTCCAAGACAAGTTATACTGAAGACTTTACAGATGCTAGTAATGGCTTCCCTTCTTTTAGTGAATAATTTTCAAATTATCTCCCTTGTTAGACTTTATATTTCCATGTCGGGACATTAACTAAAAAAGTACTAAAGATATTTCGATGAAACTTGAAATGTATGCAGATATTAAAGAAAGGAAGTGCATTACACAAGAACCATAACTTATAGTGAATAATTTTCAAGTTATCCCCCTTGTTAGACTTAATATTTCAATTTCAGGACCAACACTCCAAAAGTACGAAAAATATTTCGATGAAACTTTAAATGTAGATAGATATTAAAGAGAGGAAGTGCATTACACATGAACCATAACCCTATAATAAATAATAAAAATTAACTACCTTGTTTTTAGCCCACCTATGCACGAAGTGCAAGGTAAGCTATTGTGATCACATTTTGTCCGGCGTCCGTGCGTCGTGCGTCCTCAACATTTGAGCTTGTTAACACTCTACAGGCTACATTTTGCATCTAATCTTCATGAAAGTTTATCAGAACATTCATCTCCATCAAATCTTGGACAAGTTCGAAACTGGGTCTGAGGTCAAAAACTAGGTCACTAGGTCAAATTGAAGGAAAATCTTGTTAACACTCTGGAGGCCACATTTTCAACTTGAGCATGTTGAAACTTTATCAGAATGTTTGTCTTGATAATATGTAGGTTAAATTTGAACATGGGTCATGTCGGGTCAAATTGAAGGAAAATCTTGTTAACACTCCAGATGCCACAATTTTTGCTTCAGCAGTTTGAAATTTTGTCAGAATGTTTGTCTTAAAAATATCTAGGTCAAGTTCCAATATTGGTCATATTGGGTCAGAAACTAGGTCAATAGGTCGAATTAAAGGGAAATCTTGTTAACACTGTAGAAGCCGCATGTTTTGCTTCAGCAGCTTGAAATTTGGTCAGAATGTTGGGCTGAATGATATCTAAGCCATGTTTAATATGGGTCATGTCGGTTCAAAAACTAGGTCACTATGCCAAATTGAAGGGTAATCTTGTTAACACTGAAGATGCCATATTTTCAACTTGAGCATGTTGAAACTTTATCAGAATGTTTGTCTTGATGATATGTAGGTCAAGTTCGAACATGGGTTATGATGGGTCAAAAAGTAGGTCACTAGGTCAAATTGAAGTTAAAATCACCCTAGAGGCTGCAAATTTTGCTTCAGAAATTTGAAATTGTCAGAATGTTTGTCTTAAAGATATCTAGGTCAAGTTCAAATATGGTTCATATTGGGTCAGAAACTAGGTCACTAAGCCAAATTGAAGGAAAATCTTGTTAACTCTGTAGAAGACGCATTTTTTTGCTACAGCAGCTTGACATTTAATGAGAATGTTTATCTAAATGATATCTAATCCAAGTTCGAATATGTGTTATGTAGGATCAAAAACTAGGTCACTAGGCCAAATTGAAGGAAAATCTTGGTAACACTTTGGATGCCGCATTTTCGGCTTCAGCAGCTTGACATTTTGTCAGAATGTTTGTCTGAATTATATCTAGGTCAAGTTCGAACAAGGTCAATTAAGGAAATTATTGTTCAAACTCCAGAGGCCACATTTTTAGCTCGACCTTTAAAAAAAATTGAGCTATTGTCATGACCCTGGAGTCGTCCGGCGGCGTGGTTGTCCAGTTAAGGTTTTTTGTTCAGCTCAGCTTTTTTTCTGTTTTCTATCAGTCGAGCGTCTGTGCCGTATGCGGTGCTCTTGTTACTTTCAGCAAGTTTCAGAATGTTGTCTTAATGATATCTAGTCCATGTTGGAATATGGGTCATATCAGGTAAAAAAAATATAGATCACTAGGCCAAATGAAGGAAAATCTTGTTAACGCTGTGGAGGTTGCATTCAGAATAATTGTCTTGATGTGTTTGCATTGCAGTACATTGTATAGTTAGGGTGAGCAATCCAGGGCCATCATGCCCTCTTGTTATTATTTTATTTTAATGAAGTCTGTATTATGTAAATACTGGTAGGTATGATCACTAGTTAAAGGTAGTTCTATCATACAATGCCTATTATCACTTGGCAAGGCCCTTTTGGGGAGCATCATTTGGTTCCACTGATTCCTTTTTCCTACATACTGGCAATTCCTGACGCCTTTGTAGCGGATGACTTTTGAAAACATTATTTCAAATGGTGAAATTGCTCATCATGAGCAATTTCTCATTTTGCCACAATGTTTTCATCTTTATTCGATAATTGTTCTTTCATTAACATAGTTTCTATAATTTTGACTAAAGCTTTCGAAGTCTGCTGTTTTTCGTGATAAAGGGTTATCCCCAATCCTGCTGAGTAATTTCATAATCATTTATTTTTATCCACATGTTTATTAAGTATTATTGAAGGATAAATATATAAGAAACAAACTATGTAGACTAAATATTAGAGTGCGCATAAATTATTGGAAGGAATTGTTTGGTTTTCACATTACGCAAATGTTGCTATTGAAAAAAGTGTTAATAGTTAGTCTAAAAGTTATTCCATATATTTACTCAGATATGATGTTCCTGAGAAAGAGGTGGAATCTACTGCTGTCCTACTTAAAAGTACCTCTATACCTGTGAAAGGGGTTAATGAAAGTAAGTAGATCACAACTTTAACCCTTTCCCACATACAACAACTCTGCAGAAGACGACTTGGAAAACATTCCCTTTAAATGGAAATCCCTTTAAATGAAAGCACAATTATTGAATAGAGATGAAAACATGGTGATAAAAGAAGAAATTGCTTGTTTTGAGCCATTTCTTCTTTTGTCGCAATGTTTTCAAAAAGCCATCTGCTGCAGAGGAGTCGGAGAGCGTCTATATGTGGGAAAGGGTTAACAGATGAAGGTAAAAAAGATACTGTTTGATTAGCTAAGCAGAAACAAGTTACAGCAACTTTTTTACAACTGTTCCGTCCTCCATCCACATATACTATAAATATGAAAAACTACATTAATGCATTCAATTAATGAGTAAACCATTTTCTGAATGAAGAATAACAAAATTACAAAGTAATAACCTCACTTTGAAAAGGGGGCCTTTGGCAGAAAGATTTGGTATCTTCAGTCACAAAATCTTGTGTCGTATTTCTTGCTTCGTCTAAAACATGCAGAGTGCTGGCCCTTGAATTACTTAAAACATTTTATATATCGCACTTATTCTTATGTCATGCATACTTCCAAAACAATATGAGCAAGATTCTCAAAACTTTTCTCTCCATCATTCAGAGTTGTGCGCCTTGTTTGTTGTTTGAAATCATGGTGACATGGCACTTGAATTACTTAAGTAATAGCCCTATAGAGCATGCAAAAACAGAAAATAACCAAAATTCTATCCATGAAAAGTTACAGAGATGAACATCTGCAAGCACTTAGTAACCAAGTGTACACTTTATCAAAACCTACCTGTCACTATGTGATACAACATATGGAAAAGTTACATGTCAGAATGATATATGATGTTCACCTATTAATATTAATGCACATTCATCAACTTTGTCCCTTTGTTTCACACTTTTAGTTTAACTATAAAAATAATTATATGATGAAATGTTATGGTAAGTTTCACTAGGTACAAAGAAAAGATGTGCAAATTAACAGCAAACAAAAATTCAATTATTATTATTTACATAGTTTTCCTTGTATAGCCCAATCTCATACACATAGTAGGATAATGCTTATTCTTATCACACATGCAGACCCATTGTGATTTATCTGCAGCAGGCAACATTTGAAAACATTATGCCAAAAAGGAGCAATTGCTCATAAAAATGTGTTCAACCCTATTTAATATTTATGATTGTATTAATTGAAGTTCTTCATATTTTTGGCTAGATCTTTAAAAAAGATGACTGCTGCAGATTTGTTCTTTGTTGGAAAGGGAAGGATTTAGCCTTTTCCTACATACAACAAATCTACTTTGAAAAAATCTAAATATATGAATAATCTCTATAAATGTAGAGTACTGAAGAAAATCATCTGCTATAGAGAAGTCACAACGCATCTGTATGTGGGAAAGGGTAAAAAGAAACAAAATACTGTCAGGGAGCATCTTATGAATCTTATAATTGTTATATCATTCTGATTTACAGGTGAAATAAACACAACAGCTGTTCCTGGTGCTCAGTCACCTGAAGGGTCTGCCATGGATTGGCCTAACATTGTTTTTCCTGTACTAGCAGTTGTAGTAGTTATAGGTATGTCTTTTATGCTGATAATAAATTGAGATTAAGTTTGACTCACCAAGAGGATTTATGATTTAACCATTTCTCACATACAACAAATTTGCAGAATAAATATGAAGATCTTGTAAAATGAAAATTGAAAACTAAGACAGTGTAAAACGTAATGAGAAACGGATAAAAACCTCATAATCATCACTCTATCATTTTTCCACAATGTTAACATGAATAATCTACTTCATAGTAATAGGTTGAGTTAATTTTTAGCTCACCTGAGCTTTGCTCAAGGTGAGTTATTGTGATCGCCTTTTGTCCGGCGTCCGTCGTGCGTCGTGCGTCGTGCGTCGTGCGTCAACTTCTTCTCCTCAGTAACCAGTGGGTCAATTTGGATGAAACTTCACAGAAAGCATCCTCTCAATGACCTCACCAGAATTCCTTCAAATTTTTGGGATCCATGCAAAATTGTGGTTTCCATGGCAACGAAACTGAAAAAAATTCAAAATTCTTCTTCTCCCAAACCGGTTGGCAGATTTTCAAATAATTTTGTAGAAATGTTCCTTAGATGACCCTCTATCAGATTCCTTCAAGCCATGTTGATTGGTCGAAAAACATGGCCGCCAGGGGGGGCGGGGCTATTTTGCCTTATATGGCTATAGTGAAAACTTAAAAAATCTTCTCCTCCGAAAGTGTCAGGCCGATTTTCAAATAATTTTGTAGAAATGTTCCTTGGGTGACCCTCTATCAGATTCCTTCAAGCCATGTTGATTGGTCGAAAAACATGGCCGCCAGGGCGGGGCTATTTTGCTATATATGGCTATAGTGCAAACTTAAAAAATCTTCTCCTCCAAAAGTGTCAGGCCGATTTT
Source organism: Serripes groenlandicus (assembly GCA_031761405.1). Taxonomy (NCBI): domain Eukaryota; kingdom Metazoa; phylum Mollusca; class Bivalvia; order Cardiida; family Cardiidae; genus Serripes; species Serripes groenlandicus. The sequence continues at coordinate 50,037,598 of JASEVX010000006.1, forward strand.
CAAATAATTTTGTAGAAATGTTCCTTGGGTGACCCTCTATCAGATTCCTTCAAGCCATGTTGATTGGTCAAAAAACATGGCCGCCAGGGGGCGGGGCTATTTTGCCTTTTATGGCTATAGTGAACACTTAAAAAATCTTCTCCTCCATAAGTGTCGGGCCGATTTTTAAATAATTTTGTAGAAATGTTCCTTGGGTGACCCTCTATCAGATTCCTGCAAGCCATGTTGATTGGTCGAAAAACTTGGCTGCCAGGGGGCGGGGCTATTTTGCCTTATATGGCCAAAGTGAAAACTTAAAACATCTTCTCCTCCGAAAGTGTGTGGCTGATTTTCAAATAATTTTGTAAAAACGTTCCTTGGATGACCCTCTATCAGATTCCTTCAAGCCATGTTGATTGGTCGAAAAACATGGCCGCCAGGGGGGCGGGGCTATTTTGCCTTATATGGCTATAGTGAAAACTTAAAAAATCTTCTTCTCCGAAAGTGTCAGACCGATTTTCAAATAATTTTGTAGAAATGTTCCTTGGATGACCCACTTTCAGATTCCTTCAAGCCATGTTGATTGGTAAAAAAACATGGCCGCCAGTGGGCAGGGCTATTTTGCCTTATATGGCTATAGTGAAAACTTAAAACATCTTCTCCTCCAAAAGTGTCTGGCCGATTTTCAAATAATTTTGTAGAAATGTTCCTAGGGTGACCCTCTATCAGATTCCTTCAATCCATGTTGATTGGTCGGAAACTATGGCTGCCAGGGGGCGGGGCTTATATAGCTAAAGTGAAAAAAAAATATTAGGTGAGCGATTCCAGGGCCATCATGGCCCTCTTGTTTAAATAATTTTGTAGAAATGTTCCTAGGGTGACCTTCTATCATTCCTTCAAGCCAAGTTGATTGGTCAGAAACTATGGCCGCCAGGGGCCGGGGCTTATATAGCTAAAGTGAAAAAAACAACAACAGGTGAGCGATCCAGGGCCATCATGGCCCTCTTGTTTAAAGTGTTATCAGTAGATAAAAAACACAGAAATGCTGCGATTCTACAATTTAGGGAATTTGATATTTATGATATTTAGATTCACAAAGGGCTTTCCTATGCTATGGTAGATTTGCTAAAGAAACAACTTATATATGTACATCTACACTGATTCAGTTCACATTGTTAAAAAAAAAAACCTTAGGCATATAATAGTCTCTGATGAACCATCAAGACTACATGAAATATTATACCCCCATAAACAAAGCTTTTTCTTTGGGGGGGGGGGGGGGTATATTTAAAGGAATGAGATTGTTGGGCTGTACATTGGTTTCAAACCGCCAAATGTATGCCGGAGTTATGGCCCCTTTTCAACTTAGAATTTGAAAAAATAAATCTGTTTCCATATGATTACTCATGATAGGATTTACCTATTTAAATAATTGTTGGTACATAGGTTTAAGGTTTTAAAATACAGGTCAAGTTCTACTTTGCATACAAACCCCTGCAGCAGACAGCTTTTTGAAAACATAGTGACAAAAGAAGAAATTGCTCAAAACGAGCAATTTCTCCTTTTGCCACAATGTTTTACGCTTTTAGTCATAGGATATCCATTCAATTATAGAGATTTTCTATTTTTTGACAAAATATGTTCAAAGTCATCTCTTGTAGAATTGTAGTCTGAGGGAAAGGGTTAAATTTGATTACAAACCACATGTTCATGTGAAAAGGCAGTACTCTGTATGGGTATTAGTTTCGATCAAGCATCGGGCAATATGATGTTACTTTGAACTTTTAACCATAGTTAACCATGAAAGGAGAAGTAATTATTACGTTAAACTAAATGTAAATGTAAAATAAAATTACAATAGATTGTAAAAAGACTTAATTATAGTTAATTTTAAATGAAATATATATTTCCAATATTTTAAGTATTTGTTTTATTATTAATTCTTGTAATTGCGACGATATTATAAACATCTACTGGTCCTTGATATTATATAATTTCTGGTTTATTGCATTTGGAACACCTCCCCAAGACTACACCTAAGATGTAAGGTACCCAAATCGGCAGAGGAATGCCAAATGCAGTTTATGTATATTTCCAATCTATTTATAAATATGATAATTGCTTAATCAGTGTGTATTGTTTCATTTTAAAAATAGATATTTTCAACTAGACAAGGAAATAGTAAACATGTTTAATGGCTTAATTAGAAGCTGTATTAGTTTTGAAAAATGATAATGCTATTATTATGCCCCCTTCAAAGAAGAGAGGTATTTCATTTGCATGTGTCGGTCCGTAGGGCGTTACGATGGTATACCAAAGATTGTCTGAGTGATAACAATGCCTGGACCTATGGTCCTCAAACTTGACTTGGAGGTTTTGCCTTACCAGTAGATGACCCCTATTGATTTTGAGGTCATCGGTACAAAGGTCAAGGTCACAGTAACCTTGAATGCGAAAAATGATAACTCAACATTCTTGCATCCATGGCCCTCAAACTTGACATTGAGGCTGGGGGTGACCAATTGATGACCCCTATTGATTTTGAGGTCATTGGGTCAATGGTCAAGGTCATTGACCTTGAATTTAATATCTTGTCAAAGTGATAACTCAACATTGCCAGCACCCATGGCCCTCAAACTTGACATGGAGGGTGACCAGTTTTTGACCCCTATTGATTTTGAGGTCATCAGGTCAAAGGTGAAGGTCACAGTGACCTTAAATGTTAATAGCTTGGGTGAGTTATAACTTGACATTGCCTGCACTCATGGCCCTCAAACTTGACATGGAAGCTGGGGGTGACCAGTCGATGACCCTATTGATTTTGAGGTAATCTGGTCAAAAGTCAAGGTCACTGACCATGAACGCGAAATATTTTTTGAGTGATAACTCACATTGCCTGTACCCATTGGCCCTCAAACTTAACATCGAGGCTGGGGGTGACCAGTAGATTTTTATAACTCAAATTGCTCATTCAAATTAAAGTCATAATAATGTACTTATTCCCTGCTGCTAGGAGGATACATGTTTATCTGCAAATATCAGTCATCATCTCAATGTGATTAAGAACTGTACCTACCATCCTCAAACTTTGAATGAACATTGGTCATAATCTTAAAACTGACCAATGTGAAATGACAAATAATCTTGCATTTCGGTCCATGCATCTTTTATTCAATTATCCAAATATTCCTGACAACACGGCACTCAGGGAGGCATAATGTTTGACAAACATCTCCTGTTATTAAAGGTTTTGAAGGTTTCTAAAGACTGCTTTTGCAACCTTTTTAGCTAGTTTTTAGAGTTATTGTGATCACCTTTTGTCCGGTGTGCGTCATGCGTCAACATCTTCTCCTCTGTAATGAGTGGGTCAATTGAGATGAAACTTCACAGAAAGCATCCTCTCAATGACCTCCCCAGAATTCCTTAAATTTGTTGTGATCCATGCAGAATTCTGGTTTCCATGACAACAAATGAAAAAACTTCTTCTCCTCCAAAACTGGTTGGCAGATTTTCAAATAATTTTGTAGAAATGTTTCTTGGATGACCCTCTATAAAATCCCTTCAAGTTCAAGCCATGTTGATTGGTCAAAAAAGATGGCCGCCAGGGGGGGAGGGGGGGGAGCTATTTTGCCTTATATGGCTATAGTGAATATAAAAAATCTTCTCCTCCGAAAGTTTCAGGCCGTTTTTCAAATAATTTTGTAGAAATATTCCTTAAGTGACCCACTTAGATTCCTTTAAGCCATGTTGATTGTTTGAAAAACATGGCCTCCAGGCGGCGGGGCTATTTTTCCTAATATGGCTATAGTGAAAACTTAAAAAATCTTCTCCTCAAAAAGAGTCAGGCCGATTTTCAAAGAATTTTGTAGAAATGTTCCTAGGGTGACCCTTTATCAGATTCCTTCAAGCCATGTTGATTGGTCAAAAACTATGGCTGCCAGGGGGGGGGGGGGGGGGGGGGCGGGGCTTATATGGCTAAAGTGAAAGGAAAAAAAATCAGGTGAGCGATTCCAGGACCATCATGGCCCTCTTGTTTGTACTTGTCACCTACATAGCTACAGTTTACTCTGTAATTACATAGGTCGATAACTTTTAATACTCATAGATTTTAATGGTTAGCTACTGAAAATCTTCATTTATTAGGAACAATGAAAACTTTGACCAATTTACAGCCAAGATTCAAAGTCTGATCTGATATGTAGAGCTTTTTCTTAAATACAGGTATTTATTTTAAAAAGCCTGCTGGATGTTTGGTTGCATGGTATTATAACTGTATACATCTGTTTAATATTCTTTAGAGGTTTCATGGCTTTATTAAATATTTCAATGTGGGTCAAAAGCAGATATAGCTAATGTAGAATTTAAATACAATTATTGCTTAACCCTTTCACTCATATGACAATTATGTAGCAGACGACTTTGAACATATTTTGTCAAAAAATAGAAAATCTCTATAATTGAATGGATAACCTATGACTAAAAATGGAAAACATTGTGACAAAAGGAGCAATTGCTCATTTTGAGCAATTTCTTCTTTTGTCCTTATGTTTTCAAAAAGCTGTTTGCTACAGAGGCATCAGAAAGCGTCTATATGAGGGAAAGGGTTAAAAGATGTACCTGCTAACTCTGATGAAATATTACTGGTACATCTTATGCAAATTCATAAATATGCAAATTCGTTAACTTAAAATTGACATGTTTTACATGGGATTAACTCACTGATTAGACCAACAAATAACAATTCCCTAGACAGGTAATTTTCAATAGAAATACCTCAAAGAAGAGGGGGTATATTTCCTATGCATATGTTGGTCAGATGGTGGGTAGACCCAAGCTTGTCCTATTGATAACAGGATAATGCATGACCTGCAGTAATCATATTCAATTTGTGCAGGGAGGCTGGGCAGATGTCTTTTCGAGTTTTAAAAACATGGTGGAAAATGGAAATATTACTCAATAAGAAGTAAAATCCCATTTTCAAAATATTTTTTCAAGTCTGGCTGAAAGGATAATCTCAAGTTTTCCAATTGAATATATTTGTTATAAATATATTTTAAAACAGACAACACAAAGAATATCATATGAGGTAAATGGTGAATTCAACCATGTAAATACTTGAAAGAAAATATTTAACATTTTAATTTCATCCAATCCTTTAATCCTTTTCTCATATACAAACAATTCTGCAGCAGATGACTTTGGTGCCGACAGACGAGATGCTGCAGGAATCCATTGTTTTTGTTTAAAATATTGCATTATGGGATTGGGATAAGGTTTATCCAGGGTGGATAAGTTTATCCAATCTGGATAGTTATCCACTTGGATAACTTTTTTTGAACAACTCGGTTATTTACGTTGGATAACTAACCAACTTGGATAACTTTAACCCATGGGATAAGATTTATCCAGGGTTAAAGTTATCCTAGTTTTGAACAACCGGCCCCTGGGGGGTTTAATGTTTGACAAACATCTCTTGTTTAAGTGGTGTTTTTAGCTTGACTATTCAGAGAATATGAGAGCTATTCTACTGACCCTGGCGTCGGCATCTGTGTCACACCTTGGTTAAGGTTTTGCATGCAAGTACCTTTATTTCACCATACCTCTGTAACTACTGTATGCATTGCATTGAAACTGTCTACACTGCTTCCCAACTAACTCGCCAATGTAAATTATTAAGTTAGATATCTCTATCCTGCATTTAATGAAAGTTATCGCCCTTTTTAGCTCACCTGAGCTTTGCTCAAGGTGAGTTATTGTGATCGCCTTTTGTCCGGCGTCCGTCGTGCGTCGTGCGTCGTGCGTCGTGCGTCAACTTCTTCTCCTCAGTAACCAGTGGGTCAATTGGGATGAAACTTCACAGAAAGCATCCTCTCAATGACCTCACCAGATTTCCTTCAAATTTTTGGGATCCATGCAGAATTCTGGTTTCCATGGCAACGAAATGAAAAAAACTTCAAAATTCTTCTTCTCCCAGACTGGTTGGCAGATTTTCAAATAATTTTGTAGAAATGTTCCTTGGATGACCCTCTATGAGATTCCTTCAAGCCATGTTGATTGGTCAAAAAACATGGCCGCCAGGGGGGGCGGGGCTATTTTGCCTTATATGGCTATAGTGAAAACTTAAAAAATCTTCTCCTCCGAAAGTGTCAGGCCTATTTTCAAACAATTTTGTGGAAATGTTCCTTGGATGACCCTCTATCAGATTCCTTCGAGCCATGTTGATTGGTCGAAAAACATGGCCGCCAGGGGGGCGGGGCTATTTTGCCTTATATGGCTATAGTGAAAACTTAAAAAATCTTCTCCTCCGAAAGTGTCTGGCCGATTTTCAAATAATTTTGTAGAAATGTTCCTTAAGTAACCCACTATCAGATTACTTGAAGCCATGTTGATTTGTCGAAAAATATGGCCGCCAGTGGGCAGGGCTATTTTGCCTTATATGGCTATAGTGAAAACTTAAAAAATCTTCTCCTCCGAAATTATCAGACCGATTTTCAAATAATTTTGTAGAAATGTTCCTTGGATGACCCTCTATCAGATTCCTTCAATCCAAGTTGATTGGTCGAAAAACATGGCCGCCAGGGGGGCGGGGCTATTTTGCCTTATATGGCTATAGTGAAAACTTAAAAAATCTTCTCCTCCGAAAGTGTCAGGCCTATTTTCAAATAATTTTGTGGAAATGTTCCTTGGATGACCCCTCTATCAGATTCCTTCGAGCCATGTTGATTGGTCGAAAAACATGGCCGCCAGGGGGGCGGGGCTATTTTGCCTTATATGGCTATAGTGAAAACTTAAAAAATCTTCTCCTCCGAAAGTGTCTGGCCGCTTTTCAAATAATTTTGTAGAAATGTTCCTTAAGTGACCCACTATCAGATTACTTGAAGCCATGTTGATTTGTCAAAAAATATGGCCGCCAGTGGGCAGGGCTATTTTGCCCTATATGGCTATAGTGAAAACTTAAAAAATCTTCTCCTCCGAAATTGTCAGACCGATTTTCAAATAATTTTGTAGAAATGTTCCTTGGATGACCCTCTATCAGATTCCTTCAATCCAAGTTGATTGGTCGAAAAACATGGCCGCCAGGGGGGCGGGGCTATTTTGCCTTATATGGCTATAGTGAAAACTTAAAAAATCTTCTTCTCCGAAAGTGTCCGGCCGATTTTCAAATAATTTTGTGGAAATGTTCCTTGGATGACCCCTCTATCAGATTCCTTCGAGCCATGTTGATTGGTCGAAAAACATGGCCGCCAGGGGGGCGGGGCTATTTTGCCTTATATGGCTATAGTGAAAACTTAAAAAATCTTCTCCTCCGAAAGTGTCTGGCCGATTTTCAAATAATTTTGTAGAAATGTTCCTTAAGTGACCCACTATCAGATTACTTGAAGCCATGTTGATTTGTCGAAAAATATGGCCGCCAGTGGGCAGGGCTATTTTGCCCTATATGGCTATAGTGAAAACTTAAAAAATCTTCTCCTCCGAAATTGTCAGACCGATTTTCAAATAATTTTGTAGAAATGTTCCTTGGATGACCCTCTATCAGATTCCTTCAATCCAAGTTGATTGGTCGAAAAACATGGCCGCCAGGGGGGCGGGGCTATTTTGCCTTATATGGCTATAGTGAAAACTTAAAAAATCTTCTTCTCCGAAAGTGTCCGGCCGATTTTCAAATAATTTTGTAGAAATGTTCTTTTGATGACCCACTTTCAGATTCCTTCAAGCCATGTTGATTGGTCAAAAAACATGGCCGCCAGTGGGCAGGGCTATTTTGCATTATATGGCTATAGTGAAAGCTTAAAAAATCTTCTCCTCCAAAAGTGTCTGGCTGATTTTCAAAAAAAATTGTAGAAATGTTCCTAGGGTGGCCCTCTATCGGATTCCTTCAAGCCAAGTTGATTGGTCAGAAACTATGGCTGCCAGGGGGCGGGGCTTATATGGCTAAAGTGAAAAATAAATAAAATCAGGTGAGCGATTCCAGGGCCATCATGGCCCTCTTGTTTACTTCGTAATTCTAGTTTAAGTTTTGCATGCAACTACATTAAGAATCAATATCTAAGGAACTACTTGATGCAATGCATTGAAACTTAATACAACCCTTCCTAACCACAGCTATGTAAACAAACAAGTATGATTACTCTATCCAGCATATAAAGCAAATTATGGCCCTTTTTAGCTCACCTGTGCACGAAGTGCTCAGGGTGAGTTATTGTGATCGCCCTATGTCCGGCGTCCGTCGTCCGTCGGTCGTCGTCCGGCGTCCGTCGTCCGTCAACATTTTCTCCTCTGTAACCGGTGGGTCAACTGGGATGAAACTTCACAGAAAGCATCCTCTCAATGGCCTCACCAGAATTCCTTAAATTTTTTGGGATCCATGCAGAATTCTGGTTTCCATGGCAACGAAATGAAAAAAACTTCAAAATTCTTAAAAAATCTTCTCCTCCGAAAGTGTCAGGCCGATTTTCAAATTATTTTGTAGAAATGATCCTTGGGTGACCCTCTATCAGATTCCTTCAAGCCATGTTGATTGGTCGAAAAACATGGCCGCCAGGGGGGGGGGGGGGGGGGCTATTTTGCCGTATATGGCTATAGTGCAAACTTAAAAAATCTTCTCCTCCAAAAGTGTCAGGCCGATTTTCAAATAATTTTGTAGAAATGTTCCTTGGGTAACCCTCTATCAGATTCCTTCAAGCCATGTTGATTGGTTGAAAAACATGGCCGCCAGGGGGCGGGGCTATTTTGCCTTTTATGGTTATAGTGAAAACTCAAAAAATCTTCAACATCTTCTCCTCAGTAACCAGTGTGTCAATTGGGATGAAACTTCACAGAAAGCATCCTCTCAATGACCTCACCAGAATTCCTTCAATTTATTGGGATCCATGCAGAATTCTGGTTTCCATGGCAACGAATCGAAAACAAAATTCAAAATTCTTCAGCTCCCAAATTGGTTTGCAGATTTTGAACTTATTTTGTAGAAATGTTCCTTGGGTGACTCTCTATCAGATTCCTTGAAGCCATGTTGATTGGTCGAAAAACATGGCCGCCAGGGGGGGGCGGGGCTATTTTGCCTTATATAGCTATAGTGCAAACTTAAAAAATCTTCTTCTCCAAAAGTGTCAGGCCGATTTTCAAATAATTTTGTAGAAATGTTCCTTGGATGACCCTCTATCAGATTCCTTCAAGCCATGTTGATTGGTCAAAAAACATGGCCACAAGGGGTCGGGGCTATTTTGCCTTTTATGGCTATAGTGAAAACTTAAAAAATCTTCTCCTCCAAAAGTGTCAGGCCGATTTTCAAATAATTTTGTAGAAATGTTCCTAGGGTGACCCTCTATCAGATTCCTTCAAGCCAAGTCGATTGGTCGGAAACTATGTCCGCCAGATGGCGGGGCTTATATAGCTAAAGTGAAAAAAAAAATCAGGTGAGCGATTCCAGGGCCATCATGGCCCTCTTGTTTGAAATTCTCGTTAAAAATGTGCTTGCAACTACATTAAGAACCCATATCTCAGTAACTACTTGAAGCTTTGCATTGAAACATTATACAACCCTTCCCATCTATGTAAATTAATAAGTAAGATAACTCTATCCTGCATCAAATTACGGCCCTTTTTTACTTAAAAATTCTGGTTAAAGTTTTGCATGCAACTACAGTACATTAATAGTCCATATTTCAGTTACTACTTGATGCATTTCATTTAAACTTTATACAGCGCTTACCAACCATCACACCTATATAAATATTTAAGCTAGATAACTCTATCATGCAAACAATGCAAATTAGTGCCCTTATTATTTGACGTTTAAATTCTGGTTAAAGTTTTTCATGCAACTACATTAGAGTCCATGTCTCTAACTAGTAAGCAGGAGAGTAGTCAAGCACGCTGTCTTACGGACCGCTTTTGTTCTTCTGATCTTTATGGAAATTCATTTGAATTGTGTCAGAATGATTGTCTTGATGATATCTAGATCATGTCCGAATATGGGTCATTTTCAAGGTCACTAGGCCACATTGAATGGAATACTTGTTAACTCTCTAATATTAGCTTATCTGACGCAAAGTGAGTTAATCTGATTCACTGTGTGGTTGCTATTAATCAGGGGAGCAATCCAGGACCATCATGGCCCTTTTGTTTTGTATTGTCATTTTTGTTGAGCCAACTTGCTGTGACTGTATGTGCATGTGTCTGTGAGTCCATCTGTTCGAACCTTGAAATATGTCACTTTCATTTAAACTTAGTGTTTGACAAATTTAAGGCAGTACAAACATTTGGATGTTTGATCTGTCAAAATTCTTCAAATTAAAGGAGAGGAATTGAATAGTTCTATTTGCAACCGAAATAACATTTTCAATATATGTGTCTGTGTGTAAAATTATTTCCAAGTTAAATATACCTGAACTTTTCATACATTAATCATATTAAAAGTTATGTATGTTTAACTTCAGAATAATACAGTGTCTAAAAAATATATATAAAAAAGTGTTTGGGTTATTGTTCTTTTGACATTTTACAACCATTTCGGTATCGCAGAAGGCCCTAAATTAACTGCATGTTGCCTGTGGACATCTTCTTTGCTATTGTGTTTAGCTCATCATTAAAGTTTTTATTTTGTTTACTTTTGCTAAATAACTACAAGTGCTAGGGTCTTCAAACTTGGATCATAGATGCATCGTATGCCCTTCTTTACATTGAATGCTAAATATGCTGAGTGAGACCTTCTTTTTACAGTGTAAATCATGAATTGTATTGGATTTTAGTGGATTTTGAGAATTGGACCTATGATTTTAAATATTTCACACACATCTAATTACTAAAGTACTTCAACATATCAAAAAGGTAAAAGGGAACACTTGCATATTTTATTTATTTTTTAGCTCACCTGTGCACGAAGTGCTCAGGGTGAGTTATTGTGATCGCCCTATGTCCGGCGTCCGTTGTCCGTCGTCCGTCGTCCGTCAACATTTTCTCCTCTGTAACCGGTGGGTCAACTGGGATGAAACTTCACAGAAAGCATCCTCTCAATGTCCTCACCAGAATTCCTTAAAATTTTTGGGATCCATGCAGAATTCTGGTTTCCATGGCAACGAAATGAAAAAAACTTCAAAATTCTTAAAAAATCTTCTCCTCCGAAAGTGTCAGGCCGATTTTCAAATTATTTTGTAGAAATGATCCTTGGGTGACCCTCTATCAGATTCCTTCAAGCCATGTTGATTGGTCGAAAAACATGGCCGCCAGGGGGGGGGGGGGGGGGGGGGGCTATTTTACCTTATATGGCTATAGTGCAAACTTAAAAATCTTCTCCTCCAAAAGTGTCAGGCCGATTTTCAAATAATTTTGTAGAAATGTTCCTTGGGTGACCCTCTATCAGATTCCTTCAAGCCATGTTGATTGGTTGAAAAACATGGCCGCCAGGGGCGGGGCTATTTTGCCTTTTATGGTTATAGTGAAAACTTAAAAAATCTTCAACGTCTTCTCCTCAGTAACCAGTGGGTCAATTGGGATGAAACTTCACAGAAAGCATCCTCTCAATGACCTCACCAGAATTCCTTCAAATTATTGGGATCCATGCAGAATTCTGGTTTCCATGGCAACGAAACGAAAAAAACTTCAAAATTCTTCTCCTCCCAAATTGGTTGGCAGATTTTGAACTTATTTTGTAGAAATGTTCCTTGGGTGACTCTCTATCAGATTCCTTGAAGCCATGTTGATTGGTCGAAAAACATGGCCGCCAGGGGGGCGGGGCTTTTTTGCCTTATACGGCTATAGTGAAAACTTAAAAAATCTTCTCCTCCAAAAGTGTCAGGCTGATTTTCAAATAATTTTGTAGAAATGTTCCTTGGATGACCCTCTATCAGATTCCTTTAAGCCATGTTGATTGGTCAAAAATTATGGCCGCCAGGGGGGGCGGGGCTATTTTGCCTTATATAGCTATAGTGCAAACTTAAAAAATCTTCTTCTCCAAAAGTGTCAGGCCGATTTTCAAATAATTTTGTAGAAATGTTCCTTGGATGACCCTCTATCAGATTCCTTCAAGCCATGTTGATTGGTCAAAAAACATGGCCACAAGGGGTCGGGGCTATTTTGTCTTTTATGGCTGTAGTGAAAACTTAAAAAATCTTCTCCTCCAAAAGTGTCAGGCCGATTTTCAAATAATTTTGTAGAAATGTTCCTAGGGTGACCCTCTATCAGATTCCTTCAAGCCAAGTCGATTGGTCGGAAACTATGTTTGCCAGATGGCGGGGCTAATATAGCTAAAGTGAAAAAAAAAATCAGGTGAGCGATTCCAGGGCCATCATGGCCCTCTTGTTTGTATTTTTGGTCACGAAATGCGGGTTGTGCTATTGTGATCACTCATTGTCTGTCATCGTCATCTGTCTGTCTATTCACATTTTCCCACAAACTTCTTCTCCTGCTAAACCAACGTACCAAATTAAAATAAAATCACAGGAATGTGCCTTAGGGGTCCTCTTTCAAAGTTGTGCAATGAATTTAATTCTTTGTGGAACCTTGATTGCTGCGGTATCAGAAAGAGGGAAAAATGCCAAAACTTTAAAAATCTTCTTGTCAAAAGGTACTGGCCATATTTGAAAATTTTGCACAAATGTCCCTATCAAGATTGTTAAAAATTATTTTGATCCGTTAAAAAGACATGGCTGCCAGGGGACAGAGCTTGTTTTCCTGATAGTGTGTAAAGTAAAGATTTAAAAGTTCTTATTATGCAAAAGTACTGGCCTGATTTGAAAATAACTTGTTACAAATGTTCCTTGATAAACATGGCTGCCAGGGGGTGAAGCTTGTTTTCTGTATATGTATAAAGAGTATAAAGAGTGAAAACTTTAATAATCTTCTTGTACAAAACCACTAGCCAGATTTGAAAATAATTTAGCACATGTTTCTTGAGTGACATTCTAAAAAGACTGTTTAAATTGTTCAGATCCGTTCATAAACATGGCTGTCAGGGGGCAGGGCTTGTTTCCTCATATGTATATTTATAATGAAAACTTTAAAAAAATCTTTTGACCATAAGTATAGACCTGATTTGAAAATTATTTGTCACAAAGGTTCCTTGATTAATCCCCGTCCATTGATAAACATAGCCACCAGGGGGCAGGGCCTATATGTATAGAGTTAACATTTTGAAAATGATAGAAGTCCTATTTAATCAGGTGAGCGATATAGAACCATCATGGGCATCTTGTTTCCTTTTATTTAACAAATACTAGAGCTTGCTTTCAAACTTTGATCATAGTTGCATTTTATACCCTCCTTTATATCGAAAGAGTTGTTGTGGTGTTTAATGGATTTTTAGAATTTGACATATCATCTTCATTTTTTGTAAGAACAGATTTAAATTTCGCAATAAATAATTTATGAATAAAACAGACTTTGGCGTCATATATTGTTTTGTTTCAGCTCAAGGTAAGTTATTGTGATCACCTTTTGTCCAGCGTCCCGTCCGTCAACATCTTGTTCTCTGTAACCAGTGTGTCAATTGGGATGAAACATCACAGAAAGCATCTTCTCAATGACCTGACCAGAATTCCTTCAATTTGTTGGGATCCATGCATAATTCTGGTTTCCATGGCAATGAAACTTTAAAATTCTTCTTCTCCCAAACTGGTTAGCCGAATTTCGAATAATTTTGTAGAAATGTTTCTTGGGTGACCCTCTATCAGATTCTTTCAAACCATGTTGATTGTTCAAAAAACATAGCTGCAAGGGGAAGGGGCCTTTTTGTCTTATATGGCTATAGTTGAAACTTAAAAAATCTTCTCCTCCGAAAGTGTAAGGCCGATTTTCAAATTATTTTGTAGAAATGCTCCTTGGATGACCCTCTATCAGATTCCTTCAAGCCATTTTGATTGGTCAAAAAACATGGCCACAAGGGGGCGTGCTGTTTTGCCTTATATGCATAGAGTCAAAACCTTAACAAAATCTTCTCCTCTGAAAGCGTCTGGCTGATTTTTAAATAACTTTGTAGAAGTGTTTCTTGGGTGACCCTCTTTTAGATTCCTTCAAGCCATGTTGATTCTTCAAAAGACATGGCCACTAGGGGGCGGGCCTGTTAAAGCAAGGGACGTCGAGACATATAATTACACGTAATTCTTGTTCTAGAACATGGACTTTTCCTGTGCTTTCCCTTCACTCTCATAAGTCCTGTCAAATTCAAAACTGTTTGCTACAGAGATACTCTGCCACCTACCTCTACCAACAATTCACAAGTTTTCCCACCCTTGTCTCTCGTTAACAGATTGGTTGAAAAACACGACCACCACATAGAAGAATTATTTAAAACCAGGTGATCAATATTGTGACATTATGGTTCTCTTGTACTGAGTGGGATGCAGCATGAAATAATTCAGTGTTAACATGGATTAACAGATTAATTTTAACTTTTGGAAAGGGTCAGCACTCAGCAGTATATATTAAGTGTTTATATGGATTAACAGATTAATTTTTAATTTCGGAAAGCTCAGTAGTATATATTAAGTGTTTATATGGATAAACAGATTAATTTTTACGTTCAGAAAGGGTCAGCAGTATATTTTAATTGTTTTCATCGACTAATACATGTATATTTATTTTCTGTTTGGGTCAGCAGTATAAATTAACTCTTTACTATAAATTTCTTTGGTAAATTTGCAAACATTGTAGAAGCACCAGATCAGTCTATGAGAATGTGCAGGCTGATTTTGATCTATACTGGTTGGCTTCCTGTAATGTAGCTTAATTTATATATCCATTGTTTATAAATCATGTATGACATTAGGTTTAATTTTAAGGCACAGAACACAAACACAGTCAAGCAGTAGGATAAAAATAAGTAAATAGGACTTCTACCACAGTAAAAAAATAATTAATTATCGGCTGTATATAAACACAAATGGACAAAAAAATGTTAATTTTGATATACAAAGTAAAACCTTTTGTGAGAAAAAAGAGATGGCATTGTTGTTATAAAAACAGTTTAATTATTAATAGAGTAAAACACATTTAGGCAATTTTTGATCCCTTCTTTTTTCACTTTGTTTTCAAAAGTCAACTGCTGCAGAGGCATAAGAAAGATCTGCATGTGGGAAGGTGTTAAAGTATAAAATTCATTTATCTAGATATGTTTTTTTCCTTTCAATATGGATGGCTATATTTAACAAATAAGTTACTGTAGCACATCTGAATTCTTGTTTTATAGGTTTTGTTGTTTTCCTGCTCTGGCTCTTTAAATGCCGACCTGTTCACAGGGGGCCAGACGAAGAAGGTATGTAATACTCATCTCACTTTATATTATAATTTCTGACTTCAGTTTTTCTTACAATGAAAACATGCTTACCAACCATCCAGTTTCAATTGTTAGCCTCACTATTTGAAATGAAAAACCCCACTTTCCCAATAATAAACAAAGCCAGTTTGGTTTTTAGCACCACTGTCTGAAAGTCAGTTGAGCTTAATGTTACGTTGTGCGTGCGTCAACTTTTGGCTTTAAACAACAAATCTGGATGAAACATCACAGGCAGCATCGTCTCAATGTCCTCTCTTAGGATTATCCATGGAAAATTCTGGTTTCCTTGGCAATCAAAAGAAAACGCTTTAAAATGTTCTTGTCCTATTCTGGTTGGCCAATCTACATAAATTTTGTAGAAATGTTCATTCAGTAACTCTCTATCAGAATTGTTCATGCCATGTTTGTCGATAAAAAAGCATGGCCACCAGGGGGCGGGGCAGTTGGCAGTTTTGCGTGGCCGCTGGGGGTGAGTCTGTTTTGCCTGATATGGATATAGTGATTTAAGCTTTGTCTGATCAAAGTGGAGCGATATTGGCCATCTTGAGCCTCTTGTCTTGTATTATTTTTGGAAATAAACCATTTTCAGTATAGTTTTAAGAAGAAATAAAGCATGACATCACCTCAATGTTGTACCAATGGGTAGGTTTGTTGAATCTGTAAATTGTTTTGTTGTTGGTGCTTGTAAGAACATTTTAGAATGAATTGTCGAAGTGAGATTGGAGATTTCCTTACTGATTGATAGATCAAAATAGTTTTAAAATCTCATAGATCAAAATAATTTTAAAATCTCATGCATATGTTATTTTTAACCAGGTTTTCCAAAGGAAAAATCTGGTTATTAGTTTGGCGAAGTCGGCGGGCGGGCGTCAACTTTCCTTGTCCGGACCATAACTTTGCCATGCATAGAGATATTTTCAAATAACTTGGCACAAACATGCACCATATCAAGACGATGTGCCAAATGCAAAAAAAAAAATCTGTAGATTCAAGGTCAAGGTCACAGTGATAAGAAATAGATTTTAATTGAACTTTTCTTGTCCGGACCATAACTTTGTCATGCATAGAGATATTTTCAAATAACTTGGCACAAACATGCACCATATCAAGACGATGTGCCAAATGCCAAAAGAAAAATGTGTAGATTCAAGGTCAAGGTCACAGTGATAAGAAATAAACTTTAATTGAACTTTTCTTGTCCGGACCATAACTTTGTCATGCAAAGTGATATTTTCAAATAACTGGGCACAAACATGCACCATATCAAGACGATGTGCCAAATGCAAAAAAAAAATCTGTAGATTCAAGGTCAATGTCACAGTGATAAGAAATAAACTTTAATTGAACTTTTCTTGTCTGGATCATAACTTTGTCATGCATGCTCTACTGGCCAAAGGCCAGAAGGGCTTATGTCGTGGCGATGTGTCCGTCGTCCGTGCGTGCGTGCGTGCGTCCGTGCGTCCGTCCGTAAACAATTTCTTGTTAACACGATACAGTCTTCACTTTTGATTGTATCTCAACCAAACTTATACAGTAGTTAGATATCCATGAGAGCTCTGTTCCTTTCGAAAACCAGACAGATCCGCCAATGCATGACTGGATTATGGCCCTTGAAATGGTCAAAATTGCTATAAAAGAGCTTGTTAACACAATACAGTCTTCACTTTTAATTGCATCTCAACCAAACTTATACAGTAGTTAGATATTCATGAGAGCTCGGTTCCTTTCGAAAACCAGCCAGATCCGCCCATGCATGACTGGATTATGGCCCTTGAAATGGTCAAAATTGCTATAAAAGAGCTTGTTAACACGATACAGTCTTCACGTTTGATTGTATCTCAACCAAACTTATACAGTAGTTAGATATCCATGAGAGCTCGGTTCCTTTCGAAAACCAGCCAGATCCGCCCATGCATGACTGGATTATGGCCCTTGAAATGGTCAAAATTGCTATAAAAGAGCTTGTTAACACGATACAGTCTTCACTTTTAATTGTATCTCAACCAAACTTATACAGTAGTTAGATATTCATGAAAGCTCGGTTCCTTTCGAAAACCAGCCAGATCTGCCCATGCAAGACTGGATTATGGCCCTTGAAATGGTCAAAATTGCTATAAAAGAGCTTGTTAACACGATACAGTCTTCACTTTTGATTGTATCTCAACTAAACTTATACAGTAGTTAGATATCTATGAGAGCTCGGTTCCTTTTGAAAACCAGTCAGATTTGCCCATGCAAGACTGGATTATGGCCCTTGAAATGGTCAATTTGCTATAAAAGAGCTTGTTAACACGATACAGTCCTCACATTTGATTGTATCTCAACCAAACTTATACAGTAGTTAGATATCCATGAAAGCTCGGTTCCTTTCGAAAACCAGCCAGATCCGCCCATGCATGACTGGATTATGGCCCTTGAAATGGTCAAAATTGCTATAAAAGAACTTTTTTACACGATAGTCTTCACTTTTGATTGTATCTCAACCAAACTTATACAGTAGTAAGATATCCATGAGAGCTCGGTTCCTTTCCTAAACCAGCCAGATCCGCCCATGCAAGACTGGATTATGGCCCTTGAAATTGTCCAAATTGCTATAATTGAGCATGTGAACACAATAGAGGCTCCATTTACTATCTGATCTTCACCAAACTTAGATAGTAGTTAAATACTGATGAGAGCTTGGTTCCTTTTGAAAACCAGCTAGATCCGCCCATGCAAGACTGGATTATGGCCCATGAAATTGTAAAAATTGCTATAATACAGCTTGTGAACACTATCCGATCTTCACCATACATACATGCTCTGGATTGAAAATGACCAAAGAACCATACCAGTAGAGCATAGGCCCTCATGGGCCTCTTGTTTCAAATAATTTGGCACAAACATGCACCATATCAAGACGATGTGCCAAATGCAAAAAAAAATCTGTAGATTCAAGGTCAAGGTCACAGTGATAAGAAATAAACTTTAATTGAACTTTTCTTGTCCGGACCATAACTTTGTCATGCAAAGTGATATTTTCAAATAACTGGGCACAAACATGCACCATATCAAGACGATGTGCCAAATGCAAAAAAATAACTTGGCACAAATATGAACTATATCAATATGCAAAACTTTTGTCTGTAGCTTCAAGGTCAAGGTCACAGTGACAACAAATAGACATCAGTTGAACTTTTCTTGTCCGGACAATAACTTTTTCATCCATAGAGATATTTTCAAATAGCTTGGAACAGATATACACCATATCAAGACGCTGTGTCATATGCACAATTTATGTCTTTAGCTTCCAGGTCAAGGTCACAGTGACAGAAAATATACTTTACTTGAACTTTTTATGTTCAGATCATAACTTTACCATGCATATAGATATTTTCAAATAACTTCACGCAAATATGCTCCATATTAAATAACTTGGCAATTTAAAAGAATATAGCATAGATATGCATTATATCAATACAATGTGTTGCATATAAATATTTTATCTATAGCTTCTAAGACAATGTGTTTGCAAAGGCATAAACGCGTTACTATCAAGTAAAGGGTTAAGGCAGATCACTGATTATCAACCTGACATTAGGGATCCTAAAATGTGGCTGCTTACAACAAAAGGTTGCTTAATATCTGTTATCTATTATATGTTCTTAATAAATGAGGCCATCAACACACGATTGACTGTATTGAACTGATATTTATTAGATAAAATTGTGATATATTTAATTGACAAAGTAATTATGATTATTCATCAATAGAAATATTCCCTGTTACTTGAATTACTAGCTTTGATTAACTATTAACAGAAAGATTTGACAGATCTGTTAATTCTTAATCAAACACCTTCCATTATAGAAAACCTGGTTTCATGGAATTTCCATGTCTTGTTTCAAAGTGGTATGCTGCAGATTTGTTGAATTTGGGAAAGGGTCAATACAATGTTATATTACAGCAAGAGTTGCCTAACCCAGCAAGTGATGAATATTCATGCATATAGATATTTTCAAATAACTTCGCGCAAATATGCTCCATATTAAATAACTTGGCAATTTAAACACACGATTGACTGTATTGAACTGATATTTGTTAGATAAAATTGTGATATATTTAATTGACAAAGTAACTATGATTATTCTACATTGAATAATAATATTTTTTATTACAGTTGTTTATTTTATTGGATGCAATATGAAAAATTATTTAAAATCTGTTCTATTATGAAAATGTCTAACATGAAATTCATCACAGAATATCTCCACTTCAAACCTAAGTCTCCCACTTTGAGATCATTAAACTCCCCCTTGAGGGTCAGATAAGGTTGGTAAGCATGAATAAAGTCATTATCACTTTACACTACAAACATATTTATAGTTTGCTTCTCTATGTAGAAGAGGGAAAATCATAGATAGAAAAGGATAGACCATGTATCAGACAGACTTGGACTTGAAACTGCTACCAGGATTCATTTATTTGTTTCTAGGTGTTTTATGCCACCTTCATTTTTTTTTGGTGACCTGAGCACCAAGTGCAGGGTGAGCTATTGTGATCACTCACCATCTGGCGTTGTCTTCCTCATCTGTTATTTCACATTTTCCTACAAACAAATTATCCACCTAAACGAATGAACCAAATTCAAATATCTGGCTACTACAGCATCAGAAAGGTGGAAAAATGCCGAAACTTAAAAATCTTGTTGTCTTATAGTACTGGTCTTATTTGAAAATAATTTGGTAGAAAGGTTCCAGTTTGTGACTTAAATGGCTATAATGAAAACTTCAAAAATAATCTCCACCGAAACCAAATAATGTTTGTACAAATGTTCCTTGAATGACCGTCTATTAAATTCCTTCAAGCAATGTTGGTCAAAAACATGACATCCAGGGGGTTGGGCTGTATTGCATTATATTGCTATTGTGAAATATCTTCTCCTTCAAAAGTATGAAGGCTGATTTGTAATTTATGGCAAAAGTGATTTAATTTTTGCCTAATGATAGTGGAGCAATACTTGCCCTCTTTGACCTCTTGTTTTCTGTGTCCTAAAAGTTGGTTTAGCGAAGATTTTCCATTCATCTGTACAAATAAGTTTGAAATTCAGGAGTTTGATCCTTTCCTTCATACAACAAATCTGCAGCAGACAACTTAAAAAACATATTAGTAAAAACATGAAAAATCTACATAAATGAGGGTTTTCTTATTAAATACATTTGAAAACTTTGTGGCATTTTCAAAAGTCTACTACAGAGGTATCAGTAGTGTGTATGTTGGAAAGGGTTCATATTTAATATCAATAAATGTGTGGTGATTTTGCAGGTGCTGCTAATAGTGGTGTACAGGAAAATAGTATTACCAAGATAAAGAAGTGTAGGTTATAGTTTTCTATCTTTATTTCAGACAATAAGCCTTTAAGACATGTTATAAACATAACCATCAGACAATAAGCCTTTAAGACATGTTATAAACATAACCATAACTGAATGTCATGATAAGCCTCAATTGTGATCAAGTACTTTGCTAAAACCCATTCTCGCATTAAACAAATCTGCAGCAGATGTCTTTGAAAACAATGAGGTATAATTATGTAAAATCTCTATAATTGAAAGCACAGTTATTGAATATACTGGTAGTTGAAAACATTGTGGCATACAGAGATAGAGCAATATCTCCATTTGCCACAAATTTTTCCAAAGATCTGCAGTTGTGAAATAGATGTGTCAAAATGCGTCTGCTTGTGGGAAAGGATTGGTTAAAGCTGTCTGACATGTCTTCTTGCAGGTCACAAAAACATGTGTTTCTTAGAAGCCGACTTAATCCTTTACCTCATATTGATGCATCTGCAGCAGACAACTTTTTAAAACAGTGTGGCAAAAGGAGAAATTGCCATCATGAGCAGTTACTTCATTTGCCAACCTGTTTTCACTGTATAATAAGTTTTTTGTGTATAAAGATTTTCCATATTTTTGCCTACATGTTTTCAAAGCTGTCTTCTGCAAGTTTTGTAGTAAGAAGGAAACGCTGATGTCAGTTTGTTTCAAATATCTGAATTGTACTGAATATAAGAGCTAGGTTCATGAAATATTTGTATATTTGTTTGTATGGTGTTTTAAACTGCTTTCAACAATATATATCATGATGTTTCCGGGTAGTTATCAGTACTACTGGTCCATTCATCTTACATCAGCACGTTAGCTGTATACAAATGCTAACACCGTAATCTGAGTGCCAAAAACGGAAAGCCATCACTACCATTTTTAGCTCCACTGGCTGAAAGCCAGTCGAGCTTATGTCATGGCGAATTGTGCGTCCGTGCTTGCGTGTGTGCGTCCGTGCGTGCGTAAACTTTTTCCTTTAAACGACTTCTTCTCCCTAACCACTTCGCCAATTTGGTTGAAACTTCATGGGAAGCATCCTCTCAATGTCCTCTACTAAATTCCTTCAAATTGTTTTGATCCATTCGAAATTCTGGTTTCCATGGCAACCGAAAGAAAAAAATAGTGAGAACTTAAAAAATCTTCTTCTCCAAAAGTGTCAGGCCGATTTTCAAATAATTTTGTAGAAATGTTCCATGGGTGACCCTTTGTCAGATTCCTTCAAGCCATGTTGATTGGGCGAAAAACATGGCCGCCAGGTGGGCGGGGCTATTTTAACTTATATAGCTATAGTGAAAACTTAAAAAATCTTCTTCTCCAAAAGTGTTCAGCAGATTTTCAAATAATTTTGTAGAAATTTTCCATGGGTGACCCTCTATCAGATTCCTTCAAGCCATGTTGATTGGTAAAACAACATGGCCGCCACAGGGCGGGGCTATTTTGCCTATATAGCTAAAGAGAAAACTTAAAAAATCTTCTCCTCCAAAAGTGTCAGGCCGATTTTCAAATAATTTTGTAGAAATGTTCCTTAGGTGACCCTTTATTAGATTCCTTCAAGAAATGTTGATTGGTTGAAAAACATGGCCGCAAGGGGGCGGGGCTATTTTGCCTTATATAGCTACATGTATATTGAAAACTTAAAAAATCTTCTTCTCCGAAAGTGTTCAGCTGATTTTCAAATAATTTTGTAGAAATGTTCATTGGGTGACCCTCTATCAGATTCCTTCAAGCCATGTTGATTGGTCGAAAAACATGGCAGCCAGAGGGCGGGGCTATTTTGCCTTATATGACCATAGTGAAAACTTAAAAAATCTTCTCCTCCGAAAGTGTTTGGCTGATATTCAAATAATTTTGTAGAAATGTTCCTGGGCTTACCCTCTATCAGATTCCTTCAAGCCATGTTGATTGGTTGAAAAATATGGCTGCCAGGGGGTGGGGCTATTTTGCCTTAATGGCTATAGTGAAAACTTAAAATATCCTCTCCTCCGAAAGTGTCAGTCCGATTTTCAAATAATTTTGCAGAAACATTCCTTGCATGACACTCTACAAGATTCCTTTAAGCCATGGTGGTTGGTAAAAAACATAGCCACCAGGGGGCAGGGCTGTTTGGAGATTTTATTTTTGCCTATGGCCGTGGAGCGATACTGGCCCTCTTGGGCCTCTTGTTAAAGTCTTTGTATGACTCGGGCGGGGATCAAACGCACGACCTCCCTCACCCAAGGCAGACACTCTACCACTACACCACTGCGGTGGTAAAGATGGGACAATTTGGACATTATGTATGTCATTAAAATTTTGTGTTTGCTTTTCTGCCCCTTAACCAGTATGATATTTTGATATCTTGTGAATTATAAAGAGAATGACTAAATGTAAGCTCACCTTAGCACAAAGTGCTCAAGTCAAGATATTGTTATCACCCTGTCTTTACCTTTTGAATACTCTAGAGGCCAAGTTCGAAGGTTCAAAATCTAGGTAACTAAGTCAAATTTAAAAAAGAATCTCTCGAGAGCACTCTGGAGATGAAATTTTCATTCAATCTTCATAAAACTTCTCCACCACATTCATCTCCTTCAAATCTGTTTCAAGTTTGAAATAGGGTCACTTTGGGTCAAAAGCTAGGTCAATAAGTCAAAATTTAAAAAAACAATTGTAAAACTTAAAGCAGACCCATTTTTCTTAGAATTTAATGTTCGTTACAACATTCATCTCAATCAAATCCCTGCCAAGAATGAAACTCAGAAGGGCATGGAGTCAAAATCTAGGTCACAAATGTAAAATGCTAGAAAACCTTGTGACCATATATTCCATCCAAATTTCATGAAAGTTTTTCGGAAGATCGATATTTGTCAGAGCATGGTCAAGTTTGAAACACAATAGATCAAAAACAAAGTCACTAGATCAAATTTTAGAAAAACTTTGTGGTCAACAATAATAACATTAAAATATTGACTAAGTATGAAATTGGTTTATTGGGCCACTCATTCATTATCCAATCTTCATGAGAATTTTCATCTCTATCTCTACCTGTCATGTTGGAACTAAGTCACGATGTCATATTAATAAATACCTTGTTGGCACTCTAAAGCTACATTTTCCATCCAAATTTCATGGAATCTTTCCCAGAAAATTTATTAATGTCAAATCTTTGTACAGTTCAAAACTTGCACATGTACGGGAAAACATAGTGGTAGGTCACATGTCGAATATAAAAACAACCTTGTGAACAGTCAGTATAAGACCATTTGACTTTAACAATTCTTGGTAACATTTTGAAACATGATCACTTTAGGTCAAATTTTAAATCCCTGAGATTGCATTAGAAATTATCTGACCTTCATAATTATACTGTTGTTGAAGCATTTTTTCTCATCAAGTCTGAGAGCCTCTTGTTTAGAACTTCAAATCTTTGTCACAGAATACTTGGTTTATATCAGATTATTTCATAATGTAATGTTTAGCTCATGGTTAGCTATTGTGATGGCCTGATGTCTGTCGTTTGTCAACAACAATTTCTTTAAATGACATCTCCTAATCCTCAGTTTGAATTTTGATTAAACTTGGTCGGAAAGTTCCTTTGGTGATGCTCTTTCAATGTTGTTCAAAGAAACTAATTGCATGCAGGACTAATTGAATATCTCTTTGCCTTAAACATAAAGTCCTAGAGCTTAGCTGTTTGCTGTGTAGCATTGCCTAGATTTCCTCTACAAATATTGTTCAAATTATGCCCCTAGGGTCAAAATTGGTCCCGCCTGGGGGTCACCTGTTTTAGGAAAAGATATACATGTATAGAGGAAAACTTTGAAAATTTTCTTATAAAAAATGGAAAGGCTACTTTAGATATTAAGTGTGCAACATTATCTAGTGGTCCTCCACCAAAATCGTTCAAATGATGACTCTGGGGTCAAAATTGGCCCCTTCCTGGGGTAACATGTTTTTCAAAGATAAAGGGGAAAACTTTGAAAAATCTTCTTGTCTGAACAGAAAAGCCTAGAAATTAGATTTGGTGTGTTGCTTTGTCTAGTGATCCTCTACAAAGATTGTTCAAATAATGTTTCTGGGTTTAAATTGGCCCAACCCCAGGGGTCACATGTTTTAAACAGAGATATATAGGGAAAAACTTTGAAAATCTTCTTGTCGGAAACCGAAAGGCCTAGGGCTCAGATATTTGGTGTATTGCATTGGCCCTCTACCATGATTGTTATGCTTCTGGGTTCAAAATTCGCTTGCTGTTTTACAAAGAGATATATAGGGGAAAACTTGTTCAAGCTGTGTCAGTTGGTAAAAATTATTATAAGGGGCAGGGTTAGTTTTCACTATATTCTTGAAATCTTCTTGAACAAAATAGGACCCCTTGGTGGAGCGTAAAAATAGCTATCTGTTCACCCCCAGGAGGAGGTCAGAGTCAAATGAAAGGTAAAAACTAACTAGTGTGGTTTTGACTTGTGTAGGATGCATGATTATAATATTCCTTTTCAGTATTCATAATCATCTTCATTATTGTAAATTTTTGCTCACCTCAATTTCTCACTCCGGTCCTAGTAGACCTTTGTGTTGCAGTGCTGTAAAACCCAACTCTAACAAAATGATATATAAATATTTCAGGTGAGTTATCCAAGGCCGTCATGACCCTCTTGTTATGATATATGTTATTTCTATTTCATTTTAAAGAAAAAGTTTATTTCCTTAAGTTTAACCCCTTTCCCACAAAGATCAAATCAGCAGCAGTCAACTTTGAATACTTTCAAGCAAAAATGTGGAAAACCTCTGTTAATAAAAGTATAATTATTGAACTGAGTTGAAAACATTATGGCAAATGGAGAAATTGTAAATTATGAGCAATTTCCCTTTTGCTATAATGTTTTAAAAGTCTTATGCTGCAGAGGTGTCAGAGAGCGTCTTATGTTGGAAAGAGTTAAAATACAAATTATTTTAGCAATTACATAATTACAACTATTCACATGTTATAACAGAACTTAATCCATAATTGTTTATTCACATATACATATCTTTTAATTACAGTTTTCACCAATATTGGGACCAAACACATCATCATAAAGGGGAATAATAACACTATTATTATTGAAAAGGTATTGTTTCTTTAGTCCTCTCAGCTTTTGCTTTTTTACCAACTAAATAAATAAAATGATTTTCGTTGCTGAAATTCGTTGAAATAATTGTTATAATATAGTTCTTATCTTAACTTGTCACCTTTTAAGCTATTACAAAGGGAGGTAAAAGAGCCAATATCTATTTTTGATTTGAAAAACAGAAGAGTCCAGATTATTTAAATGTTATCTTATTAATGCTTTCTGCAATACATTTATGTTAATGTCAATTTTGTTTTTTTTGTTCACATAAGCATGAAGTGTTTAGGCTGGGCTTTTTAATCACTCACCGTCCTTGGTCTGTGGTCGTATTTCTGTCTATCTATCTATTCACATTTCCTTCAAACAGCTTCTCTTCCTTTACCAATGGATGAACTTTGAAATAATTTTGCTGAGATTTTCCCTCCCTACCAAAAATGTTTAGATCATTCCGCTCTTAAAAGGGTTACTTACTGCACAAGATGGCTAATATAGATAACTATTAACTATTAAAAGAACATTTTCTCCTTCAAATTTCAAAATAATTTCACATGGATTGTTCGTTAGCTTTCGCTCTACCAAAATTGTAAAAGATGTTCTGCTCTTATGAACAGAAATGAGGCACTACAGCTAGAAATAGAAAAAATCCTTAAATTACATCTCCTATAGAAAGAAATGTTTAGATAACCAGGGGCGTAGCTGGGCCGAAATATGGACTACGCACCGAAAATAAATCGTCTATATGGGCTCAGGTGACTTCTGGCGTATATTTCACAATATCTTAATGAGACTTCTTGATACACTTATGTACGGCATATATACACAAAATACCCTGAAAACATTTGCAGCCTTCGAAATTTATTTTTCTGGGTCATGCTCCCCCGGGAAAAAAATCGTCTATATGGGCTCAGGTGACATCTGGCGTATATTTCACAATATCTTAATGAGCCTACTTGATACACTTATGTACGGCATATATACACAAAATACCCTGAAAACATTTGCAGCATTCGAAATTTATTTTTTCTGGGTCATGCCCCCCCCCCCCCCCCCCCCCCTTGAACATTTTTTGGCTATATGGGCTCAGGTGCAATCTGGCGTATATTTCACAATATCTTGATGAGCCTACTTGATACCCTTATGTACGGCATGTATACACAAAATACCCTTAAAACATTTGCAGCATTCGGAATTTACTGTCACTTCAACAAAATTGAACTCGAGGGGCCCACAGTTAATAGTTCGACCTATCAGTACTTTGTGCTTTAATGTAGCCGAAGGGACCGTGTTTTAGTTCGATAATTCGAAAGAGCAGGTTTTCGAGTTTTTCAGGTTAAAAAAACATTAATTTTATGAGGGTTTGGCCGGGACCGAGGGAGGAGTTCGAGTTTTCCAGGGTGTTTGACTTTTCCCATGTTCGAGCCAACGAGGTTTTACTGTACATTCAGATGATTCATACTAGGTACTTTCTTTAAGCCTACACGCGAAATAGAAGGGCTAGTCGTCGCTTCTTTCTTCTTGCAAACTATTATCTATCACTAAAAAAATCAGTGTTTATGTCACGATCACGGTGAATGTTCATCAAAACAAGCCCGGATAATCTACCGGTGGTAAGGGTTGGCGGCCGTAGATATGTTTTAACCCTTCTCATAGTTCCTTTCGAAAACCAGCCAGATCCGCCCATGCATGACTGGATTATGGCCCTTGAAATGGTCAAAATTGCTATAAAAGAGCTTGTTAACACGATACAGTCTTCACGTTTGATTGTATCTCAACCAAACTTATACAGTAGTTAGATATCCATGAGAGCTCGGTTCCTTTCGAAAACCAGCCAGATCCGCCCATGCAAGACCGGATTATGGCCCTTGAAATGGTCAAAATTGCTATAAAAGAGCTTGTTAACACGATACAGTCTTCACTTTTAATTGTATCTCAACCAAACTTATACAGTAGTTAGATATTCATGAGAGCTCGGTTCCTTTCGAAAACCAGCCAGATCCGCCCATGCAAGACTGGATTATGGCCCTTGAAATGGTCAAAATTGTTATAAAAGAGCTTGTTAACACGATACAGTCTTCACTTTTGATTGTATCTCAACTAAACTTATACAGTAGTTAGATATCTATGAGAGCTCGGTTCCTTTTGAAAACCAGCCAGATCCGCCCATGCATGACTGGATTATGGCCCTTGAAATGGTCCAAATTGCTATAATTGAGCATGTGAACACAATAGAGGCTCCATTTACTATCTGATCTTCACCAAACTTAGATAGTAGTTAAATATTGATGAGAGCTTGGTTCCTTTTGAAAACCAGCTAGATCCGCCCATGCAAGACTGGATTATGGCCCATGAAATTGTAAAAATTGCTATAATACAGCTTGTGAACACAAAAGAGCCTCCATTTACTATCCGATCTTCACCATACATACATGCTCTGGATTGAAAATGACCAAAGAACCATACCAGTAGAGCATAGGCCCTCATGGGCCTCTTGTTTATTTTTGAACCTCTAAAAATATTTCTTACGCACGTGCGTACGTGCGTAAGCCTAGCTACGCGCCTGATAACATCTATAACACTGTCCCTTTTTAGCTTAAATGATCAGGAAGTGATTTTGCCTGTAGTTTGTCTTCTGTCATTCTTTGTCAACAAGTTGCTTGTTAACACTCTGGTCCCATTATGAAAACATTGTGGCAAAAGAAGAAATTACACATTATTTCCCAGTTCCTCCTTTTGTAATAGGATTTACAACTCTTTTCAGTAATTGCACTTTCATTTTGAGAGGTTTTCCATTTTATGCCAGAATTTTTTCAAAGTGGTATTCTGCAGATTTGTTGAATGCCGGAAAGGGTCAATACAATGTTATATTAGAGCAAGAGTTGCCTGTCGCAGCAAGTGATAAATATTCAAAAACATAAGAGACCATAAGAACTTTAAAGCTGATTTTTACATTTAGGTTAATACTTAATACTTAATAGCATAATATGTGTTTGTTGGAAAGGGTTACTTAAAAGGTTAATTAGAATTGAACAACTGGCTGGCCTATCTTATGAAACCCTTTGTTTCTGAAATAAGCAATTTAGGTTAAGTTGGAATTACCTGGACCCAAGGTTTTATATCTATTATCTTCTGTACTCAGAAGTATCCCCTAACTCTTTCCCATCTGCAGACACATTTCAATGCATCTGCTGCATATGACTTTTGAAAACATTTTTGCAAAAGGAGAAATTTTTCTTTTCTTTGTGTGCCGCAATGTTCTCAACTTTATACATGTATAGTAAACGAAATTTCAGTTATAGAGATTTTCCATATATTAACATAGATATTTTCACTGTCAACTAGTGAAGATTTACTGTATCACAGTATGTGGGGAAGGGTTAAGGGTTTATTTGGTAAGAAATGTCAGAGTATCTTGCTACTTCATACTTGGATTTGAATCCTTTGATGAGCAGGTTCTGCCAGTCTCAAGGTAGCATCAAGTCCAAGTATTATAATCTGAAAATCATTGTAAAAAAAAAAAAGCTTCTGACAAGCAATAAGAGGAATGTTCGAAATGTATTGTGGGTTTTAACTTAAAATCTGATTGAAAAAGACATTTTATTCATTTCATACCCTCAAAATCACTCCTTTTGGTGAGAAAAAACTAAGAATGCATAATTTTAGTCGATTTGGATTCATTTACACAAATATCATGGTAGGCTGACTTTCATATTCTACGAAAGTACTGGTCAGAAAGACAATCAATATTTACTACCAATAAGGAAGTTTTTAAATTTTGGACAAATAAAAAGTTGCATGATACCAGGTCTGGGGTTTAAGTAGGATGTGATAGCACAATGCCTTTCTAAGTCTTCAAAAGTGTTGTTACTATACTTAAGTTGCACACTGGAGTGTTGTCTTGCAACTGTCAAACATGTTCGAAACATGTGACTTGATGATGTTTCTTGTAGCACTTTTATTTCTGAGACAAAATGTGTTGGCCCAGATCAGTCTGCATAGACTGCACAGGCTGATCTGGGTCCATACATTACGCAGAGGCCATAATGTTGGTTTTCTCGCGGGACGGGTCATATGTGTTATAACTGTCAAAAAAAAATAAAAATGTTTCCAAAATATGATTATAAGTGTTTTCACAGTTCATGACAAAGTTCATATCTTATTCTGGTTGTCATTCCATAGATGGGGCACCCAATTAGCATTTTCTAGTGGTCCTCTACAAAGTTTGTTCAAATTATGCCCTGGTGTCAAAGTTGGTCAAAGTTGGCCCTGCCCTGGGATCACCTGTTTTACATATAGATATATGGTGAAAAACTTAGAAACCCTCTTGTTAAATACTAACTGGTACATAAACATTTCTTTGGTGACATTTTAAGTCATATTAACTTGACAAAAGACAGACAGTATAGGGTGTGGGTTTTGCGCTCTGTGCCAGTGGAGCTATACTGGTCCTCTTGGGCCTCTTGTATTGGTTTAAGTAACCGCAAAATGAGTTATTGTTGTTGGCATGACAAATCACATTATATAACTCAGGTGAGTGATCCAGGGTACTTTTGTTGTCACACATTGCTGACCTCGGTCGACCTGATTTTGTAGCATTTTCAACAGGCTGTTCCCCACAATCAAATTTCTTTTTCATCTCATAAGATCCTCACCAGAACCATACAAAGAGTATTTTCATCGAAAATATGTTTCCCAAATAGCAGACGACCTTGAAAATATGTTGGCAAAAAATGGTGTCAAAATGGTTGGAAAGGGGTATTTCTATTACAGACCAACCAATGCTACTATGAACTTTTATGTAAGACCGAATTTCTTCAGTATTGGTTATTTGTTTTCGAACATTTTTGCAACAATGGTCAAAATGAGCAAAACTCTACAGAATCGTTATTTATTGGATACATCAATACACTGTGTTGATATTGGATAGAGGTATTCAATTTCAGTTGTATAAACATAGAAATTGTGTGTTATCACAATACACAATCCATGACATTTCGAATATCCCTTGTATCTCACATACTTCTCAATAGAATTTTAAACCTTTCCCTCATACAACAATTCTGCAGCAGATGACTTTGAACATATTTTGTCAAAAAATAGAAAATCTCTACATGGTGGCAAAAGGAGTAATTACTTGTTTTGAGCAATTTCTTCTTTTGTCACTATGTTTTCGAAAAGCCGTCTGCTACAGAGGCATCCGAAAGCGTCTATATGAGGGAAAGGGTTAAATGGGTTTTCATATTAGTTAATCTTAACAATTGCCACCATTAGTTTGTGAACTTTTGCTTACTACAATATCATATATCATTATTATCATGTTGAGCTTTGTAATAGTCAATTACTCCTATGTTGATGCATTAAATTTTCATGTCCTACTACCTAATATCAAATACGTTCTAATACCCGGATTTATTTTCTTGATAAATTCATAAAATGTTAGAATTGACTATGCTAGATTTAGTATGATCATAAATCTTGGGAAGAGGGTGTGTCACATACCAGACTTAGGTCACAGTGACTTTTACATTTGACCTTGATTAAAGAAAAATACTTGTCGAGCTCTATTTAGTTTTAACTTATTTATGTTACATTGATTGTGAAACAAGGTTTCAGATTATGCTCTATGTCTGCTTCTTGGTAGGGGATTATGGCTTCTCTACAATTGTTCTTTTTCTTTTCAATTTCAGCTTATATAAGAAGAAAACGATGAGCCTCAAATACAGAACCTGAAATAATGATTACTTAAGATGGCCATGATTATTGGTACTTAACCCTTTTCCACTTGCAGGATGCATCTGCAACAGACGACTTTTGAAAACACTGTGATGATAAGAGAAATTTCTCATAGTTAACCTTTTCTCACATACAACAAATCTGCTGCATGAAGATGACTTTGTAAACATTTACTCAATATGTATGGAAATCTCTAAAAATGAATGAGTAATTACAGAAAAGAGTTTAAAGCATTGAGTCAGATTTCTCATCATGTTAGAAAGCATCTCTAGGTAGTAAAGGGTGAAAACACAATACTGTTTTAGGATAAACTTACTGGTAGTACTTGTAATTTATCCTTGATGTAACTGAACAAACATTTGAAATAGATGTTAGACACGATTCAAACAATATAATATTACAATTTATTATTTTTGTTTGAATTAGTACATGTAAATATATTCTTTATGTATATAGTTTTTTGTGTGAAAGATGATCGAAGGAGAAGATGATTCAATTGTAAATTGCTCTGTGTTAAGTTTTAAAACATTTACATATATATGTAAAAATAAGTAAAATATCTATTAAAATTATTTTTATTGAATAGAGTTAAAAACATTATGGCAAAAGGAGAAATTGCTCATCATGAGCAATTTCTCCTTTTCCACAATGTTTTTATATAAATGTACTCAAAGGTTAAATGAATTCAAAGATGTTGAAAGTAGAAAGAAAACATGGATAAGAGTTCAATATTCTGTTAATTTTGTTTTGTTTACACACCTCAATTACTTCATACAAAATAATAAGAAACTGTTTTTAATTAATAGAAATGTATATTGAAAATCCTATGTGTTTGAGTGTCTGCATAAATGTAACGGTACATGAAACTGTCCTTCAACAGTAGATCAACTATTTATGTTTATCATTCCATGAAAGTTTACTTTAGTAAAACAAGAGTTGTTTCCCTTTTATATTGTAATGAGCAATACAAAAACAAGTGTGGACTCTCCATTATACGTTAAACACCGTAAACAATAAATGTAAATTATATTCTTTTGTAAAAACAAAATATTGGAACTTAATTTTTGGCAGATTATTTATTTATCCAAGGGGGAAAGAGGGAAAGCGAAAAAAAGGCTTGCCATGTGTCATGCACATCACCCAGCTACCAACTCCGAAGGTCAAAGTTTGTCCGTCTGTCTGTCCGAAACTTCTCATCCGGGCTGCATCTTTGAATGGATTTTGATATTATTTCACACAATTATTCTCCATAACAAGATGATGAGTCATGCACAAAACCAAGCCAACTACTCCCAAGGTCAAGGTCACAGTTTTGGGTCAAACAATATCCGTCCGCAATTTTGTGTCCAGGCTGTATCTTCATCATGCTTGAATGGATTTTGATATATCTTCACATAATTGTTCTCCATAATAAGATGATGTGTCATTCACATCACCCAGCCACCTACTCCCAATGTCAAGGTCACAGTTTGGGCTAACACATTTTTCGTATGAGATTTAACAGAGCAATGTGCCTTTTTCAACTATTAAATTTGTGTCCGGTAGGGGACTTTTGTCTTGCTTGCAATAATACATTAACTTGTTTTATCTGATTCCATATTCAGCTCATAAAATAAAGTTGTTATTCTTCTTATTATTATTATTATTATCATTCTTCTTCTTATTATTATAACTGGTGACTTTTTAAAGATTTTAATTTGGTATGCTATGGTTATTTATGATGAGTTTTAAAAAGAGTATATTCTGCTTTACCTAATGTACATGCAATACCTGTTACAGTTTGTTTTTGATATCATGTTATTGTTATGAAATGCAAGTTGGGACAAGATGAAAATACCTACTTTCAATATTAACAATAACCCCTGGGTTTAAAACAAGATAATGGCAATAACCGCTTTGGTTTGCTGATTTATAGAAATTGTGCTCATGTTGATTTGCAAGCCATATTAGAGGATTGCAGTCAAATATCTCAATTTTATTTGTCTAAAACAAAAGACAATGCACAATGGTGAAAGGCTTATAAATTGTTTGTGATTTTATTTACAAGTATAAATGAGTCAGATTCTGATCTTTTCTTATCGATCACTCAAGTTGAGTGTTATGATATTCACATGTACCAGGAAAGTGAAATTAGCAATTGGCAACTTGTCGTTAACAAATCTGTTGGCTATAAGTTTTAAACTTTATTTGATACTCATTGTAATTTAATACATTTAAAAAAATGTATCTATTCTTATCAGTTTTAGGGCTTTACTCTTTCCAACAATTAAATATTTCAGAAGAAAAGTAGTTTTGAAAACATTGTGGCAAAAGGAAAAATTGCTAATAATAAGCATTTGTTTTCTTTTGCCACAATTCTTTCAAATCTATGATATATATTTAATTTAATTCATAAATATTTTCCATTTTTACAATGTCATCTGCTGCAAATCTGTTGTACCAGTACTTAACATATCATTTAATAAATGAACATAACACTAAATAATGTACATGTAACTAGCTATTAAAATTAAGCAATTAAATTGTGAACATCATACTCTGTGCCTTTTATATGTAAGTGTGAAAACAATTAATGTCTTGTTAGAACTTGTCATCTACATAAAGGTTCTCCAGACTGAACACATCATTTACAATTAAAGCATTACTTCACACAGACGACATTTGACGCCTGCTGTTACAAACGACATTTGAAAACATTGCAATAAAAGGTGAAATTGCTGAAAACAAGCAATTTCACCATTTATTGCAATATTTGCAACTCTTTATCACTATATATTTTTCAGTTTTGTTCATCTGATGATTGTAAAGTAGACGACCTTTTAAAAGCCATGTGAAGTAATGGGTTAAAGCATTTTGATCTGAAAACATTGTCCATAAATGAGCCCATCTGTGTGAAAACCTTGGCATTCATGAATAGGGCAGGTTCAGGTTAACTTGTCCACCTGCTCGGCTTTATCAGAGTCTTACTCAAGATGACAGATGCTTCTAACAAGCTTATGGAAGTACTATTTGAACAGAACATCTTGTTTAGACTGTGCATATGCACTTGCTGTTCTGGATCTACACTGTTAACCCTTTCACACATCAACAAATCTGCAGTAGACAACTTTGAAAACATCTTGGCAATAGTGTAAAAAATCCAAATAAATGAGCGTTGAATTTCCAAATAAAATTGAAAACACTGTGGCAAAAGGAGAAATTGCTCATTATGAGCAATTTCTTCTTTTGCCAGAGAGTTTTCAAAAGTTGTCTGCTGCAGAGGCGTCAGAAGGCATCTATATGTGGGAAAGGGTTAAGAAAGCCACCTTGCACCTTTCCTATGGACAGGCTAAAAAAGTGTCTGGAGACAGCATTGATTGCTTGAGCATGTTGAAACTTTGTCAGAATGATTGATGATATCTAGGCAGTGTTTGAATATGAAAGACATCGCGTCAAAACTAAGACATTAGGCCAACATTAAGTAAATGAAATACTTTGGACATACTAGAAGCAGCTTTTTAAAGTATCTTTCATGAACTACCTATCATACCAAACAATAGTACTCAGGTGATCTTTACAGGCCCAACAAGGCCCTCTTCTTTGTCTGAACTCGTTGTTTTCAAATAATGTCTGAACAAAGTGTCTACAAACGAGGTTGTTTAGTCTGAACAAATGTGTTCAAATGAGGTGTTGTAATCTGAACACATTGTCTACAAATATGGTTGTTTGTCTTATCTTATTGTTTACTATTCAGTATTGTTTATTAAGGTTTTTTAACCAATCAAATTGTCTATGGATAAGTTGTTTTTTTATCTATAAACAGTGTTTACAAATACATGTACATGTACTGATGTTATATACTCAGATGATTTTCTGCCAACGAAAATGTCTATATGGGCTTGCATGTGTCCATACCGGGAACGGGTAAATATACACCGACCGCAGCTATTTCAGGAGATATGGGCTGGGCCCCTCCTTTTGTTAAACAGTGGAAATGTTTATCACAACAATGGGTACGCAGCATCCATACGCTTGATACCAGATTGAACAAGAGAATATTTGAATGGGCTAAAAGTAGAGGAAATAACTCTTGTAGGAACTGGGTTTTCACAGTCAAAAAACAGTTTGATAGTTTACAACTTAACACAATTTTTGATATGTATACTAACGTAAACAAAAGTAAATTCATTGGTGTTGTATATGAACAGATGATGTCTGTACATGTTGCGGAGTGGAAAGCAAACGTTAGTCGAACTAATGCTATGCGTGGTAATGGACGTAACAAATTGAGAACGTATTGTCTATTTAAATTTGAATACGAGGTAGAAAGCTATTGTAAAATACCTCTACCAATTGCTCACAGATCAGCATTTGCAAAATTCCGATGCGGCGTAGCCCCTCTTAAAATTGAGACTGGTCGGTATGAGGGTTTAGTTGAGAATGACCGGCTTTGTCCGTTTTGTAGTAACGATAAAGAAGATGAATGTCATGTTATTTTGAAATGTGCTATGTATGAAGATATTAGGAAAGATTTAATACTTAAGGCTGTAAGACTAGACGCTAATTTTCTATACTTTGATGACTTAAATAAAATGAAATTTCTCTTTTCCAATTATGATTTGATAAGGCTATGTGCCAAAACCTGTTTTAAAATACTACAAGAACGTAACAATATTTTATATAAATATTGTAAATAATTATCTTAAAATGTGATACAAACTTTTTTATAATGTTGAGAAGTCGGTGTTAATTAGGTCATGCTAGATCTGATCTGGGACGATAACTAATCTTTTAAGCTATTTGTTTAAAAATTGCTTTTCGATATATATAGCGGTGCATTTGAATTTATTTTTCACTTCACAGTTTAAAACATTATTTTAAC
The DNA here is from genome assembly GCA_031761405.1 of Serripes groenlandicus. Lineage (NCBI taxonomy): Eukaryota > Metazoa > Mollusca > Bivalvia > Cardiida > Cardiidae > Serripes > Serripes groenlandicus. The sequence continues at coordinate 50,073,883 of JASEVX010000006.1, forward strand.
ACATTTTTAGGCCTAGAGTCAGGATTAGCGCCGGTTTCTCAACTTTTACTTTTACTTTTACTGTATATATAATGATATACTATACTGCTTTTTTAAATATTATGCATAAAAAATCTGCGATAGATGTATTTATTGTGTGTCAATTAGTTTTAATTATACAGTCTCCTGTAATTCTAATATTGAATGGCTATGTACATTGTATGTGTTATTGATATGTTTTATATGTGTGTTTGTACATAGATGAGACTTAAATAAAGATAAATATATATATATACCGGTTATTTCTAAGCAAGTGCTGGCTCAAATTACGTGAAACTGAATGAATTAAATGAAACCTTTCCTACCTGTAGATGCATTTTGACGCATCTGTAGAAGACAACTTGTAAAAATCATATTGGCAAAAGGAGACATTGCTCGTTATAAGCAATGTCTCCATTTGCCAAAATGTTTTCAACTCTTTTCAATGAATACACTAAAATGTATAGAGATTTTTTGTGTGTTTGCCAGTTTCTAATTTGTATGCTGAAGATTTATTTTATGTATGAAAGGATTTAAAGTTTCAACACAAGGAGGGCTTTTCTATGAAAGAGCATCCATGTTTTTGTGCCACTCGGTCATTGAATTACCCCTTTCCAACATAAAAACACATCAGATGGCTCTGCAGCAAACAACTTTTGAAAGCATTATGGCAACAGTATGCCCATAACGACCGATTTGTAATTTTGCCATAATGTTTTCAACTCTATGCAATTATTATACATGTACTTTCAGTCATAGAGATTTTCCATACCTTTTCTTAGATGATTTCTGTCATCTGCTGCAGACTTGTTGTATGTGGGGAAGGTTTAAATATTCTGACAATTGTCCTCTTAGACTCCTTTTATAGGAATTGAATTCGGGATATAACAAAGACCAAACATGGTAGAAATGAAGGGCATTCCCCATTTTGGCGCTCAGGGTTGTGAGTTACATTACAACTGACTCGTTGGTATCAGGTTAAATGGACCAATTGATTGTACAGGTATTTCACCTTAGAAACACTTTGATCTAGTTAAAAAATTGTTTAAAGTAGTGTAAAACATACAAACAAACAAACAATAATCTGTAATAATATCAAACTATGTTGATACCATTAGTTGAATTGGTGTGGAATTATTCTGATAGAAAAGTTTAATATTTGATCAAAGCAGAAGCAAACTAACAGTTACATAGTTTTTAATGATTTGTAGTCTAGATGATATTGTGTAATGGCATATTGTCTTGTTTTATGTAATCCGGACATTTTCAGATACCAGTGAATGTTACTATTTTGTATCCTAGAGGGTTAACGTCAATCATTTTATATATCATAATTGCTTAATCTTAATAGAATATTTTTACACCATCAAATTAACTTATTAAAAAAGAGTTATCATAATGAATGAGTTTTTTATGTGTTGGACCTGAAAACTTATTGATCTATTATATAATAAGTTGTGTGAGCTACATGACTATATCATTGTTGAAGGCCATCCTTTGTGCTTCTACAGCAAATTACTTTTGGGGAAATATGCCTTGCTCAATCTTAAATCAAAGTAAATGTCACACAATGTACAATGATATTGTATTACAAGGCCACCGGCCCATATTGCATACATATAAGCTACATAAAAATACTTGCATCATGTTTTGCTTTGGTTTGAAACTAAATTTATTCCTGCTATTCTCTTCTAGACAAAGAAATATTGCTAATTATTGATATATCGGTACTGGCAAATAGTAAGTAAAATGTGTTTAAATTTAGATGCATGTACAGTTTCTAAGGGACATATTTGAGGCTCAAATCTTTATAAAGAGGACATACAATAACAAAGTGAAAGTCACATCAACAACTTTATTATGGAAAATGCAGTACCTAAAGTCTTTCAATTCGTAAATGACGTCCCTGTTCTTCCATAAGATCACAAGCAGAAGTTCTAAATGTTAAGAGATTTCCTAAATTTACCGAAATCAACTTATGACCATTTTAATTCAGCAGCAAAATAACGTTAAATTATAAAGGTAACAATATTAAGATAGTTTTCTGCTATTACTGCAGACGTCACATGCCATAGTTGGTAGAACTGGTCTTTCAACTTTCTTTCATAACATGCGATAAAGTGTTTGTTGGTGATTATGTAACGGTCTTAAAAGATTGACGTCACCAGGGCTCGAACCTTGGACCTCTTGTTCCAAATGTGAAAACTCGACCATGTCGCTATAAAAGCTAGCTCTATAGCTAGGCAGTATAAGCGTCCCCTTAAAAATATACCTTAGCTTCATATAACCCCTCAAAACTTGAAATTCGTCCTAGAATGTCTGGAGTAGAATGTTGTAAAACATTCTCGAGGCTTTTCCTATGTAGTTGCTTATTGGGCACCGTTGTAACTTGTAGCAGTCCTAAAACATCTGACCTGACCAGGGTTTGAACCTTGGGCCTTTTGATCCGAAGGTGACCGCTCTACCACATCGCTATAAAAGCTAGCTCTTTAGCAAGGCAGTATATTAGTGTCCCATTATACATATACCTTCGCTACAGTTACAAGATGTTAAGCTCTAGTTATTAACTTTCATTCATACAACTGTTATATTATTCTAAAATATCTCGTTATTTAAAAAACCAAATTCTAGTACTACAATCGATCCAGTGTCACTGATATGATTACAGAGCTAGAGTGGAAATACCTTGAAAATTGCACAAAATTATCGGCAAGAAGCCAGTGATCCAACAAAACATCTCCAGAAGCCATCAAGATAATTAAGAAATACACAACCTTTCCAACATGGACAAATTCTAGGCAATTATCCTTCTTATCCCGTTCTCTCAGGGACTGGAATCAACTGCCTTCGAAAGTCCAGTCAGCAACCTCGGTTGATGCCTTCAAGGCTCAATGCATCGATTATTTTTTTCACAACTCTTCTTCATGTTTTTAACCTTCACTGAATATACTTTTACATTGCATTTCCTACATTATTAAAAAAAAATCACATATGATTTTAACTTTTAAGTCAAGGACAATGTTCACATATGATTGATTTCCCCATGATCAATATAAAAACAATATTTAATTTATACACAGGTAAAGTCGATTGAAAGCAGATCGAAGTGCGAAATCGGACGGACTATGCAGACAAATGGAATATAGAGGGAAAACGTAGATCGGTAATGACAAAAAGCAGACCGCCGATCGATCTAGTTATTTATTGGGGGTGACCGCCAATTATTGGGGTTTGTCTCCGATAATTAAGACATGGCGGTTCTCAATTAGAGGTTTCGGTCATTATTTTGATTTGACATAGAAACATTGCAAGAAATGGAGAAATTATCTGCAATAGTACATGTCCTACATTATTTCATTTTATTACACCTCAATTTCGTTGTCCATATAAAACTCCCATTGACAAAACGTTGCTATTTTAACTGTCAAGACAAATGTACCACGTGACCATGCGACAGTTTTTGTACTGTCTCACGGCGGGATATAGAGGGAAAACGCAGAAGGGTATTGAATCAAAGCGCCGATGGCACTGTAGTGGCGATCGTATAGAAAGTCCTACAAAGTAACAAGCAGTATCTCGGTGTAGGCCTTGCGATTTTCCTTGATAGTGAACTCTGGTGCGGGTAAATTTGAGAAAAGCTGCATCTTTTAACAGTAGAATAATGTTAGTTTGCCAGAATGTTTATCTTGGTGATTTTTGGACGGTACCCCTAAGCAGGGACACTATATTACATGTAATATAGTGTCCCTGTTTATATCATTCAATTCTAAAGTTGTATTTGAATTGTGTGTGTCATTTTTGCCTAATTTCTTAATTTTGTTTTTAACCTGATCCAAAATATCGCTTGGTTCTCCACGTAAGTTTGGTATTACACTATTAACAAAAATCGGCTTTATAACAACAAACAATAACGAGAACAAATCAAACTTAAATTGTTATCTGTTTATCGAATGCTACCGTATATAATATGCAATGTACCTGTGCCGTACACAAACAGATTAGCAAGGTGTTAACAAGCGATAATGTCCAGCCTGTTTTACGATTCGGTAGCAAGTGTCGCTTATTAAAGAAGTGTGTTCGGAAAACACCACAATACTTATTATTGACGTGTGTGCTGTAATCAGAGATGACTTTGAAACGGACTTTTTAATAATTAAAATCTCTATAGACGAAAGATTAATATTTAAATAAAACAATGTAATAGTGCAGTGTCACATATGTTTTGATATTCAATTTAGTTAATTAACTCCTTTTATCATTTTTTTTTTTTTAAATATGTTCGTATAGAAGAGGAACATGTTCTCAGATGATGTAGAGTTTATTCAAAATATCACCAGAAGGTCACAGACCAATGTGGTAAGCAAAGCATTAACAGTGAAACATACAAAATAACGGTATATATTTCATATATATACTTTTTTGGTACCTGATATTATTAGATTTTCGAATTTCTTTTAATTTGGCCATGTGTAATAGTAGGATTTTAAGTATTCTTTGCGTAAGTCTATATGGCCGTTATAAAATTACAGACAACCAATAATCGTGTCATAATAACTCTAAGCGACAAATCAACACCTTCATACCAAGATTCTGCAGCAGACGACTATTAAAACATTTGTGTTTTTTCAAGTTTTATTATGTTCATGTATACAAGACAATATGAGAAATATAAACACAGACTAATAATAAATAGATGTAAACGAGGCGTACGAGACACACAATGTAGCATATTTAACGATAAAATATAGACGGGAGAATCAAATAAAGTACCTAAAACCTGTAAGACCCAATAATTGAACAGAGTTGAAAACATGGTGACGAAAGGAGAAAATTATCGTTAGCATATTTAACAATACAATATAGACGGGAGAATCAAATAAAGTACCTAAAACCTGTAAGACCCAATAATTGAACATAGTTGAAAACATGGTGACGAAAGGAGAAAATTCTCGTTTTGAGTAATTTCCTCTTTTGTCACCATGTTTTCAAAAAGCCGCCTGCTACAGAGGCTTCAGAATGCGTCTATATGAGGAAAAGGTTTGAAATGTTTTTACAAATTGTTTATCATCGTCGTGCAGATGTCACTATATTGTACATAAATGAAAATACAAAATTAGTATAAATAGCATTACTTACCGAAAAGTATGGCGCAACATCGAACAGCACTTCTTCTGTCAAAAACTGGCGAGTTTTGTAGCCAGGGAAGGCAAACACACTAAAACTATCCGTAGGAAGATATTCAGCCAAGTATTTGGTCTGACTGTGTCCGACAACAAGTGCCATTTCTATGTTAACTAACAACTGTTTGCAATTATACAACAAACTCACAATTCAGAAACAGGCAAGTCAATTTTCAATTAAAGGTTTCTTTATTATAAACAATATATTATAATACACAAACACAAAATACGTTCCAAATCCGATACTGTCAAAAAAGTATAAACAAAACTTAACTAATCACTGAAACTAGTATTCCAGAAATCAACTTTGTATAATGGGGAAGGTTCTGCAACCGTCAAGTGAAATATATAGACTTTTGCATCAAGGCATTTTCAGTTTGCAAAACTTAATCAAAGACAATAAAGGTTGTAGCCGCTCAATTAATAACAGTTATACATAATTTGGACAATTATAATAATTGCTTTTAATGTAGATTAACATGTAATACATACAATACAATACAATACAATACAAAATATTTTATTTGCAATCATGTACAAGCAGTACAAATAACAAAATACAGAGAATATAATGTGATGTTGTAGTTTCAATAAGTCAGATAGTGTTGAGAAGGTTTGTTATTAAATGATCTAAAAATCCATATGGATAGCACAATGTGTATGGTACAGGCTAGCTATGATAACTATTAAACTATGTTGAATTCTATTAATTGTGTATAGAGATTGTTAGTATATAAGAACAGAATGTATTGTTAATTATTTGTGATAGCTTCATTTCTTCTTTTATTAGCATAATAGATGAATTTAGCAATATTAAAGATTTCTTTTTTATTTGAAGAAGACATAAGAGTTGTAAATTTGTATATTGTTGGCCACTTGCAGAAATACGGTTTTAAGAATTTTGAACGCAAAATATAGAGAAAGGGGCATACGAGAAGGAAATGGTATTCACTTTCAACTACATTTTGATTACATAACTTACATGTTCTTTCCGATCTTTGGATATTACCATGCCTTCCTTTTTCTATTTCTAGATTATGAGATGATGTTCGAAATTTGCATAATGCTATTCTTAATTTTCTATCATGTATATTGTTTAAGTAATCCTCTTGATTGAATGAATGTTTGAATAATCTGTAATAGGACAGACGCTCAGAATTGTTAATGTTTGAATACCAAGATTGGTAGTATGCGTTGTTTTAATGAATAGAATGTTATTAATTCACTGTTTTGTTGTATCCACAAGTTATTATGTCCTAATGATTGCAAAAGAATTTTAACATGATGGGCCCAATTAAGTCCTGTATAAGTAATATTGTTATTAGCATCATTTTTAAGCATATTGTATACAATTTTAGTGATATTATTTTCTGGTAATTTTAGTATTTTAAACCAATAGCGGATCATGTTACATTGTCTTATAATTCTTAAAGGTACTCTTCCAAGTTCTCCATATATACTTGATAAATTGGTTGATTTTCTAACACATAGAATGCGTCTACAAAATTTGTTGTGTATACCTTCTACATCTGTGCCTAAATGGTATGACCATATTTCAGAGGCATAGTGAATGACAGGTAATATTAATGCGTCAAATAACTCACATTTTTTATTTATACTGAACTCAAATTTGTTGAAAACAGAAATTAAACCATGTAATGATCTGGAAGCATTTTCAGCATACAATGAATGAATGAATGTATATTGTTTTATGGCGCATTGACAGCTAAGGTCATTTAGCGCGCAATTAATTTTAATTATTCATGATCCCTGGGTAAACAAACCAGTACTAGGCTAGAAAATGTGCCTTGCCCAAGGGCACTCCACCATGACCGTAGTGCCGCGACTGGGGATCGAACCCGGAACACCCGGTTTCGAAATCCCCGACGCTAACCACTCGACCACAGCGGATTCCGTAATACATACAAACAAAGTCATTAAGGAAAGTAAAGACGGAACATGACACAGAACACCGATATGTTTCAGTAGAAATAACATCAAAAGATAATAGCATCTAAGTTGAGAAAAAGAAAACATATTAATTACATAATCATTCTCTCTAAGGATTAATAAATTAAATTTAACAAAATGAATACAAGTTCATACAATTCAACTACATATACTCATTAGTCGCCGGGCAGAAGCCCGCGACTTCTATTTTTAATAGGTTTTCGGAAATCACATGGGAGGGGGGGTTATTATTAGATTTTTTTTTAAATGTCTTGAACATATTACAATTGCGTTTGTTTAAAAAAGTTATGACACATTTAAAATGAAATAAATATTCCGATGTTTTAAGTATGTGCAGTTTCTTTATTCTGACTTGCATTTACGTTTTTGTGTTTTATTTACGAAAACAAAACAGTCCCTATTAGCTAGACTGCGATACTTTATTTTCATAAACTATGTAATCAAAAGGCGATAAATACAAACCTTTACGTCGCACAGTCTAATCTTTTTACATACGCGCACCTGCTTGCAGAAGACTATCGATATGACAATCACTTCGAATTCTCCTTTTAATAGATACGTATCAACATAAACTGGTAACAGAAACAAAAATAAGAAATATTTTGTGAAAATATGTCTCAAATATAAGCCTGTTTATCGGTCGTGAACGTCGAAACGCATTTTCCTCAGTTCATGACCTAGTTTCATATTGCCAAAATGTAAACAAAGCGAAGTAACCGGAAGTAAAATGTAAACTTAGAAAAGTGACTTGTTTATGCAGACAAAAAATGTCGCACGACGAATTGATTTCTTAAACGTCACTAAACGAGTGCATGGGTCGAATGTAGGAGAAAGAAAGATAATATAGAAATGCTTTTTTTCACTCGAATGCAGTGGAATAAAACATGTGCGTGAAGTTAGCCGGAGTAGCCGGAACAGCCGGAATAGCCGGAACTCCGGCTACTCCGGCTGTATCAACCAGCCGGAACAGCCGGAGTTCAGGCTACTCCGGCTGCATTAACCAGCCGGAATAGCCGGAGTTCCGGCTACTCCGGCTGTATAATGTGCGTGAAGTTAGCCGGAGTAGCCGGAACAGCCGGAATAGCCGGAACTCCGGCTACTCCGGCTGTATCAACCAGCCGGAACAGCCGGAGTTCCGGCTACTCCGGCTGCATTAACCAGCCGGAATAGCCGGAGTTCCGGCTACTCCGGCTGTATAAACCGGCCGGATAAGCTGTATTTCCTATTACTTCGACTGTCGAATATCATCATTCCGGCTACTCCGGCTGTATTAACCAGCCGGAACTCAGGTTTCTCCGGCTGTATAAACCAGGCGGAACAGCTGGAACTCCGTCTACACTGACTGAATTTACCAGCCGAAACAGTCGAACTCCAGCTACGTCGGCTGTATTAACCAGTCGGAACAGCTGGCTGTATGAACCAGCCGGAACTCCGACAACATCGACTGTATATACCAGCCGGAACTCCGTCTATACCGGAACAGTCGGACCTCCACATGTGGAAGAATTATTTCACCGGCAATTGCTATCAGGTATAATTTACCATATGGAAATAAAGAGTAGCTGTAACTTTAACGCGCTATGACTCTTTAATTAATTAATTCATCGCTTAGGTGCAAACGGCTCCACAAAATATAATTATCTATCTTTAATATGTGGCATTTATTTTTCGAGAAAAATATGATTTAAATGGTGTTTTTTTAGGTGAAATAAACGTTGTCAATATCGAATACAGGACAACAGATCACATGGACAAAAGCTCCCATGCTATTTTTGACAGAAGGTCCCATATTATTGTAATATGGTGGACAAAAGATTCCATGTTATTTTAACAGGATGGACAAAAGTGCCACACCATTTTGACAGGATGGACAAAAGATCCCATATTGATGAGCCATCCTGGTTTTTGTCTTAAGGTGACAGACAGTAAAGGTGTTGAGTATATTTTCTTCTTATTAAATGATTTCATAGAAAAATAAGCCAGAAAAAAACGAAAAGATTAATAAAGTCAAATTTACTCCCTGTTAATAAAAAATTATGAGTAAATATATAGCAAACAAAATATAGCATGTGGTAACTACAATTAAGTGTTGAAAATTTAGCATATCATGATAATAAAACAATGAAAAGTGGATATACATGTATTTACAAACAAAACTGCTTTCAAAGTAGTTCATGCAGACAGGGTCTTTCAAATACTATTTGAAAGACCCTGATGCAGACATATTCAATCAACACACAGTCTGGTCATTGTCATTAGTACAGCTTTTTATAAAGTTCACACCAATAATATGCTCAATGTTTTATTTTTCACAGTTTATGTAAAGTGTTCAATTAACAACACAATTTAAGTTTTGATTGCCTTTAATTCAAAATAGCAGGTGATAACTTTGACCCTCTACATTAATTGGCTGTTTACCTTGAAATTCACATCCATAATATGCTCAATGAATAGGAATTATATATTCATATGACATTTTATTCATGTCAATCTTTTTATTACTGACTGATATATATTATAAGTGGGATCTTTTGTCCACCCTGCCAAAATGATGCGGGAGCTTTTGTCCACCCTGTTAAAATAACATGGGATCCTTTGTCCACACTGTAAAAATGATGTGGGAGCTTTTGTCCACCCTGCCAAAAATAGCATGGGATCTTTTGTCCGGCTCCCGTCAATATCATATAGACAAAGAACAAAATAAAAGTACCCATTCACTTATAATCGATGTACATCAAATATTATTATATATATTTCTTAGTTGCAAACGGTCTCGGATGCGGCACTTCTTCATCTACAATGTAATTTTTATTTTATCAAAATAAATTTAGATTTAGATGGTCTTTTTAAAGATATATTTGTAACTTCATGATTTCGGATTTGTTCGTGAAAGTCCGGCAATACTCCCGATTTTACCCGAAGTTTTATGACCCTCATAAAGTCAATCAGTATCACCAGGGGATCTGAAGCGAGTCGCGTATCCCTATTACATAATTATTAATACTATATACATGATCTATACTATAATCTTCAATGTGAAATGATGTATCTTTAACAACTGCGAATAGAAGAGGGTATTATACATTTAGTAACAGAACGTAAATTGGTAATTTACTGCTCTAAAACATTCCTGCCGTAAATGATATAATGCTTTTTTTTTCTATTTCTGGTCCTCTGGTGTATGTGGGAAAATGTTACGATAAAATCCACCTGACTATGTTGTGAATTAAAAACTAAAATTCAATCAACTCTGTTGACCGAAATTTACAAATATCAGACTTTACCCATAAATACGCATTTGGACGCATCAATAGTTCACGGGGTTTAGAAACAGTGTATAAATTGGAGACATTAATCATTAATAATTAGAAAATTAATGAATGTTTTCTATTCTATTCAATTGTTATTTAATTAAGTTCAACATCCATGTTTTTCCATAATCGTGCATACTTATATGTGTATCGTTAGTCTATTTGTTAGTTTTCATCATGGATATGCTTATGTATATAACATGGAACGTGTGTCAATAAATACTATTAATTTACAGATGTTTTGGTTTTATCCATATTAAGCTATAAACCAGTGTATTTGGCTAACTGCCCGCCACGACTATCCCCGAGGCGTTAATTGTTTTATTACCCCGGTCACAGCGTGTGATCAATGTGTATTGGTAAATAACGGAACCTAACGGAGATTAACGAATGAATTGTTTCAGAGCGCAGCTAGGCTTATCGATATTTGATATTTATCTGATGATCACAATTCTTCGGTATGGCTGCGTCGGCTGTATTAACCAGCCGGAACAGGCGGAACTCCCTCTACACCAACCGTTTTAAACAGCCGAAACAGCTGGAATTCCAGTTACACAAGCTATATTAATCAGCCGAAACAAGCGGAACTCTGGCAACTACGACTGTATTAACCATGCATGCTTCAATCCACCTCCAATCCATCTATCGCGAACAATATGCACGCGAAAACGAGGGTGAAACCACTCTGTCGGCCCAACTTCGGCTGTGTTTTGCAGCCGGCTGCGATACATCCGGGTGGAATCCGGCTAGCGTGTCTAGCGTGTGAACATTGCAGCCAGCTGCGATAAATCCGGGCGGAATCCGGCTAGTGCAACTCGGAGCAAGAGTGTGTCACTTTCACCTGACATATATGTCAGGATGCCAGTTAAACTCTCTCATATCCAGCAATTTCCAGCCGGAGTTAGCGGGAGTTGGGCTGCCAAAACGCCAAATTCATGTGATCATTGCAGCCAGCTGCGATAAATCCGGGCGGAATCCAGCTAGTGCAACTCGGAGCCAGAGTGAGGCACTTTCACGTGACACATGTCACGATGACAGTTAAGCTCTCTAACTCGAACAGGACGGGTGCAAAGTCGGGAATATGTCGGGAAATCCCAATTCCGGCTGTGCATGGCTGCCGACTGACGGACCTTGGCGAAACCGGATGACATGCGACAGGAAGTCAGTTTGAGGCGCTTTCACCTGGCATACATTAATTCACAGTCTAATCCATCTATCTCGAGCAATAGGCACGCCAAAACGGGAGTGGGAGCCATTCTGTCGGCCCAACTCCGGCTAGGTTTTGCAGCCGGCTGCGATAAATCCGGGTAGAATTCGGCTAGCGTGTCTGGGAGCCAGAGTGTGTCACTTTCACCTGACATATGCCAAGATGCCAGTTAAACTCTCTAATATCAAGCAATATACAGCCGGAGTTGGGCTGTAGACTTTGCCAAACTGCCAACTTCATATGAACATGGCAGCCAGCTGCGATAAATCCGGATGGAATCAGGCTAGTGCGACTCGGAGCCAGACTGAGGCGCTTTCACCTGGCATGCTTCAATCCACCGTCCAATCCATCTATCTCGAACAATAGGTACGCCAAAACGGGGGTGAGACCACTCTGTCGGCCCAACTCCGGCTGGGTTTTGCAGCCGGCTGCGATACATCCGGGTGGAATCCGGCTAGCGTGTCTGGGAGCCAGAGTGTGTCACTTTCATTTGACATATATGTCAGGATGCCAGTTAAACTCTAATTTCCAGCCGGAGTTGGCCGGAGTTGGCCGGAGTTGGGCTGCCATAACGCCAACTTCATGTGAACATTGCAGCCAGCTGCGATAAATCCGGGCGGAATCCGGCTAGTGCAACTCGGAGCCAGAGTGAGGCAGTTTCACCTGACACATGTCACGATACCAGTTAAGCTTTTTAATTCGAACAGGACGGGTGCAAAGTCGGGAATATGTCGGGAAATCCCAACTCCGGCTGGGTTTTGCAGCCGGCTGCGATACATCCGGGTGGAATCCGGCTAGCGTTTCTGGGAGCCAGAGTGTGTCACTTTCACCTGACATATATGTCAGGATGCCAGTTAGACTCTCGAATATCCAGCAATTTCCAGCCGGAGTTAGCCGGAGTTGGGCTGCCAAAATGCCAACTTCATGTGAACATTGCAGCCAGCTGCGATAAATCCGGGCGGAATCCGGCTAGTGCAACTCGGAGCCAGAGTGAGGCCTTTCACCTGACACATGTCACGATGCCAGTTAAGCTCTCTAATTCGAACAGGACGGGTGCAAAATCGGGAATATGTCGGGAAATCCAAACTCCGGCTGTGCATGGCAGCCGGCTGACAGAATTTGGCGAAACCGGATGTCATGCAACAGGAAGTCAGTTTGCGGCGCTTTCACCTGGCATGCTTCAATCTGCCGTTCAAGCCATCTATCTCGAGCAATAGGCACGCCAAAACGAGGGTGGGAGCCACTCTGTCGTCCAACTCCGGCTGGGTTTTACAGCCGGCTGCGATAAATCCGGGTGGAATCCGCCTAGCGTGTCTGGGAGCCAGAGTGTGTCACTTTCACCTGGCATATGCCAGGATGCCAGTTAAACTCTCTAATATCGAGCAATATACACCCGGAGTTGGGCTGTAGACTTGGCCAAACTGACAACTTCATCTGAACATGGCAGCCAGCTGCGATAAATCCGGGTGAAATCCGGCTAGTGTGACTCGGAGCCAGACTGAGGTGCTTTTACCTGACATGCTTCAATCCACCGTCCAATCCATCTATCTCGAACAATAGGCACGCCAAAACGGGGGTGAGACCACTCTGTCGGCCCAACTCCGGCTGGGTTTTGCAGCCGGCTGCGATACATCCGGGTGGAATCCGGCTAGCGTGTCTGGGAGCCAGAGTGTGTCACTTTCATTTGACATATATGTCAGGATGCCAGCTAAACTCTCTAATTTCCAGCCGGAGTTGGCTGGAGTTGGCCGGAGTTGGGCTGCCAGACCGCCAACTTCATGTGAACATTGCAGCCAGCTGCGATAAATCCGGGCGGAATCCGGGTAGTGCAACGTGGAGCCAGAGTGAGGCACTTTCACCTGCCTCATGTCACGATGCCAGTTAAGCTTTTTAATTCAAACAGGACGGGTGCAAAGTCGGGAATATGTCGGGAAATCCCAACTCCGGCTGGGTTTTGCAGCCGGCTGCGATACATCCGGGTGGAATCCGGCTAGCGTTTCTGGGAGCCAGAGTGTGTCACTTTCACCTGACATATATGTCAGGATGCCAGTTAGACTCGAATATCCAGCAATTTCCAGCCGGAGTTAGCCGGATTTGGGGTGCCAAAACGCCAACTTCATGTGAAGATTGCAGCCAGCTGCGATAAATCCGGGCGGAATCCGACTAGTGCAACTCGGAGCCAGAGTGAGGCACTTTCATCTGACACATGTCACGATGCCAGTTAAGCTCTCTAATTCGAACAGGACGGGTGCAAAGTCGGGAGGAATATGTAGGTAAATCCCAAATCCGGCTGTGCATGGCAGCCGGCTGACGGAATTTGGCGAAACCGGATGTCATGCAACAGGAAGTCAGTTTGCGGCGCTTTTACCTGGCATGCTTCAATCCGCCGTCCAAGCCATCTATCCCGAGCAATAGGCACGCCAAAACGAGGGTGGGAGCCACTCTGTCGGGCCAACTCCGGCTGGGTTTTACAGCCGGCTGCGATAAATCCGGGTGGAATCCGCCTAGCGTGTCTGGGAGCCAGAGTGTGTCACTTTCACCTGGCATATGCCAGGATGCCAGTTAAACTATAATATCGAGCAATATACAGCCGGAGTTGGGCTGTAGACTTGGCCAAACTGCCAACTTCATCTGAACATGGCAGCCAGCTGCGATAAATCCGGGTGGAATCCGGCTATTGCGACTCGGAGCCAGACTGAGGTGATTTCACCTGGCATGCCAGAGTGTGTCACTTTCATTTGACATATATGTCAGGATGCCAGTTAAACTCTCTAATTTCCAGCCGGAGTTGGCCGGAGTTGGCCGGAGTTGGGCTGCCAGAACGCCAACTTCATGTGAACATTGCAGCCGGCTGCGATAAATCCGGGCGGAATTCGGCTAGTGCAACTCGGAGCCAGAGTGAGGCACTTTCACCTGACACATGTCACGATGCCAGTTAAGCTTTTTAATTCGAACAGTACGGGTGCAAAGTCGGGAATATGTCGGGAAATCCCAACTCCGGCTGGGTTTTGCAGCCGGCTGCGATACATCCGGGTGGAATCCGGCTAGCGTTTCTGGGAGCCAGAGTGTGTCACTTTCACCTGACATATATGTCAGGATGCCAGTTAGACTCTCGAATATCCAGCAATTTCCAGCCGGAGTTAGCCGGAGTTGAGCAGCCAAAACGCCAACTTCATGTTAACATTGCAGCCAGCTGCGATAAATCCGGGCGGAATCCGGCTAGTGCAACTCGGAGCCAGAGTGAGGCACTTTCACCTGACACATGTCACGATGCCAGTTAAGCTCTCTAATTCGAACAGGACGGGTGCAAAGTCGGGAATATGTCGGGATATCCCAACTCTGGCTGTGCATGGCAGCCGGCTGACGGAATTTGGCGAAACCGGATTTCATGCAATAGGAAGTCAGTTTGCGGCGCTTTCACCTGACATGCTTCAATCCGCCGTCCAAGCCATCTATCTCGAGCAATAGGCACGCCAAAACGAGGGTGGGAATCACTCTGTCGGCCCAACTCCGGCTGGGTTTTACAGCCGGCTGCGATAAATCTGGGTAGAAACCGCCTAGCGTGTCTGGGAGCCAGAGTGTGTCCCTTTCACCTGGCATATGCCAGGATGCCAGTTAAATTCTCTAATATCGAGCAATAAACAGCCTTAGTTGGGCTGTAGACTTGGCCAAACTGCCAACTTCATCTGAACATGGTAGCCAGCTGCGATAACTCCGGGTGGAATCCGCCTAGTGCGACTCGGAGCCAGAGTGAGGCGCTTTCACCTGGCATGCTTCAATCTACCGTCCAATCCATCTATCTCGAACAATAGGCACGCCAAAACGGGGGTGAGACCACTCTGTCGGCCCAACTCCGGCTGGGTTTTGCAGCCGTCTGCGATACATCCGGGTGGAATCCGGCTAGCGTGTCTGGAAGCCAGAGTGTGTCACTTTCACCTGACATATATGTCAGGATGCCAGTTAAACTTCGAACAGTACGGGTGCAAAGTCGGGAATATGTCGGGAAATCCCAACTCCGGCTGTGCATGGCTGCCGGCTGACGGACCTTGGCGAAACCGGATGTCATGCAACAGGAAGTCAGTTTGAGGCGCTTTCACCTGGCATACATCAATCCACCGTCCAATCCATCTATCTCGAGCAATAGGCACGCCAAAACGAGGGTGGGAGCCACTCTGTCGTCCCAACTCCGGCTGGGTTTTGCAGCCGGCTGCGATAAATCCGGCTAGCGTGTCTGGGAGCCAGAGTGTGTCACTTTCACCTGATATACGCCAGGATGCCAGTTAAACTCTGTTGAAAGCACGCCCATATCACTTCCTCAAACTCAACCTGCAGGAAAGTGTCGGTTAATGCTTCCTCGAGCATAGATTTTTTATTCCCAATCGTCAATCAACAGCCTCCGTGAAGTTTCATCAAATGCCTGTTAATTTGACATGGGTATGCCATAGGGGAGTTGAATATGTGTGATCAACTGATGGGTGTACATTGTCGCATGCAACAGGTTTATTGATCAAACACATTGATTAAACAAACTATTCAACAAGAATTCAACCGCGTCGGTCGGGTGCAGTGGTAGAGCGGGTTTGTTCCCGGAACGCCTACTCGATTTAATCTCTACCTGGTCAAAATTGAGGATTAGGGGGCCTTTTAAAGGAAGTTATAAGTGATAGATTTATGTGGACTTAATTGATAAGATAATTGAACATGGTCAGATTTTTTCTTTTATAAACAAAAAATATTATTTTGTATGTATTACGCTTCAATCGGAATTTAAACACTTCAAAACTTTAACAGTTGAAAAAAACTGGTATTTGGATGAATTGTGATTGAAACGTATTGTTGAAAATGGGCCAATGCATGTTAAAAGCGAAGGCTACTTTCCCCACAACAATTTCAAGTGGTACACTTTCTAAAAAGGCAACAGGTTAGGGTGCTTATTCTGTTGGCATGAGTTTGATTCTCGTCTGCACTTGTGATCGGTTTAAAATTATTTAAACTACATAAACAACTACACAAAATAATACAATTTAAACTAGTGTTATTTGTTATCATATTAATCAACATAATATAGAAAATGAGTATTTGTAAAAATTCTTGTGTATGCATAGCACAGATAAAACATATACATATATACAATAGCACATTATATACATTACTAGATAGATGCTATTTTCACACAGTTTAGCTCCCAACTGGATGAGTTGGGATGCTGAGTCCACATCAGTCATTAAATCAATCACTCCAGTTTGGTATCTCTCTTTGAGAACTATCAGGTGACGATCAATGTTCAGGTACCGTTGGGTTTGTGGTCTTGTATTTCCACCTGCAGCTCTCTGAATTATGTTGATATCGTTGCAGTTCTGAACGTCTTTAAATATCTGTATGGCCGTGAATATATTAGGGTGGGCATGTTGGGTTTTTAGTTTACTCAAGATTCAATACTTTATTGACTGTTTTTCGGCAAAGCATTTTGCCTTTGGCCATTTACAAATTATAGAAATATGGCAAACATATATACATAGAAAAACATATAACATTTATACATATAACATTTATACATATAACATTTATACATATAACATTTATACATATAACATTTATACATATAACATTTATACATATAACATTTATACATATAACATATAACATATATACATATAACATAAAATAAAGTGTTTTTTACAAACATTACATATGTATAGAACAAAGAATACCTACATTCAAACATATTGTATATATCATGTACATTAGTTTTGCATAACAGACAATTCTTCATTTCTTAGGCTCATTGCGTTCTTTAAGTATTTCATTAAATTAATTAGTTTCCCTTTATTCTTTGTTTTCATAATATAATTAAATTTTTCTAAAGTGGGCCATGCTTGATATAAATTAAACCTTTTACGTAAAGCAGTATATTTGGGACAGCATGATATGAAGTGATATTCGCTTTCTACAGCTTTAGAGTTACATAATTTGCACAATCTTTCTTCTCTAATAATACCATTATGTCTCCCCTTTTCGATTTCCAGATGATGAGAGGATAGCCTAAATCTTGATAATTGCTTTTGTAGACATTCGTTTGTTGTAATAAGTAGATAGTTTTCTAGTTGGAATTCAGTTTTAAACATTCTATAATAAAATAATTTATTCGATTCCTTTAGTTTTGCATGCCATACTTGTATATAATTGTCTCGTATACGTTGTTTTAACATGCGTTTGTAATTAAATTGTGTATCGTAGTTTTGTAAAAGATAGTTGTAACCTAAGTTATTAAGTGTTATTTTTAATTTAGAGCTCCAGCTCTTATTAAAGTTATACTCTACTTACTGTGACATCCTTCAACATTAATAGCTATCAAACTGTAAGAACATAAAGCTTTAATTCAAAGGGCAAATATTTTGTGTGTTTGAATGATAATTTGTTTGTGCTACATGTTAAAACCAAATTATATACAAATTAATAATGGATTAAATTTAAGTTAATTATTAATTAATTAATAGCTATCAAACTGTAAGAACGTAAAACATGATAATTATATTTACAAAATTTAATATTTAAATATTTAATACGTTTATCAAAAGTTTATAAAAAAGAGTTCCAAAGTCATCTACAAAATAAATCTATAATTTACCCGTTACAAGGCCCCCTAATTCCGCGATACACTTAAGTCGAGTAGGCGTTCCGGGAACACACCGTAGAGCGTCCGCCTCCGAATCCCCGGTCTGGTCATACCAAAGCCTTTGAAAATGGTCGTAACGGCTGCCCTCCTTAGCGCTCAAGGTTGCGGGGTTACTATTACGACTGACTGGCTTGTGTCAGGATAAATGGACCAGTAGTACTGGTAATTTAGACCCGGAAACTCCGTGATGGCATGTTAGTTGAAAGCGGCGTAAAACACCGAACAATCATTCAGCCAAAAACAAGACCTTGATAATGAACATGTCTGATCGTCAAATATTTTTTGAGGAAAAATATTGCTTCATTTCATGTTTATATTAAACAGTTTTGTACATCTACGAATTTGTAATAATTTTTTTATTTGTATTCATGTCTACTTTTTTCTCCATACCCTTTGCACAACGTAGGGTTGAAGCCCAAGATTCACGTCAAGGCGAGTCTCTCTTGCGTATTTAAAAAATGATCATTAACTTTCACGTTTTTAAGCCGTGCCAGAGGTAACCAGTCTTTAAACATGCTTGTCTTGTTATAACGATTATTTGTTGAAATGTCTAGGAATCAATTTACGGGCTGTTACAACGCGCCAGAGGTTACCAGACTGTTGCAAAAAATGAAGAGAAAAGTGTTTTAGTCGTCCTGGTTCTACATTACGATCGAGCTGTTAGACCGCGCCAGAGGTTACCAGCATACATGTGATAGTTTGTGGTGACCTCCGACGAAATTACCACCCCAACAATGAATTTGGGAACGTCTGTGGTGCATTATGGCTTATCTTGGGTTTATATGTGACGTAATTAACGTCGGGAAAATGAACCCTTTTTAGGATAGATCAACGGGTTTCCATTTTATTTCCTTTTGTAATCATACCAACATAAATGAATGAAATGAAAAAATGTACACAGTAATACAAAATCATGTATTTTATTTTACGAACATAAACATAGAGTATATAACTGTCCTGTGCACTAATTAAACACTTTACGCACGTTTTCCTTTCATCAATTAAAAACGTCATTCCTAACACCAGGAACACTATATTACTGTCAGACATGTTTGTCAATGACTGGTATTCAATTGTTGAAAATTCATTTCGAATTTGAAAACTATTTGATACATACACCAACAAAAATGTTAAAATATGTAATACGGTTTAGAACACGTAACCACAGACTTCCTGTTGAAACCGGTTGTTGGAATGGCACCGATTTAAATATGCGTAAATGTCAATTGTGCGATTCAGCTGTAGGTGATGAATATCATTACTTATTAGAATGTCAATATTTTTGCTCAAATAGAAAACGTTTACTTAACGGCAAATACTATAACAGACACAATATCCATAGTTTTAATGAATTAATGAATATCAAAACAACCAATACGATAGAATACAGAAAATATGGTTTAATCCCATTTCGTCTAATCCCATTTGGTCTACTCCCATTTCGTCTACACTTTTTGCAATTTGTCCCATTTCGTCTACACCCAATTTACACCCTGGTGCCATTTCGTCTACACTAAGATTAATGAGACAGACAGTCTAATTCAATAAGACGGACATATTTTGTTTAAAATATGTGGGTTATACATACATTGTGGACCCATACCAGAGCATCTTTCCATTGGAAATTGTTTTGTTTTATCGTTCTCTTTTTGATAATTTTTATCTGATTATATTGGAATGTCGCAATTACTTTAAGGGACGCATGGCATTAGTCTACATTATGTACAGCTGATCTCCACCTCTACTACTCTTGCAATACTCCATGATTTGATTTCCTGGCCATTTCCACCCCAGTTTATATATATATTCTTCTCAGATGTTTTTCGCAAACTTCAAAGAAGTTTTTTTAAAACTACAATGAACAATAATTATCAAAGGTAATTGCTTAAAGTTTTAAAAAGATGATCAGCAGTTTGTTCTAAAATTAATTAAAATGATCAGCTGTTTGTTCAAAAATCAACCCCCCTTAATAAACATAAAAGCATTAATGAGATGAGAAGGCAATTAACAAAGGTAATTGCTTAAAAAAGATAAAGTTTTCACACCAAGATTTATAATTGCTGTAAGATGAGAAGGCAATTAACAAAGGTAATTGCTTAAAAAAGATAAAGTTTTCACACCAACATAGACATATAGCTAAGTATATTCATTTTTTGAACAGTAGACGAAATGGGAACAAGGGTGTAGACGAAATGGGACAAAAAACTGTAGACCAAATGGGATTAGACGAAATGGGATGTTACCGAAAATATGTCTATTTATAAAAGAAATTCTTGTAAAATTTAACTGACGTTTGAGTAATATTTACAGAGAATTCTCATTGTAAACGTAACTAAATTTGAAAATCATTTTTGTTTAATACAGTATCATATATCATAAGTCATTTTTATGAATTTTGATTCTTCATTATGTGTAGGGTACTCTCCCTCTGATACAAATTCTTAGAATATATCACTGCCAAAGTTCTGCAATATTTATTATTTAAATAATATGTTATAAGCCTCAAATGTATATTGTTTGTATTTTGTTATTGCTCATATTGTCATGTAACCATTGAGTTAATAAACTGTTTTGAACCGATGGTTATTAAGTTCGAGCACGGTATGTTACATATATATATGAAAGCTCTTTAGGGTAATTATAACTACAATTTATATTTACTTCAATATTTTGTGAAGGTGTTGATCGTTTTTTCTGTTTCACACTTGTTTGAGCCGTCAAATAGTTACAATTGTCTCCATCTATATATGTATATAGAATGTGATATATACTTGTTCAATATTCATTTGTATATACGTGTACTTGTTCAATTTGAAATACGTGCTGTTGATCGTAAATAGCATATGGAAAGGACCTCCATGAAGTTCATTCCCTATTCCTTATTCCCTATTCCTTATTCAAATGTGAAGTTGATTACTTGTTCCTTGTTCCTTATTCCTTATTCGAATGTGAAGTCGGTTACTTGTTCCTTGTTCCTTATTCAGATTTGATCTAAGGTACTGCATATGTTGATATTGCCAACAACACTGTTGATGATGTTGTTGTTGTTGTAGATGATGAGAGAGACCAATTTGAACATTTTAAATAACCTGTTACTTATTCAAAATCTGGTAAAATCATAATGTAGATGCTGTTGTTGCTGTTGATGATAACAAAAACCAATTGGTACATTTTAAATACTTATTCAAAGACCTGTTACTTATTCGACCGTGTTCAAGAAAAGAAGCTATTGCTGTCACCAATTTCTTTCAAAATGCATTTGTTTATGTTGCCAGCAACAATATTGAGGTTGTTGTTGTTGTAAATGATGAAAGTGAGCCATTGTTACATATTAAATCACCTGTTACTTATTCAAAAACCTGTTACTTATTCGGCCGTTCCCTGTTCCTTGTTCCTCATTCCTTATTCGAATGTGAAGTTGGTTACTTGTTCCTTGTTCCTTATTCAAATGTAAAGTTGGTTATATGTTCCTTGTTCCTTTTTTGTTGCTTAATCAGATTTGATCTAAGGTACTGCATATGTTGATATTGCCAACAATACTGTTGATGATGTTGTTGTTGTTGTAGATGATGAGAGAGACCCATTGGAACATTTTAAATAACCTGTTACTTATTCAAAATCTGGTTACTTATTCGGCCTTTTTCAAGAAAAGATGCCTCTGCTATCCCAAATACCATTCCAATTGCGTATGTTGATGTTGTAAACCACAATTGTGATATTGTTGTTGTTGTAGATGCTGCCGGTGACCCATTAGCACATTTCAAATCACCTGTTACTTATTCAAAAAACCTGTTACTTATTCGTTACTTATTCAGAAAATCAATTCAAACTGCATACGTTGATGTTGCCAACAGCAAATGGGATGTTGTTGTTGTTGTAGATGTTGACGGAGATCTATAAGTACCTTTAAAATGACCTGTTACTTATTCAAAAACCCTGTTACTTATTCGGCCGTTTTCATTAAAAGAAACCTTTTCTATCCAAAACATTACTTGAACTGCATAGGTTGATGTTGAAAATCATAATGTAAATGCTGTTGTTGCTGTTGATGATAACAGAAACCAATTGGTACATTTTAAATAACCTGTTACTTATTCAAAGACCTGTTACTTATTCGACCGTGTTCAAGAAAAGAAGCTATTGCTGTCACACATTTCTTTCAAAATGCATTTGTTTATGTTGCCAGCAACAATATTGAGGTTGTTGTTGTTGTAAATGATATTAGTGAGCCATTGGTACATATTAAATCACCTGTTACTTATTCAAAAACCTGTTACTTATTCGCCCGTTCCCTGTTCCTTGGTCCTCATTCCTTATTCGAATGTGAAGTTGGTTACTTGTTCCTTGTTCCTTATTCAAATGTAAAGTTGGTTATATGTTCCTTGTTCATTTTTTGTTGCTTAATCAGATTTGATCTAAGGTACTGCATATGTTGATATTGCCAACAATACTGTTGATTATGTTGCTGTTGTTGTAGATGATGAGAGAGACCCATTGGAACATTTTAAATAACCTGTTACTTATTCAAAATCTGGTTACTTATTCGGCCTTTTTCAAGAAAAGATGCCTCTTCTATCCCAAATACCATTCCAATTGCATATGTTGATGTTGTAAACCACAATTGTGATATTGTTGTTGTTGTAGATGCTGCCGGTGACCCATTGGCACATTTCAAATCACCTGTTACTTATTCAAAAAACCTGTTACTTATTCGTTACTTATTCAGAAAATCAATTCAAACTGCATACGTTGATGTTGCCAACAGCAAATGGGATGTTGTTGTTGTTATAGAAGCTGACGGAGATCTATAAGTACCTTTAAAATGACCTGTTACTTATTCAAAAACCCTGTTACTTATTCGGCCGCTTTTATTAAAAGAAACCTTTTATATCCAAAACATTACTTAAACTGCATATGTTGATGTTGAAAATCATAATGTAGATGCTGTTGTTGCTGTTGATGATAACAGAAACCAATTGGTACATTTTAAATAACCTGTTACTTATTCAAAGACCTGTTACTTATTCGACCGTGTTCAAGAAAAGAAGCTATTGCTGTCACAAATATCTTTCAAAATGCATTTGTTTATGTTGCCAGCAACAATATTGAGGTTGTTGTTGTTGTAAATGATGAAAGTGAGCCATTGGTACATATTAAATCACCTGTTACTTATTCAAAAACCTGTTACTTATTCGGCCGTTCCCTGTTCCTTGTTCCTCATTCCTTATTCGAATGTGAAGTTGGTTACTTGTTCCTTGTTCCTTATTCAAATGTAAAGTTGGTTATATGTCCCTTGTTCCTTTTTTGTTGCTTAATCAGATTTGATCTAAGGTACTGCATATGTTGATATTGCCAACAATACTGTTGATGATGTTGTTGTTGTTGTTGTAGATGATGAGAGAGACCCATTGGAACATTTTAAATAACCTGTTACTTATTCAAAATCTGGTTACTTATTCGGCCTTTTTCAAGAAAAGATGTCTCTGCTATCCCAAATACCATTCCAATTGCATATGTTGATGTTGTAAACCACAATTGTGATATTGTTGTTGTTGTAGATGCTGCCGGTGACCCATTGGCACATTTCAAATCACCTGTTACTTATTCAAAAAACCTGTTACTTATTCGTTACTTATTCAGAAAATCAATTCAAACTGCATACGTTGATGTTGCCAACAGCAAATGGGATGTTGTTGTTGTTATAGAAGCTGACGGAGATCTATAAGTACCTTTAAAATGACCTGTTACTTATTCAAAAACCCTGTTACTTATTCGGCCGTTTTCATTAAAAGAAACCTTTTTTATCCAAAACATTACTTAAACTGCATATGTTGATGTTGAAAATCATAATGTAGATGCTGTTGTTGCTGTTGATGATAACAGAAACCAATTGGTACATTTTAAATAACCTGTTACTTATTCAAAGACCTGTTACTTATTCGACCGTGTTCAAGAAAAGAAGCTATTGCTGTCACAAATATCTTTCAAAATGCATTTGTTTATGTTGCCAGCAACAATATTGAGGTTGTTGTTGTTGTAAATGATGAAAGTGAGCCATTGGTACATATTAAATCACCTGTTACTTATTCAAAAACCTGTTACTTATTCGGCCGTTCCCTGTTCCTTGTTCCTCATTCCTTATTCGAATGTGAAGTTGGTTACTTGTTCCTTGTTCCTTATTCAAATGTAAAGTTGGTTATATGTCCCTTGTTCCTTTTTTGTTGCTTAATCAGATTTGATCTAAGGTACTGCATATGTTGATATTGCCAACAATACTGTTGATGATGTTGTTGTTGTTGTTGTAGATGATGAGAGAGACCCATTGGAACATTTTAAATAACCTGTTACTTATTCAAAATCTGGTTACTTATTCGGCCTTTTTCAAGAAAAGATGTCTCTGCTATCCCAAATACCATTCCAATTGCATATGTTGATGTTGTAAACCACAATTGTGATATTGTTGTTGTTGTAGATGCTGCCGGTGACCCATTAGCATATTTCAAATCACCTGTTACTTATTCAAAAAACCTGTTACTTATTCGTTACTTATTCAGAAAATCAATTCAAACTGCATACGTTGATGTTGCCAACAGCAAATGTGATGTTGTTGCTGTTGTAGATGCTGACGGAGATCTATAAGTACCTTTAAAATGACCTGTTACTTATTCAAAAACCCTGTTACTTATTCGGCCGCTTTCATTAAAAGAAACCTTTTATATCCAAAACATTACTTAAACTGCATATGTTGATGTTGAAAATCATAATGTAGATGCTGTTGTTGCTGTTGATGATAACAGATACCAATTGGTACATTTTAAATCACCTGTTACTTATTCAAAGACCTGTTACGTATTCGACCGTGTTCAAGAAAAGAAGCCATTGCTGTCCCAAATATCTTTCAGAATGCATTTGTTTATGTTGCCAGAAACAATATTGAGGTTGTTATTGTTGTAAATGATGAAAGTGAGCTATTGGAACATATTTGATCACCTGTTACTTATTCAAGAACCTGTTACTTATTCAAGAACCTGTTACTTATTCGTTGCTTATTCGGCCTTTGTGAAGATTAGAAGCTTTTGCTATCACAAATATAATTCAAATTGCATATTATGATGTAGCAACCACTATTCTGATGTTATTGTTGTTGTAGATGTTGACGAAGATTTTTAAGTACCTGTTAAATAACCTAGCTGTTACTTATACAAAAACCCTGTTACTTATTCATCCGTTTCCAAGGAAAAAGCCTTTGCTATCCAAAACATCATTCAAACTGCATATATTAGTGTTGAAAATCACAATGTTGTTGTTGAAGATGCTGATAGAGACCAATTGGTAGATTTTAAATTACCTGTTACTTATTCAAAAACCTGTTACTTTTTCGGCCGTTTTCATGAAAAGAAGCCTATTCTCTCCCAAATATCATTCAAATTGTATATGTTAATGTTGACAACAGTAAATGGGATGCTCTAGTTGTAGATCCTGACAGATACATATTGGAACATATTTGTTCACCTTTTACTTATTCAAAAATCTGTTACTTATTTATTCGGCCTTTTTCAAGAAAAGAAGCCTTTGCTATCACAAATATAATTCGAATTACATATGTTGATGTTGCAACCACAATTTTGATGTTGTTTTTGAAGATGTTGACGTAGATCTATAAGAACCCTTTAAATAACCTGTTACTTATTCGGTCATTTTAAAAAAGCCTTTGCTAACCAGATTATCATTCAAACTGCATATTCAAAAACCTGTTACTTATTCGTAACTTATTCGACGGTTATCAAGATATGAGCGTTTGATATTCAGAATTGTTATCGAAACTCCTTATGTTGATTTCTATATGCATACAAGGAAAACAAACAATGCCCCCTGGTGGTCATGTTCATCATTGGATCATAATAATTGCAACAAACCTGGTAGAGGCTCATTGAAGGAACATTTGTGCCAAATTATTTGAAATCAGACAAGTAGATATATAAAGATTTTTAAATGGACAAAAATAATTTAAACAAGCATGGTTAAGGGTCACCCAAGGACCATACTTTTCTAATCTGACCAGTGCTTTTGTACAAGAAGATTTTTTAAAGTTTCACTTTATATACACATATAAGGAAAACATGCCCTGCACCCTTGTTTTTCAAAGGATCAGAATAATTTGAACACTATTGGTTCATTGGATTAGGAGGAGAAGTCATTTGTAGGAATATGTTAACAGACAGACAGCTACAACAACAACTGACGACATACGGTGCTCAGGTGAGCTAAAAAATAAACTCTTTAAATGAAAGAACAATTTTGAATAAACGTGAAACATTGAGGTATGTGATTTCCTACACTAGAGAAAAGGTTGAGTTAAATGTTTCCCACATATAGGCATGTTAGGACATTGCTGCAGAAAAAAACACTGTTTTCAGCCATAATCAATAATCATAGTTTCATTTAAAGGGATTTTCCATATTTATTCTGAGGAACTTTAAAAATATTCTGCTGCAGATTTGTTGTATATATTGGAAAAGGTTAGGTTTGTTATAATTTAAAAATATATATATATATTTAATAAAAATTCAACTATATGGTACCAAACCATATACATGTTCATTTAAACAGTGTAAGCAATAGCCCTTTCCCACATACAAAGAATCTGCAGCAGACGACTTTGAAAAAATAATGACAAATACCTGAATAATCTCCATTAAAGATAGCTTAATTGTAACCCGTAACGTTTCAAAAGTCATCTGCTGCTATTGGGTCAAAATGTGTCTGTGGGTGGGAATGGGTTAATAAATAATAATGATACAGTTGACAGTAGAGGTCTTTGAAGCAGACATCTTTTGAAAACATTGTATCAAACTAATTCTTCCTATTTTTCAGATATTACACTTTTTTTTTAAAAGCAAACCCCCTCTTAAAATAAGAGACAAGATAAATAATGACCTGTAGTGTACATTACCAAGTGTGTCACATTGAGCATGCACATGTACAAGAATGTACAAGATAATCACATTGTAAATAATTCACTTTGATTATGCATATTAGGATAAAATAGATATCCTGGCCTTTTTAAACATAAACCCTTTACAAACCGATGACACATTTTGACACTTCTGCAGCAGACGACTTTTGAAAACATTGTGGCAAAAGGGAAAAATTGCTCATTATAATGAATTTTTCATTTTGCAAAAATGATTCAACTCTATTCAATATATATATTTTCATATAGATAGATTTTCAATAATTATGCTTAAATGTATTCAAAGGCATAGGCTGCAGATTATTTGTATGTGGAAAAGGGTTAATAAAATCATAAGACAAAATAAGAGCTTTCAACGGAACACAAATATTGCATGTAAAATGTTTGATAATAAATTAGAAGAGGATCATGATGGTCCTATATTGCTTACCTGATTTAATAGAACTTCATTATTTACCAAGGCTTAGTAAACATACTGTATAAGCAAAATGAACCCTACCCATTGGTGGCCTTGTTTATCAACGGATTGGAAAAGTTTGAACAATCTCGGTAGAGGTTCTAACAATTAACCTTTTTGCAAAATTACTTCCAAATCAGGCCAGTACTAGAAGTTTTTTAACCCTTTCCCTCATATGACAATTCTGCAGCAGACGACTTTGAACATATTTTGTCAAAAAATAGAAAATCTCTATAATAGAAAATCTCTATCATTAAATGGATAACCTATGAGTAAAAGTGGAAAACATTGTGGCAAAAGGAGAAATTGCTTGTTTTGAGCAAGTTCTTCTTTTGTCACTATGTTTTCAAAAAGCCGCCTGCTGCAGAGGCGTCAGAAAGCATCTATATGAGGGAAAGGGTTAAAGTAGTCTGCTGCTGCTGCCGTTGAATGTGGGAAAATGTTAAGTACTGTGGTGATATACATGTTGAGTTGAAATTATTGTGAAGTATGGTGAAGAAATGAAATAACATCCAGGAAAAACTAAAAGTGCTTTCTCTCGTTTTACTTATACTTTTTAGGAATCCGCTGTGGTCGAGTGGTTAGCGTCGGGGATTTCGAAACCGGGTGTCCCGGGTTCGATCCCCAGTCGCAGCACTACGGTCATGGTGGAGTGCCCTTGGGCAAGGCACATTTTCTAGCCTAGTACTGGTTTGTTTACCCAGGGATCATGAATAATTAAATTTAAAATGCGCGCTAAATGACCTTAGCTGTTGATGCGCCGTAAAACAATATACATTCATTCATTCATTTACTTATACTTACCATTATATTCATTTTATCTGTCTGTGAAATATTTACAAGTTTACGTTGCCAATAGCAAGAGAACCAAACTGAAAGAAAATTTAATATATCATTTAAGTGACTTCCAATAATATAACAGAATAACTTTGGTAACAATCTAGAAAAATTTGGACATCTTTACAGCAGACAATTTTGACAGCATCGTTCGAAAAAGAGAAAAGCTGCCCATAATGAGCATTTTTTTTTTTTTATACTTAACTATTTTGTTGGTGACAATTTAATATGCGTTAGTTCAAATATCTTTAATGTGATCATCTGTGTCACAAATTGAACCATCATTTCTGCCAATTTTCTCCTGAAGTTTACAAACTTGAAATATCTTCTTTTGATTACACAACTAAAGAATTCATAGAAAGGTTAAGAGCTTAACGCTGAATTCTATAGCTTTTCATATAATTCACAACAAATTGCCCTGTCAGAACATTACATAACCAGTTGATGTTGAGCTCACAGAATTTTCTTTGATGTTTACCTTTTCATTCCTTTATATGAAAGAAAAACATTTGATTACCTTAAAAAGGCCGATATTTTGTTTTACATCCGGCTACGTCATGATAGCTAAATATAGTAATTCTACTTCCTGCTTTGTATTTACCATTTTGATTTGTCTACCTTTCCCACCTGCAGACACATTTTGACGCAATAGCAGCAGACGACTTTTGAAAACATTGTGGCCAAAGGTGACATTGCTCATGATGAACAACTTCTCCTTTGGCCACCATGTTTTCAACTTTATTTAACAATTAAGCTATCTTTTATGGAGAATTTTCAGGTTATTGTCACCATGTTTTAAGAGTCGTCTGCTGCAGATATGTTGTATATGGGGAAGGGTTAAAAAACACTAGAGAAAAAGTTCATTCTTCTGAGAATAGATAATATAGGCACAATGCACAAAATAACAGTTGAAAAGGACAAGATGCTTGTTTTGAGCAATTTCTTCTTTTCTAACAATGTTTTCAAAGATTATCTGCTACAAAGGCATCAAATATTACATTTATGAGGGAAAGGGTTTATATCCAAGATAAATTAAGTTACCTTATAATGGTTATCACATAAACAAGTTAATCTTGAAAACAATTTGATGCTCAAATAAGGATTTTAGAAAATGCAAAACGCCCCTTATCTAGACCTCTGATTGAAGTAAAAGGTTTAACTTGAAAGAATTTTTCTTCCCATTTTGTTTTGATATAGATGACATTTAACGCCCCACTGTAAATTCAGATATTGATAATACAAGCAAAAGTGATTTTCATCTATACTGGATATATACATTTGTACATTGTATGTTAACCCTTTCCAACCTATAGACACATTTTGACACATCTGCAACAGACAACTTTTGAAAACGTCGTGAAAAAAGGAGAAATTGCTCAAAAGGAGCAATTTCTCCTTTTGCCACAATGTTTTCAACCATTTTCAGTAATTATACCATCATTTATAAAGCTTTTCCGTGGTTTTGCCACGATGTTTTCAAAGTCGTCTGCTGCAGTTTTGTTGAATGTGAGAAAGGGTTTATATTATGATAAAAAGTGATGTTTTGAAATTCTTTTGCCCAAATATTTATAATTCAACCCACATAAAATGAATCTGCAGCAGACAACTTTAAAACATTTAGGCAAAAACCTGGATTATCTCTTCAAGTGAAGGTATGTTTTTTGAAAAGACTTGTAAACAATGTGATGAAAGTCGAGATTGCTATTTAACTTCATGACATTTAGCCACAATGTTTTCAAAAGTCGTCTGCTGCAGATGCGTAAAAATGCGTCTATATGTGGGAAAGGGTTAAAAACGTTATTTTCGTTTTCGTTAACGTTTTTTTTAATAATTCTGACTCCCTTTGATGCATCAAAATGGTATATATCATTTCAGTGAGTACTTGCCAATTGTAAAGATAGCTAAACAGAGGACTATAGACAAGGAGGAGTAATCTGGTCTTTTCTCAACAATATCTCTCTAATAACTCAAATCAACCCTTTGTTGTGGGTACTTAAAATGGTATTATAATGATTCGCCACAGATGAATAATGATTCGCCACATTTAATTAATGATTCGACTCATGTGTGATAAATAATATTTTGATGATACACTGGAACCCCGTTATTACCCCGCCGTTTTATTGCTATTGTCGGTAAAGAAAGTGCGGGTTGCTATTGGCTCCCAAATGTGGCAATATAAATATATAAAAACAAGAGGGCCATGAGGCCCTGGAATCGCTCACCTGAGAATGGTCTATTTAAGACTTAACTCTTTCAGCATATCATTAAGACAATCTTTCTGACAAAATTTCAAGCAGCTCATTTCAATAAGATTTTTTTGACCCAACATGACCAATATTCGAACTTGACCTAGATATCACTAAGACAAATTTTCCGACATAGTTTCAACATGCTCAAGCCAAAAATGTGGCTTCCAGAGTGTTAACAAGATTTTCCTTAAATTTGGCCTAGTGACCTAGTTTTTGACCACACATGACCCTTATTCAAACTTGGCCTAGATATCACTTAGACAAACTTTCTGACAAAGTTTCAACATGCTTAAGTTTAAAATGTGGCTTCCAGAGTGTTAACAAGATTGTCCTTCAATTTTGCCTAGTGACCTAGAGTGTTAACAAGATTTTCATTAAATTTGGCCTAGTTTTTAACCCGACATGACCCAGTTTTGAACTTGGCCTAGATTTTATGGAGATATATGTTCTGATAAACTTTTATGAAGATTAGATGCAAAATGTTGCCTCTAGAGTGTTAACAAGCAAATGTTGACGACGGACGACGAACGACGGACAAAAGGCGATCACAAAAACTCACTTTGAGCACTTTGTGCTCTGGTGAACTAAAAGTATGATCCGTGCTCACTCAGATAAATCTGTATTTGTTCCATATTACAATAATAGACAGGCAAAAAATCGATATAGTGTTTGGAGATTGTTTGCGCATCACAGCTTTTGTGGTTAGCTTGGAAAACAAATCACCTGTCAAACTGATAAAACTTTAAACCCAGAGTACATGCAGCTGTTAGTTTAAACTTATTTATTTTACATCGATTGCGAAACAAGCCTTTGGCTTAGATTAATCACTCTCGATGCTCTGTTATGATTTGACAGACGACCAAGCCCCATTTCAGTTTACATATGATATGGTTGCAACGAACAATCAGTTCACTTTTCTTCAGGTGCGCTATTGACTGTTTACATAAAACAAAGTATTTCTGTTTTTGGTGTTATTTGTTATTTTTTTTTTTTTTGGCTGAATTGTTTTATTCTTCATTACTGATTCTTTCTATAATCATGGATACACCTAGAACTACAATTAAGAAGAGAAAGGCCTACACCATATTATATAATCTTCACATCATGGATAGGATCAAGAAGGGAGAGACACAGGCGAAAGTAACATTGGACATTGGAGTAGCAGAATTGACCATACTGGTTTGGCTCAAAGAGGAGTCTAAACTCCGGGAGGCCAGTGCTCAGTTCTTTGGAGGATTGTGGTCAGGCCAGGAAAAGAGCTAAAGACTTGCAGCTTGAGAAAGCCATTACTACATGGTTTAATCAAGCTTGGACCGACTGTATGCCAATCTCTCAGAGTCTGGACCTGTTACCCTGATGTTTCTGCTAATTAAAGGATTCGCCACAGGTGTCATAAATAATATTTTGATAATACTTGTACTGCTTAATAAACGCTGCAAGTTATGAACGAAAACTGGTAGTTATAGAAGGATATTGATTTGGAAAATGATGTTAAGAAGTATAGAAAATCAGGACCCTTGATGACTAATAGATGCCTGAAAAGATATCAAATAGTATGCCAATTATACAAGGAATCTGGATACTGACTCCTTACAACTTCTAAACACTTCTTTCGCTTCTTAACCCTTTCCCACATACAGCAAGTCTGCAGAAAATGTCTACTCAAAAATATGGTCAATCTCTATAATTGTAGCTATAATTACTGAAAAAGTTGAAAACATTGTGGCAAAAGGAGAAATTGCTTGTTTTGAGCAATTTCTCCTTTTGTCACAATGTTTTCAAGAGTTGTCTGTTGCAGATGCGTCTACAGGTGGGAGAGGTTTAAATGAGAATGAACAAGCAGGCTATTTTATTACATTTAATAAGAAACATAAGTTTGAATTATTGAGCTGTATCCATCAGTTCTTCTTCAAAGCGACACCGCAGACAAGTGAACTGTTGATCAAGAATTTCATTGACGAAAATAAGAGGTAATTGTTGTTAAATGATCATAGATTATAGACCAATTACTGCCACAAAATCTGTTAATTATGGACGTACTTTTAAAGTCGGTTCTATCAGGGACGTAGATAAGACTTCTTATCTATATCCCTGTTTCTATATATGTCATTTTTTGT
Organism: Serripes groenlandicus; assembly: GCA_031761405.1. Lineage (NCBI taxonomy): Eukaryota > Metazoa > Mollusca > Bivalvia > Cardiida > Cardiidae > Serripes > Serripes groenlandicus. The sequence goes on from JASEVX010000006.1 coordinate 50,106,883, forward strand.
ATAGATGGATATTTAAAACAAGAGGGTCATGAGGCCCTGGATCGCTCACCTGAGAATGGGCTTTTTAAGACGTAACTCTTTCAGCGCCAATGGCAATATCATCAAGACAAACTTTCAGACAAAATTTCAAGCTGCTCAAGTCAAAAATGCAATCACTAGTGTTAACAAGATTTTTATAAAATATGGCCTAGTGACCTAGTTTTTGACCTGACCAAACCCATATTTGATTTGGCTTAGATATCTTCAAGGCAAATATTCTGACAAAGATTCTAAATTACCCATAATTGAACTTGGCCTAGATATCATCAAGACAAACTTTCTAACAAAGTTTCAACATGCTCAAGTTTTAAATGTGGCTTTTAGAGTGTTAGCAAGATTTTCCTTAAAGTAAGCATAGTAACCTAGTTTTTGACCAAACATGACCTATACTCGATCTTGGCCTAGAAATCACTAAGACAAACATTCTGACAAAGTTTCAACATGCTCAAGCCAGAAATGTGGCTTCCAGAGTGCTAACAAGATTTTTCATAAATTAGACCTAGTGACCTAGTTTTTGACCGGACATGACCCAGTTTCGAAATTGCCCTAGAAATCACTAACACAAACATTCTGATAAAGTTTCAACAAGCTCAAGTTAAAACTGCACAATCCAGAGTGTTAACAAGATTTCTCTTCAATTTGGCCTAATGACCTAGTTTCTGACCGGACATGAACCAGTTTCAAACTTGGCCTAGATATCACTAAAACAAACATTCTGACAGAGTTTCAACATGCTCAAGCCAAAAATGTGGCTTCCAGAGTGCTAAGAAGAATTCCCTTAAATGTTACGTAGTGACCTAGTTTTTGACCGGACATGACCCAGTTTCAATCTTGGCCTAGACATCACTAAAACAAACATTCTGACAGAGTTTCAACATGCTCAAGCCAACAATGTGGCTTCCAGAGTGTTAACAAGATTTTCCTTAAATTTGACCTAGTGACCTAGTTTTTGTACGTACATGACCCAGTTTCGAACTTGGCCTAGAAATTACTGAGACAAACATTCTGACAAAGTTTCAACATGCTCAAGCCAAAATGAATGAATGAATGAATGTATATTGTTTTATGGCGCATCGACAGCTAAGGTCATTTAGCGCGCAATTAAATTTAATTATTCATGATCCCTGGGTAAACAAACCAGTACTAGGGCACTCCACCATGACCGTAGTGCCTCAACTGGGGATCGAACCCGGGACACCCGGTTTCGAAATCCCCTAGGCTAACCACTCGACCACAGCGGATTCCTGCTCAAGCCAAAAATGTAGCTTCCAGAGTGTTAACAAGATTTTCCTTAAATTTGATCTAGTGACCTAGTTTCTGACCAGACATAAACCAGTTTCGAACTTGGTCTAGATGTCACTAAGACAAACATTCTGACAAAGTTTCAAGATGCTCAAGCCAAAAATGTGGCTTCCAGAGTGCTAACAAGATTTTTCATAAATTTAACCTAGTGACCTAGTTTTTGACCGGACATGACCCAGTTTCGAACTTGGCCTAGCTATTACTTAGACAAACATTCTGACCAAATTTCAACATGCTCAATCCAATAATGTGGCTTCCAGAGTGTTAACAAGATTTTCTTTAAATTTGACCTAGTGACCTAGTTTTTGACCCCACATGACCCAGTTTCGAACTTGTCCTAGAGTTGATAGAGATATATGTTCTGATAAACTTTCATAAAGATTGGATGCAAAATGTTGCCTCTAGAGTGTTAAGCAAATGTTGACGACGGACGACTGACGACGGACGACGGACAACGGACAAAAGGCGATCACAATAACTCACCTTGAGCAATACGTGCTCTGGTGAGCTAAAAATATGTCATATTTAATAATACGTATAAACAAATCGATGGCGATTGCCGAAGCCGGCGATGTTTCCCGTCAATAGGTAATGTGTATGAACTTTGCAAAAATTTGCTATACCATCTTTCCTAAAATTGTGTCCAGAGCGAACTTTTCGATGCAGTGATGCAGTCACGATACTCGTACGTTTTCATTGGATGAAAAGAAATGTCGAAACAAAAAAACTTCTAGAGGAAATAATTAAATATGATAATACGTGCACACGATAAAGGAACGAGCACAAGTTATTTCATGTTTGATAATTTGCGTGTAATAACACTCGTCGTCTATTTCTAAAACGAGTTCAAATAACAACTCGTAAGTTTTTTTTGACTTTTCGGAAGTTATAAATCCAAATTCCTGTAATATGACGTCATATTGACGTCATTCTATTAGTGGTGCAGTGGAAGACAGTGGTGCAGAGGTAGAGCGTCGGCCTCTTGTATCAAAGGTCCCTGGTTCGAGTCCCGGTCCTGACTTTGGGATTTTTTCACACAAACGGCACGAGTGTTGGTTAAGTCTCCAGGAAGCAGACATCGAGCATGTTTAATATAAGCTGAAAGCTTGTTTCACAATCAATGCAATATAAATAAGTTTAAACTAAATGAACCAAAAGGAAAACAACAGAAATTATAGGAAACATTAGTTTGACTTGTCAAAAATGTAGTTCCGTAAATTATGGAATCGTTTTATTTGAAGTACTTTATGAAGGGCAAGTTGATTATTTGTTGTACCTGTCATCATAATTTCATGGATGTAAAATCTTGGCTATATTTTAAAGTTAAATATAAGCTTAACCTGATGATAATTTTTATTTACTCGTAATTGATGTAAATAACTGATCGTGCTGCAAGCAAGGAACTAACTGCAGTTCGCGGGGAATTATTCACCGATCACAACTTATAATAAACGTTTACCCGAAATAGGTAGCACCTATAATCATATTAATCATTACTTTTATCAAAACAATATATTTCTGGACAAAAGATAATGAAATGAACCCTTTATATGAAATGACCATAACTTCTTTGACTGTAAGATCCACAGGGATTCGGCATTAACCATATAAACATACAATACTATAAAAAAGGAAATTTTATAGTGTAACATCTATATGGAAATGTCGAATCCCTGTGGTAAGATCTAGCCTTATTTAAATTTATGCAAACTCCTCGTTTGAGTGTGAATTTAGTCACTTTAACGAGAAGTTATTGTCATTTCATATAAAGGGTTAGTTTCATATCTTTCGTCCAGATATATATTGTTTTGTCATGATGGACCCTTTAAAAGTTCCGTTTAATTATTTTGTTTTGTTACCCCACCCACTCGTAACGGAACATCTCAGATACACACCTCACACCTATATATATGTCTGTCTATGAAGCTTTGGTGGAAATGCTTTATAGAATTATATTATCTTGAGCACCTTTTAAAAAATGCATGAATTTGTTGTTAACTAACCTATGTTTTAATCAATATATATATACACTTCTAATATACGTTTGATTAACACAGTCCCATTGAACATATATTACACTTCGGTTGCTTATTCATCTTTGGTTTCCCCGTCAGTCTATAAATAGGTGGGATTTTCCCCTAATTGTCTTAATATAGATTAAGCCACACAATCGGCGCGAGTACTGGTTAAGTATCCAGGAAGCAGACATCGAGCGTGATTAATATAAGCTTAAAGCTTGTTTCGCAATCGATTTAAAATAAATAAGTTTAAACTAATATAGATTAACGGTTTGCGGGACGTAATAGTGTTTAGATCAAATGGAAGCAATTCATTTTCCAAAGGCGACCGTTAAGCGTTCTGGGCAATGGCTCTTTCCCAACAGCAGAACTAACCCAGAAACCTACATTCAATTAAAGTTCATTATCAAAATTACCAAAAAAGAACAAAAAACTCACACGCTATCCAAAGACCTAATGTGTTATTAGGTATTAGCGCTATCCCACTCTGTTTAGCTATGACGTCAAATCAAAGGTCACCCTTATACCTACAATTTTGGAAAATACATGTTGTTCTAAAAATAGCTCCTAAGCTGTCAATAAAGCTGAAAGCAAACAATGTTTTGTTTACAAATAAGTCGGAGGGTATTTAAATTTATTAAAAACACTTTCAACTTTCAACAAAATCATTAATTATTGTCCAATGGGAGACCACTTCAGTCTTATGAATTCATAATATAGCTAATACATGGTCAAATTAACCCAAAACTCGAATATATATTTTATAGTGCATATATTTTAATAGTATGACAAAAACAATCAGTTATTACACATATGTATTTATTTCATTTTTGTTATTTACATTCCTGTTACAACTGAAATGTATTTACATTTCCTACATTCCTATTTCGTCACGTAGCAATTTTGTACCCTTTGAACTTCAACCTGACTCTGCGCAATGTTCATTCATGAAACATATGGTCATTTCTTCCATCACTTAATCTTTCAATGCAAGTGATAGGTACAAATGATGAAAAAGCCATGGTTAAGACCATTCTGTCAAATTTCCCTGAAGCTACTTATGTACTGTGTCAGGAATCGTCTCTGGTTCGATCCCTAATCTCGACATGCATGGTGTAGTGCACTAAGGACTCGGACAAGGCAATATTACTGATAATGTTGTAGTGCACTAAGGACTTGTGGAAGGAAACTTTACTGATGATCAGCGTTGGGGAGTTGACCAACTCATATTTTTTTTTTCTTTTATCGGACATTGCATTAACTTCCACGTGGCTGTTAAACATGTGGTCACAGGGGGACCTTGCTAGCCAGGATAGAAGCAGCGATATACAGGCTTTAGTATCCGAAATTCGAGGACAAAGGCAAGAAATTAACACTTTAACGGCGGAGTGAAATGGTTACTGTTTTTCTGTTAGGTCGGAAGTAAAGCGTTTTAAGACTGAACATGTCTTTAAATGGCGGTATGAAAGCAAATAGCTGGTACCAGCACATCCGCAGGGGTTTCGTTCCTCTCAGGCATACATTAGAGCCCATAAGAAACGCCGGACCTTGTTTCGTGTGCAGAGAAAACACGCATTTTAGACGAAACTGTCCTTATAACAGCCGCGGGCTTCGACAAGACCAACAATACGGAAAAAGAACGTAAGGGTGTGGGTAAGGCGGAAAAGTGCCCAAAAATAAGCTGAGTCCCGGTAGCTAAGTGGGTAGAGACGTGTGCTGTCAATCCTGATGTTGTCAGTTCGAACCTCAGCTCGGCCATAATATAGAAGATTAGTATTTTGTTTCTAGTTGTTTTTATGATATGAATAGGTTTACACATGAATGTTTCAATTGTGATCCAGGTCAGAAGGAATATATTGTGAAAATGAATAGAGTTCAGAAAACGTTGGAGACATTAAAGTATTTATGGTCGCTGCCATGGTTACCTGTTAGGAACGTGACTAATCTTGTTGGTCAAATCATATCGATGAATATTGTTTTAGGCACTGTTTCACAGATTTTGACTGGAAGTATAAGTATAGATATAGCCCGAGCGAAGTCTTGGAAGTACATGTATTGTATTAGATTGTTTGTGAGGATCAGCTAGCATTTTGGAAAACCTCGGGATGAAAATGGAAAAGCTTATTATCTATCCAAGATAATATATATATAGAGAGAGAGATGATTGGGGGCATATCTCGAGATATCATTAGCATTTGAAATCGGAGATGGGGCTCGTTAGACATTGATTACTTTGCGTCAGTGTACAATGATAAATTGCTTCATTTAAACTTTAGATTCTGGTGAAATGGAACGTTAGGAGTGGATGCATTTACTTATGACTGGAGTAAAGAATGTGGAATTCTTGTACCACCTATCACTTTAATATCCAGAGTGCTAGGGAAGATGAAAGAAATCGGCTGCTTTTTGGCCAATGTTATGTTCTTTCGATGGAGAATTATCCTCATTTATTCAATTACAAAATGTAAAAATGGAGAAGGCATTTTTTTGTGCTGACAATTTGAATTCAGAATGTTTGCTTTATATATTGACTATAGTGGAAAAGGGAGCAAAAAATGCTAGATAAGTGACAGTAATGCGTTATGAAATTGCAAATGTCGAACACTGGTTATCTCCCTTGATTTCATAGTTTGATCATTACTATTTGGATTTTCTGGTTTGACTAGAAGAACTGTATTTTTATGTTCATAATTCTTAAATCAATTGATATGATATGTTAACGCTATTTATGTTTTTTACATATGTTCTTTCAGAGATATAGTAAAGAACTGCAGGAATTAGGAGTTACCTGTTACAGACGCGGCTGCCTTTATAATTACTTTAAACATATTGTATTGCCCACAACATAGGCCTATATATACAGAATAAACTTTAGACTTACAAATATACATGTTATAAGCAAACGGGTCTGGCCACAAGTTCTCACAACTTAGATACGGCCATCCCCTTTGATAATTATTACAAACAAGTTTTATTTTTGTCTCTAAATACGACTTTGATTTTTTAAGTTTTTTGTAGCTTAGCAATAAATATTGGAGACAAAACATAGTCCGGTTAGGCAACGTTTCCAGGGTAGTGTGTCACACGAGCGCAGCCATATCCAAGGCAGGATAAGACTGAGCACGCCAAACACAAAACCGCCGAAGTGTTTGAAAAATACGTAAATATATTGAATTTTAACACATATATAAATGCATATACATGCACACACATATACACACACATACATATACATATACTTACACATATACATAAATATATATACACATACACACACATACAGAAAAAATAATCAAGTTCAGAATAAAGAAAGGAAAAAAAGAAATAAAAAGAAGAAGATGTCTGCTGGAAGTAGGGTGTCAGGGTAGACGAGGGTCATACTTGGCTAGCGTAATTTTGAAATTGATTGGAAAATCCCACAAAACAAATCATTTGAACCTTTGTGTTTCCTTGATAAATATTTGCACATTTTTAAAAATATATGAATTATCTTCATCGGTATAGTTGTGGGAACCAGAAAAAAGTACTCATGAAGGTTACGAAATAATTTTAATCTCTGATCCTTGTATAATGTACATTTAAAGAGAAAGTGTTCGGCATCCTCAATGTAATTTCCACAAATACATAAATTGTTGTTTTGTATATGGTTTAAGTGAAGATCGTATTTCAAATCACTACAATTATTTCTTAGCCTAGCATGGATAACAGAGAGTTTACGTTCACCGATGAGAAAATGTTTGGGTACAGATGAAAATTGAAATAATCGCAAAATATTTTATTTGAACAAAGAGAGAGACTGTAAACTTTTTATATCGTTTGGTAGCTCATTCCATAAAGAAATGGCTGATGGTATGAATGATTTTGCAAAAAATTCTGTTCGACGAGCAATTATATCAATATTAAGCGCGTTACGGAATGGATAAGCTGTTCTGTTTGCCACAGTCCCGGGAAAAATATGAGTTAGATAGTTTGGGGTAAGACCTTTAATAATTTTGTAAGTTAAAATATATTGTTGATATTTCCTCCTTTCGGAAAGTGTTAGCCACCCTATTTCTTTATATAATTTAGTAAGTGTCGTCGACCTTGTTAAGCCTGTAACTAATCTGGCAGCTTCAGTTTGTATCTTATCCAGTGATTCTTTTTCACTAACGGTACAATTGTCCCAAACTACAGAAGCATATTCCAAAAAAAAACACATATATTTGATTAACAGATTGACGACGAATTTTATATTTTAATGCTCTCATCATTCCTAACATTTTTGAGGCTGATGTTTATATTTCTTTAATATGTTCTTGCCATTTACCATTAGTGCTGAGAGTTAGGCCAAGGTGTTTGTGACTTTCAACGAACTGGATTTCTACATTATTGAATGTTAATTCTGGAATTGGTATATGTTTGTTTGAAAACAACATTGCTATGGTTTTATTTGGGTTAAACGTGACAAGCCATTGCTTTGCCCATTCAGAAATAACAAAAAGATCATGGTTTAAGATACCCTCAATAGAAGAGGCCGAACAAGCAAGTGAAGTGTCATCAGCAAATAATCGCGAAATGCTTAAAAGATTTTCCGAAATATCATTGACATATATCAGAAAGAAAAGAGGCCCGAGAACAGAACCTTGAGGGACACCAGCGTTTAGTGACCTTAAACTTGATTTAGATGTGCCAACAATGACTGACTGATGTCGGTTATCTTGTATCCAATTCAGGAGGGGACCATTACTTCCATTTTGACAAAGCTTAAATAAAAGACCTCTATGCCATACTCTATCGAAAGCTTTCGATATATCGCAGAAAACCATGCACAGATTTTGATTTGAATCTATGGAAGAAACAATTTCATGGTAAATTTCTAATAACTGATGGACAGTTGAGTGACCTTTTAAGAACCCTGATTGGTGTTCATTTATCAAACTATTGTGAACAAAATAATTGTATAACTGTTTATGCACACATCTTTCCATTGTGCGTCAACTTCTTAAAGAATCTTCTCCTCCGAAAGTGTAAGGCCGATTTTCAAATAATTTTGTAGAAATGTTCCTTGGATGACCCTCTATCAGATTCCTTCAAGCCATGTTGATTGGTCGAAAAACATGGCCGCCAGGGGGGGCGGGGGGGGGGGGGGTCGGGGCTATTTTGCCTTATATGGTTATAGTGAAAACTTAAAAGGCATGACATTTGAGTGTTTCCAGCTATATGGAAAAGTTTCGGATTCTAGTGACTTGTTAAAAAGTTTATATAATGGTTTTGAGATACTATATTTTGTAGCTTTAAGTACTTTGTGACTTATTTGGTCTGGACCGACTGCTTTGTTAACGTCTAATTTACCTTCTACATCTAAGGTAGAAATTTGCGTTTCCGATCTATGGTTCATAGAAGGATTGATCATAAGGGTTGTAGTTCTGTGGTTTATCGTTGTTGGTTTTATGACAAACATGTGTTGTCTTTTATTAGGTGTAAAGAACAAAAGAGAAGGTCAGGAAATTGGGATTAAAAAACGGATAAAATACAATGACCGTGCTTCACACAACGTTCTTATGATAAATATCAGTTCAGGCGCAGCTGCCTTTACAATTGCCGGACTATTGGATATTCCTGTTACAAGCGTGGTAACCTTTATAATTGCTGGCGATATATGATTATTGTCAAGGAGATTGCCTTTCCGATTGATGGTGCAAAGAAGGTTGAAGTTGTAGTATATGTCTAATAGCTTTTGCTGGGCTTTTAAGGAGTGCAGAGGTACTTGCCCTTAAAAGAAAAGATGTAATATTTGTTTATAGTTATCTGTCGCCTTTTATTGAATCAAGTAAAACGCATACTTTATCGTATCGGGAAGGTGAATGGGTTTATATTTCAAAAACCGAATCTGTCTTTTGTCCGGTTGCTAATTTGGAAAAATATTCGCATGGATTAAGATCGATCCGACGTTAGATCATTTCATTTTCCCCTAATTAAGTGCTAAAAAACTAAGTTATAAACTCAGGAAAAGTGGGAAGTGTTTATCGTATACTAATTACCGAGGTATATTTCTTAATGTTTTGAAAACGGTAATTTAAGATGTTAAGATGTATTGCTTGCATTCCTTACGAGCAGGGGGTGCCACCGCCGCTACGAACAATGGCGCACTGGATAGATTACTAAAGCGCCTTGGTAGATGGCATAGCGAATCGGCAACGGATGAGTATGTGAAAAGATCAATGAATGAAAAACTCAAGAGCTTCTAAATCATCTGGGTTGTAATTGGTCACATGTTTAGAATATGTTTAAATTTGTTATATTCGTATGTATAATATTTCACGATATTTCATAATGTATATGCCCGTTCTTTTAATCTTCAGTAGGTCGACCAGTCCAACCGCTTTGCCAAAAAACATATATGTATTTTGTGTTAAAGTTTGTGTGCGAGAGGAGTATGAGTTTGCAAGGGAAATGTTTTTTTCGTCGTTTGAGAGTATCGAATTAGACGAAAATTTATTTATTTCCCTGGGTAAGTCTAGCTCCGATAGGTGGCACTGTATGAATGTACGGGAATTCAGCGTATGAGTTGACCGAATCAGATGGTTTTTTCTTTTTTGTAGAAATACTACATTTAATTTTGCATAAATGTATAGTTCATTGGCATCTTAAATTTAAGTTTTGTTTTTATTTATATTGACTGGTGTCATATGTCAGGATACTGGGATTAAAGGATACAATGATCATGTTTCAAAGAACGTTCTAATGATATATACAAGAGAAAGTTGATGCACGGCATCAATGTCGCCGGAAAAGACTGCATTAACTTATTTCTACCACACATATATTCTTGACTTTCATTAGTCTAAATATACACATAATGTTTTCATTAAGGACTTATTCCAGGATTTTTGGAATTCCACATACAAACTTCAGGATTTCTTTTGGTCAGAATTTTGGAATAATATAACAGGAACTTGAACTTTGGTCAGAATTATATCTAAATGATATCTAGGTCAAGTTTGAATATGGATCATGCCGGGTTAAAAACTAGGTCACTAGGCCAAATTGAATGAAAATCTTGTTAACACTGTGGATACAGCATTTTTTTAGCTTGAGCATGTTGAAACTTTATCAGAATGTTTTTCTTGATGATATCTAGGTCAAGTTCTAACATGGGTCATGTTGGATAAAAAAGTAGGTCACTAGGTCAAATTGAAGGAAATCTAGAGCCAACATATATCCCCCGCATTTAAGTACTTTCAGTACTTTAATTTTTAGTAGAAAACCTGTTGTTGAATTTTTCTTTCACATTTGAACATCTTTATTAACTGCTTATGACATCATAGGAATTTGAAGTCACATGATTACATTCCGAAGTTGTCTCGACTATAGAAAACATGGAAGAAATTAAGGATCAAAATTTAAAAAAAAAAAATTTGTTTTTTAGGCCTGTTTGTTTATGTTATTTTTAAACTGCTTAATTATATACTGTGTTACAAAAATTAAGGAGGATGTTTTTATAAGGACAAAAAATTAACAAAGAGATGGGTAATTTTATGGAAAATATGATTACATTGTGCCAATAGGAAAATTTAACAAATTGATTCTAAAAATATCATGTAAATAAGTTCATAGTTTGGAACTGTTAATAAATTAACAATCTTAATTAAATATAATTGTTTTAGTGACAAATGTTTTATAGGATAATCTTTTTCACATTAAATCACAAAGTCGTGTAACGAGTTGATACAACAGGACCACCATACTAATGCTTTTTGTAATTACACCGGTGAGTGATTGCCTCCCTTGAATATCAATTTCAAAATAGCTGCAGATGGACTCGAATTTTGGAACTTTGCACAGAAGTGAATGATTATTTTGTGTGAGTTAATTAACAAGGACATATAATTGATTGATTGGGGTTTAACGCCGTTTTTAACAATTTCTCAGTCATATCACGGCGGCCAGTTCACTTACTCATATGTTTCCTAGTTTTCGCACACCAGTACTCCACACAACAATCTTCCCAAGCAACTGGCTGCTTTTCCATATAGACTTAGCCCATTGGTGGAAGACGAATGACGCATGTCGCAATGACTTTTGTCAATCGTCGGAAAGAAAGTTGGCCGAGCCGGGATTCGAACTCACAACCCCTGGACAAGGACATATAAAGGAACGAGTGACACTAGATATAATTTGCAGTTAAGTTTGCTTTATTATTCTTTTTTCGAAAAAAAGTAAGTACACCGATAATAGGGAGTCCCATCCTACGTATTATCATATTTAATTATTTCCTCTAGATTTTATTTTTCTTCGATAATTTCTTTTCATCCAATCAAAACGTATGAGTATCGTGACTGCATCGAACAATCTACTCTGGACACATTGTTTGGGTAGACGGTATAGCAAACGGTAAAGCAAAGTTCATACACATTACCTATTGACGGGGGAAAATCGTTGTTTACCTGTTTTATTTTTTGTACCTAATTTAGTCTTTTTTTTAATTAACAAGTTTCATGGACAATTCTCAGTTATCGTGACCTTTTAAGATGCTTAAAGTGTATCACGATGTGTTTCAGATTTCATGAAAACAAAGATGAATATCGTGAACATTTTCGTTCATCCAGTTATTAAGTGGTGGCATCTTAGAGCACTACCAGGAAAATATTTGCGTTACGTTATTTTTTTGGAGTTCATGATAAACTCAAAATAATCACAGTATTTTATAATTAACTTGAAATCCTCCAATGCTTTTACGAAAGTTTTCATTAAAATTATCTGTTAAGTGATGGCAGTTATATTCCACCATACATATCATGAAACCATTTGAGCATCTAAATCGATCACGATAACTGGAACTTTTCATGATATTTGTTTGCATAAAAAATACCAAATTATATACCAGAGCTCTAGATAAGGGGCATTTTTCATAATCCAAAAATTCTATTTGACTTTCAAACCCTATGATGTGGGTACTGAGAGGATTATTTTGAGTACCCAAAACATAGGATTTATTATGGGGAAAAGACCTGTTCACTACCTCTTATATAGTCCTCTGAGATACATAAACCCGCCCTCCATCGTATGCTGAAGGCATAAGAGGTGTTCCGCAACAATAAAATAATACATAAAAAAAACAAAATTACTAAAGTGAAAGTTTAAAGAATAAAAAATATCGTGAAAATTTTAATTTATCCATTTATTAAGCGGCGGCAGTACTAAGATGACAATTTTCGCGTTACGTTATTTATCTGAACTTCATGATAAAATACAGTTTTAGTGAAATTTATCTGTTATGTGGTGGCAGTTATATGCCACCATATTTGACAAACACTACCGTTAGATAATCTACCTGTGTTACAGTAATCATAAATAAATGAGAGCCCCTGCGTTCCTCCATAACATCTCCAGGTAAAACGCATTCACAGTACCAGACCAGCAAACGTATCGATGACGACGTGATTGCTTAAAATTGTAAAATTTGATTAAATTGAGATCTTCAAAATGGAGCAGAAAATTATTATATTTGTGACAGTTTTCGCTGCTTGTTGTAAGTAGATATTGTTTATAACTATGGATGGTAGATACATTACCTTGGGAGAAATACCTATTTATCCCGGTAAATTAGCTACCTTGATGCATATAGGAAGATCGTGTTTCAGTACAGGGTTGGACGCACTGTGTGAAAATAGACATTGCATAATGAGTGCGATGTCTCCTTCCACACACTGTTTCCAAATTAGTGTATATTTGTAAATAACTCATTTCATTTGAGTTAATAGTATGTATATATTTCATGATGACGTATAGGCCCAATTGGCCGGGTGTGTTAAAATGTGTATAAAATGTGTTATTCATGTATGTAAATTCACACAGGTCACGTTAATAAACAATTTTCTCTTAACAACTTTTTTTCCTGAAAAAGTCAGGCATTGTCCAAAAATAATTTAGCTATATTTAAAACATCCACTTGCTATACTTATAGGCCTAGCAAAGCTGCTGAACAAATTTAAAAAAAAATTCACACCAATTATCCTAAAGTAGTCCTCTTTAACCATCCATTTTCCATTGTAGACGCAATTTGAAGCATACGACTTTTGAACAAATAGTGGCAAAAGAAGGAATTGATCAAACTGAGCAATTTCTCTGCTTGTCACAATGTTTTCAGCTATATTCAATAATTAAACTTTTATTTAGAGGGATTTAACAAAGTTTGGCCCTGAATGTTTTCCATGTCATATGCTGTAGATTTGGTGTATGTGGAAAACGTTTAGATTAAAGTGCTATGATTGAATAGCGTTGAAAACAATATGGCAAAAGGAGAAATTGCTCACTATTAGCAATGCGTCCTTTTGCCACAATGTTTCCAAAAGTCTTCTGTTGCAGAAGGCATCAAAATGCGTCTACATCTAGGAAAGGGTTAAGTAGCCCTCTACCAATAATGTTCTGTAATCGTTTGGCTGAGCTGCTCAATATGGACCGTCTTGGTTATGTAGTGGTAGAGCATCCGCCTCGGGTGCAGGTGATCGCGGCGTTCAATTCCCGACAGGGTCATACCAAAGTATTTAAAACAGGTAGCAATGGCGGCGCTCAGGGTTGTGGGATTAGCATTACGACTGACTAACTGGTGTCTGGATAAATGGACCATCAGTACTGGGAACTAAACCAGGACACGCCGCGATATCACTGAACAAATGTTGAGAGCGACGAATAACACCAAACAACCAATCGATTAATATGGCCGCAAGAGCAAAATATCCCCTCCCCAACACACGAAACGACAACAGCACTATATAAAAGTATGGTACTATTTTTGTTTACACAAATGTTGCTTATGTAGCCCTTTTCCAAAAGTATTCAAACTGTTCGCTCTCCTGCACAAGATGGCCACCATAGCGTAACTCAAGTGATCTATTTATATGCGACCATCATATTCCTCTTGTTTTCATACTTGAAGCTTCAAGTGCAGAAGCATACTATTTTGTCTAAATATTATGGAAAAGGCTAACTATTTCCAGAAAAACTCTGCATCATATCTTAAATTAATTTTTGAGCAATTTCTCCTTATTTTCCACTTAGTGACACAATTATATCAAATTTATTTAGAAGAAAACACATCAAAGTTCGTCAGCATGAGGAAAAGATGAAGTGTTAATTCCATTTTTGCTCTTACCTTTCAGTTGCTTTTAGTTTTGGGAGTGAATGTTGCAAGTCGTACACAGATTACAATGGTGATTATCACGCTTCTGAGTACTGTGAAGACTACTGCTGCATTGATATCTCTCTGGATCTAAACACACGTAGAACCTGCTGTTCCCACTCATGGAGACGGGTAAAAGCGAGTGACAGGGAAACGGAGTGTATTTCCGGGTTGAAGGAGCATATGTAAGATCATACATTAAAAGTTCATTCATTCAGAACTTCATACATGATGTATATTATAAATTATTAATTATATAAGTATAATTCAATTTACTCTTTCCCTCATACAACTAGTTAACAGCCAACGACTTTGAAGACATCTGGGTAAAAATATGGGAAACTTTATAAATGAGGGATGATTAATTATTTCAGTTGAAAACAGTGTGGCAGGAGGATAAATTATTCATTATAAACAATTTCTTCTTTTGCGACAATTTTACAAAAGTCGCCTGCTACAGATGCATTTGAAACTGGGAAAGGGTTGCTCCTTTTTTTTCTCCAGATACGTAATTTCTTGCTAATCTATTGTGCCTTTCCCACACACAACAAATATGCAGGAGACAACTTTGAAAACATCTTGGCAAACATATGAAAACTCTCTGTTAGTCAAAGTGTAACATACTGATTTCAGACAACATAAACTGAAACTATACTGGACCATGATGATCTTTTTACCTCACCTGAGCCCACGCTGTTGAAAATGAGATATAGTGAGCACCCTGTTGTTAGTGATGTCCAGCAACATCTCTTCTTAAACAAACTACAGGGTTCATTGTTCAAAGGAATGTTCCTTTGGTGGGCCTTTGTCGAAATTGTAAAATTATTAAATTCCATTCATAAATCTGCTTCTGAAATATCTGAAAAATTACAAAACTTTAATCTATGAAGCCATATTGATTGGTTGAAAAACATGGCCACCAGGCAACATAAAATATGTTAAATTTGAATATTTAAAAACTATTCTGAGTTCTTGACAATTGTGCAGCAAAATGTTAACTGACCGTGTGATACAAATGTTCAAGTCGCATGCATTGGTTTAAAATCATGACTGGTGGTCTGCATCAGGATATTATGAACTGCCAAACTTTAAAATTATTTTGGTCCGAAAGAGCTAGTCTGATTTCAAGATTTCAAGATAGTCTGACAGAAATGTTTCTTCGGTGATTTTTATTTAAAATTTGTTTGGGCCATATTGGTGGATTGAAAGTTATGGACACCAGATGGCATCACAGAATATCTATGTTCTGTAAATTGTTATCTTGTATTTAAAAAAGCATTTGCAGATGGAACTTTTTGTCTTCACTGCCCAGTTGTTTTATATTTCTATATTTTAGCTTACCCTTTGTCCGTTTTCCATTGTCTGTCCGCCATCAATAATTTGCTTGTAGACTCTTTAGAGACCACAGATTTCATATTTTCTTCATAAATCTTTTTCAGTTTGTTTGTTTTTATTATATCCATATATATATTTATAGGCCACGTTTTAAAAACTAGATTGCTAGGTAAAATTCTAGTAAAATCTTGTGAATACATGTTCTGTTTAAAACAGTTTGAAACATTTAACAAAATGATAGGCGTTTCCAACTTCCCGTGCAATCTACACATAGCCAAAACCGTTAAGAGAAAGTTAGTTAACGTATGTAGTCCAAGTCGTCCATTTCAATCCAAGGATTAAACAATTACGTAATAATTGAGAGGATATATGTCAGTTTTCGATCTATGAGGGGGGTTGGGGGGGGGGGGGGGGGGGGGGGGGGGTGTCATGCTTGTTTTAACTGTGTTTGAATATTTCCCCTAAAATTGTGTGGAAGTGTGGAATCTTTTACAAAGACAAAGAACGAAAAATGCTCTATTTGTTCATAAAACCAATTTTCCGATAAAAGTCCCCCTTTGTTTTCAAATCCTAGATTAAACACTCTATGTTATCCCATATTATTAATAAACGACGTCAATATTTGATACAGTAAGAATAATACTAAATATGAAGATGATATCTACAATATTCTCCCAATGCTACATCGTTATTTGTTTTACTATCTAATTTTAAGTACCTTTTACAAAAGTCAAAGTGAGCAGATTCTAAATCTTATGAATATGAGTAACCCCATACTGGCGCTCCATAGCACAATATTGGCTTATCATCGAGTCAAACAGCTTAAATATCTTTAGAAGAGTAAGAACCAAATGATCTATGATATTTATAGATAGAAACTATAGCTTTCTTGGCTTGAGATAAATTTATTTATTTATTGGGGTTTTACGCCGCTTTCAACATTATTTCAGGGCTTGAGATAACAGTTTTCCATGACAGCCTACGGTTAATGGGCAGACAAACAATTTGTAATATGATGCTATTCAGATTTGTTCTTTTCCTAAAAAGCATCTTTCATTATCTATTAAAGGGTCATAATTTCTGAAAACAATAATCTTTGTCAAATCAATATTTATTTCCATACCTGCGTCAATGCAAAATTGGTCTTGATACGATACTTTTGAGTACCAACAATATAAGTTTAGAGACTAAAATAAGGACTTTAGAACATGCAAAATGCCCCTTTTTTAGTACTTGGTTTAGGTGTTCAAGTTCAAGTTCTTTATTTGCATAACATTTTACATGTTGTTGCAACATATACATAATAAACAATTGTATAGCAATACATATAGTATAGTTTCAATAGTTGACATGTGATATATAATATTCGAGAAAAGTGTTATTAATATTAATGCGTACAAGTTGACTAAACTTAGATTGTTTATTTTGTGGATTTAAAGTAGCACCTTTAACACAATTGATATTTCAACAACTACTTATCCATTCTATACAGCTGGATACCGATTGTGTGCAGCATTTTGGTTCTCATCATTCTGATGGCGGTTTGCACCTGCTGCTGCTGCTGCTGTGGATGCAGTGCTTGGTGTTTAAGAGGAAGTAGCCCAGGCGTAATTGTGACAACAGCTCAAAGAATGCCCTCTTGTAAGTATCCGAAAGTTGGTTTCTGCTCAATGTGGTTTACTGTTACCTTATATGAGCCAGTGCCGGTTCAGATCATATTGTCCACCTGCTCAGTGTTATCAGAATATACATAATTTGACAGAATCTCCAGGCGAGCAACTTTTTCCTTTTGCCACAATTTTTTCAAATCTGTTCAATAATCAGACAATTTTGAAACTTTTTAGTCAAACATATTGGAAACTCTATACATGAGGGAGCAACTGTTGTCACAAAGTTGAAAACATTTTGATGAAATGAAAAATTGCTCATTATTATGAACAGCTTATCCTTTTGCCACAATGTTTTCAGTTGTCTGTTAAAGAGGCTTCAGAGAGCGTCTGTTTCTGGGAAAGGATTTAAAGTTGTAACCAGTACTGTTACCAAGGGTGTTGGAAATATCACTGCTTGATGACTCTCTTATACGGGGATTTGTATCCCACTAACCACACCAGGTCAAATAAATTAACCTGTTTTATTTCATGAGAATATCTGAAAATTGATCCTTACATGTTAGAGAGAGTGAAGTTGGTATCCGATAATGAATACTGTACCAAGATTAGAGAGTGTGTAATTGATATGTATCAGATACTAGATACATGTGTCTGCACTGAAAAGATTTTAGGTGTGTCATACTATAAAAACCAAGTACACAAGTTGCTTCAGAATGCAACAAAAAAGATAGCGAGGTAGAGAGAAGCCGTCTTTAGAAGAAATTTACTCGATTCACTAATTCCAAACTATTCCAAAACGGATACTTTGTCAATCTGTATTTGAAAGCAACTAAAAAGAGTATTCACAAGAGAAAGTTGATACAGGGCATCAATGTTGTCTAAAAAGACTACGTTAACCTTTTTCACGTAGAAACTCATGTGCAGAAGACGAATTTTAAAAATGTGTGGCAAAAGGAGAATTTTCTCATAATGAACAATTTGTTCTTTTGAATTCAATGTTTTCAACTGTATTAAGTTATTATACTTTCAATACTTCTGCAACAGACGACTTTGTACACATCTATGCAAATATACTGGGAACTTCTATAATTGTCAATTATAGAAGTTTTCAGTTTATTTGCATAGATGTTTCCAAAGTCGTCTGTTGCAGAATTATTGATAATATAATAACTAAATACATATATATTAACACGAATAGGTGTATAGTGTTGTTGATTATTTTGTTGTATCAAGAAATGTCATAACATGTTTATCCGATTTTTCTATTGAAAATGTATCTATAAATTATCATCTGCCATGTCCGAAAGAACTGGCCCGATTTAACAATGATTTAGAAAAAATGTTCCCTACATGACCGCCTACTTTTCTTACATGTATACATGGTGAAAACTTTAAAACCTTCTTGTCCAAAAGTACAGGCCCGTTTTGAAAATTATTTAGCAAACATGTTCCCTGGGTGAACTTCGACGAAGATTGTGCAAATAATTCGGATCTGTTGGAAAACATGGCCACATAATCTCCTCATGTGTCCGTATATGTATATATATTGTGAAACTTTTAAAATGTTCTTGTCAAAAGTATAGGCCTGATTTTAAAATAGGTTGGTACTAGAGTTCCTTGGTAGACACTATACGAACATTGTTGAAATTATTCAGTTTTTGTTGAAATAACATGGCCACCAGGGGGCGTTGCTTGTTTTCCTTGTATGCAAAGAGTAAGAACATTGAAAACTCTTTAAGTTATGTTAAATCAGGTGAGCGATATAGGACCATTATGGTCCTCTTGTTTTCTCGTTTTAATGATGTGGTTATGTTGCTCAATAAAATCTTCCTTCCTCATTCACGACATTGTGAACAATGTTTTTGGAGGAAAAAAGATTAACAGGGGCAACTACATATGGTGCACGAATTTAAAAACCCTAGTTCTGGGATATATATGATCTAGGAGAGTAAGCATCAAGGATAGATAATCTAGGAAAGTAAACCTCAAGGATAGATAATCTAGGATAATAAATCTCAATGATAGATAATCTAGGATAATAAACCTCGAGGATATTTAATCTAGGATAGTAAACATCAAGGATAGTTAATATAGGATAGTTCACCTCAAGGATAGATAATCTAGGATAGTAAACCTCAAGTATAGATAATCTAGGAAAATAAACCTCAAGGGAAGTTAATCTATGATAGTAAACCTCAAGGATAGATAATCTAGGATAGTAAACCTTAAGGATAGTTAATCTAGGATAGTAAAGCTCAATGATAGATAAAACAGATCAATCTTTTTGAAAAGTTTAGTACTGATTATAAATTATCTGTTAATATTGAACAATCTAAGATTTTAGTTTTCAAAAAAGGAGAAAATTTAGCTGCAAGAGAAAAATGGAAATACAAGGAAACTTAATTGAAGTAGTAAATGGTTTTACATACGTTGACGCCCTTTTTACTAGTCGGCTGGCTCTGGCTTAAATGTCAGAAGCCATGACAGTTAAAGCAATAAAGGTTATTTTACACATACTTCATTCTTTCAATAATCTCGGTACAATCCAATATAGAACATTTTTAAACATTTGATTCTAAAGTTCCTTCGGTGTTATTACACGGATCTGAGATCCCATATGGGGTCTTGAGAAATTAAGTTATTTAGAGAATAGACAAATCCTAGCTTGTAAACGATTTTTAAACGTTACTGCAAACTCATGTAATAATGCAATTTTAGGTGATACTGGAAGACTACCTTTGTATATCTTTGCAGCTAAGCGTTGTATTAAATATTGGTTACGCTTGTTAAGTATTCCAAACCATAGGTACATACAATTATGTTATGAAATGCTCAAGTGCTACGATAGTATTGGTCATTGAAATTGGGTTACAAAGGTTAAAACAGCTTGTTCATAAATGGGTTTGGATTTATTTGGGGAAAACAATCTGTCAATAATGCCAACCAATTTCTGAAGCAATATTTGCAAAGATTTTCTGATCAATATAAGCAAAATTGGTTTGCAAATTGTAATGGCAATAACAAATTATGTCATTATTTACACTATAAGACTGAATTTAAGGTTGAGTCTTATCTTTTGAATATTAACATATAAAAATTTCGTTCATGTTTGGCATCATTATGTAGCTCTAGCTATTCTTTAATGGTTGAATAGGGTAGATACAGGGATATCCCAAGATAATATCGGACATGTCTTTATTGTGAATCTCCAGTTGAAGATGGGTTACATTTCGTAATAATTTGTCCATTATACACTGATGTACGTATTAAATTTCTGCCAGCATATGTTCTAAATCAACCTAGCTCTGAAAGTTTTACATGCTAATGTCTACAGTTAGAAATTAAGCAATGTACATTTACTATGCATTACAAGAAAGAAAGAGTAGACAGTTTGCATGATGATGTATAGATAAAGTTGTCAATACTAAAATATGATTGATCCTGAAATGCTGAAACTAATACGGACGAGTCCAAGATAGTCTTGGATAGTAAAACATTCCAGATCCACTGTTAATAATGTTTAATGTCTTGACTGTATAGTTATCTGTGTATTATACAGTATTATGTATTATGTATTGTAATTATTGTTTCATACTTCACATGTTTTGTAAATGTTTGTATTTGTGTATGGGTCGGTGGCTTTTTGGACATTTGATTCTAAAGTTTCTTCGGTGGAAAAAAGAAAAGAAAACAAAAAAGACTAAATTGAATTTTAATTATCCAGTTGGCCCTCAGGGTTTAAGTCCTGTAACATGAGAAGCTAAAATGTACACCTGTGATGTAAACATACATCCTTTGTATGCAAGAATTGAGATATTTTGCCAATCTACAAAGTTGAATTTATATAATATTATTTTAAGTTTTAAAATATCCGAGAATAGATGTATTACATCTGACAAATTGGAAATACAATTTTGATACAGAGTTGAACACATGAAGTATGGAGGAATTGCTCATTTTCAACCATTGCATTTTTCCAAAATATTTTTAACAGTTGTTTGTTGTAAAGTGCGTTCTATGAAATTTGGTTTGTATTAAAAATTCGGCCTTTTATCCTTTTCCACAAACAAGTGTAGCAGATAATATGAAAACATCAAGGCAAAATACTGAACATTTCTCATTTTGCCACACTATTTTAAAGTTGTCTACTACAGATGAGTCAAATTATGCTTGCAAATGGCAAAAGGTTTAAATATGCATTTGAGGAAATTTTGAAAATAGAACTCTTTGATGCCGAGGTGTCATCATCATTTTTGTAAAACATGAAAATTTCTTGACGAAGCAATTTGTCTTTGATGTTTTCAAAAGCTGTTTCCTGCAAAGATAAAACAAATGACTGTGTCAAGGAAGGAATTAAAGAAGAAGAAAAAGCTTAACACAATAAATTGAATAGTTATAAATAGTTATTTATTCTTTATTCACAATGTATCTGAAGTGGATTACTACAGGGGTGTTAAAGTTTCCTGTATCAGGAATTGACCTCATTGGATTAAACTGAAACTAAAGAGCAGCACTTTAGCTCACCAAAGCACACACTCCTCTACTTCTGTCCTTGTGATATAAGGAGGTCATCCCCTTTTATAGTATGTTGGACAACATCTCTTCCTTTACCATGGGGCAAATATCAATCAACGTTCAGAGGAATGTTTCTTCCCCTGGCAGAAATGTTCTTTAGATTACCCGCTACAAAGACTTTTCAAGCCAAACTGATTGCATGAACAATATGTGATATCAAACAGGGGGTTAAATGACCAAACGTCTAAAGTATTATTGTCTGAAAGTGCTTGTCTGATTTCAGTTGGTAGACATTTTTCTAATGTGACCAACTACGAAAATGGCCCAAGTAATTTTCATACTCGTACTTCTAATTTTAAATAAGGTTTAAAAGATTAATCATTTTAACTATAAAAAAATGAAAAAATTGGTGTTTAAATAATTTCAAAACCACTGCCTCTGTTTGATCTCTAATGCTAAATGTTCTATATTTGAATGTGTCATGTATTGCTATTTTATATCTTAATTACAGGGAAAATGCTTTAACTTTTACCATCATTGAACTGATATATTTTGATTTCTATTATTATATGATATTATTTTGTTAAATCACTGATTATATTGTTAATGTGTTTGTGTGTATGTATAAATATGTGTTTTATCCAGAGGGCCACAAGGAAGATTAGCTAATGTTAATTGGGTCACCCTCTTAAAATAAAGACTTTCATTCATTTCATTCATTCATTCATTCATTCATTTCATTCATTCATTCATTCATCCTGATTGATTGGAAAACATTGACTGCTTTCTATTTTATGCTGAGAGTGCAAACATTAAAAATCTCTGAAATAAAAGCTGATCTAAAGGAAATGGTCTTTGAGCGACTTTCTATTGTGACTTCCTAGTCTTTTTCGATTTGTAAATGCACGGAAGCATGTTGATGATGCTAGTTTTCCATAAAGTCCAAAATATATTCAGCTGATCGACATAGGGCTACATAGCCCCCTTGTTTTTAGTTACTTGCCTTTGCGATTGCGAAAATATGTTTATTTTACCTCTTTCTTTTTTTGGTGTAGATTCAATGATGATGGACGCTCAACAGAACATACATACCACTTACCCGGTCCACATGGGTTACAATCAGTAGTGTGTTCATAACAACAACAACTATGACAACCACCAATATAACTATAGTAACACCAACATATGAAAATAGTTACCAAATTTATATCAATCTTATAGTATTTTTAATTTATCTGAGCACACAGTGCTTGGAATTAGCTATTTAGATCACTCACCATTTTTTGGTGTCCTTGACAGTTCATATTTTTTTCTCTAATAGAACTGGTCCGATTTAAAATAATTTCATAGGAATGATCCCTATGAAGCATCTGGGGATAATCATGTATAAATCAGTATCACCTTTGATGTACGTGCAGTCTGATCTTGTACCGCGCTGTAAACCAGTCGAGCTAATGAAATGGCGAATTGTCAGTCGTGCATCTGTTCTTCAACATTTCCCTTTCAAACAACTTCTTCTCTGTAACAACTGGGACAATTGGGGAAAACTTAATAGGAAACATCCTCTCATTGTCCGCTCAATTCCTTCAAATGGGTTGGATCAATGACAATTCTGGTTTAAATTCCAACCGAAAGAAAAACTTTAATAATCTTCTCAACCAAAACCTGATGGCCAATTTTCCTATTATTTTGTAGAAATGTTCCTTGGGTGACCCTCTACAATAATTCTTCAGCCATGTTGATTGGTCACAAAACATGGCGTCCAGAGAATTGGGCTGTTTTGCCTCATATGACTACGGTGAAAGCTTTAAAAAATATTCTCTTCCGAAAGTACCAGACTGATTTTGAAATAAGTGTGTAGACTTGTTCCTTGGTTGACCCTCTACCTGATTCCGTCAAGCCATGTTGCCTTGTCAAAAGAAATGGCCACGTGGGCTGGGTCTCTTTTACCCTTTTATGCCCAGAGTGTAAGATAAATTATTTCTTAAGAAATGAATGACTGATTTTGAAATACTTACTGGTACAGTATATACACTTTTCTTTTGTGAAGTCTAAGTTATATTGATTTTTACAAAAGAGAGACACAATAGAGTGAGAGTTATTTTGCTTTGTGGCAGTGGAGATATACTGGTCGTATTGTGCCTCATGTATTAGCCTACCTAACTGCAAATGAGTTTTTAAGGTTTGCATGACAACTCACATAGCATAACTCAGGTAAGCGAACCAGGGCCATCATGGCACTCTTGTTTAGATCACATGGACCGAAGGCTCAAGGTGATTTTTCCTGATTACTTTTGTTGTTGTTAACTTTAAGCTTAAAAACGCGATCTTCTCCTTAACCCCTTAAGCCAATTTCGACCAAACTTCGCTAGAATGTTGTTGTTTTTACCCTTTTATGTAAAACTTTGGTTGCTGCGGCATAAGAAATTGGAGAAATGCCAAAACATTTAAAACAAATCTCTGAATCTGATCATCTGCTTTTGATATAACTTGACAGAATTGCTCAAGAGGGGACCCTCTACAAAATGAACTATTCAAGCCATATTGATTAGTTGAACACATGACTACCTAGAGAGTGTAAAGAAGCAAGATGACAAAACTTAAAATATATAAAACTCCTCTAAAAAGTGCTTATCTGATTTTAAGAACAGAATAGAACAGAACAGAAATTTTATTTTCAACTTAAGCATAAACAGCTCATGGTTGATATTCACAAATATACATACAGAAATGGTTAAGAGTATGTAGCAGAAATGTTCCGTAAGTGACCATCTACATGTAGCTTATTTCATCAAGCCTTATTGATAGATTGAAAAACATAGCCATCAAGCGGTATCAGGAAATATGTAAAATGACAAAACTTTCAGATTCTTCCTCTCCGAAGATGTTTGTATGATTTAAGATTATTTGGTGAAAATGTTTGTAAGGCTTACCACTACATAAACATGTTGAAACCATATTGATTGTATGACAAACATGACTGCTAGATGGCATATTAAATATATATTGATATTTTGGGTTGTCTTCAGCTTGTGTAGAATGCCTTATTAAAAAATGATCGCAATAGGACTGGAAACAATGTGGTAAGAGGAGCCATTGCTCATCATATTTTCAAAGGTCGTTTTGATTGCGTTGTTGTGGATTTTAGGGCGTTTTCAACAGCATTCATGTCCAATCACTGCTCACACTGCTCACACACTCATTCTTCCTGTGAGAATCAACCCAGCTACGCTTTTGGACTGAAAACAATGTGGTAAGATGAGCCATTGCTCATCACGTTTTCAAAAGTCGTTTTGATTGCATTGTTGGTACTCAATATAACTTAACACACTGTGACAAAGGGAACAATTGCCAGCCCTGCTTGTTTGTAATGTTGGGGTTTTAGGCCGTTTTCTACATCATTCCAGTCATACCACCCGTCAGTTTACACTCGTGATCCCTGGGTGGATCAACCCAGCTATGCAATAGAACTGAACACATTGTGGAAAAATGTGCAACTGACCGCCATGCTTTCAAAGGTCGTTTTGTTTGCATTGTAGGTTTTTTTTTTTTTTATCTTGGAAGCGAGTTGTTGCATGACTAAAAGAGTGTGGAAGTGGCTTAAAACATCTGCATTTCGAAAAGGGTTAGTATATGTTCACTGGTCTTCGCACCTCTGCAGGCCAAATCCTTTTCGGCGGCACAGTGAAGGAGCCATTGCTCATCATGTTTTCAAAGGTCGTTTTGATTGCGTTGTTTGGGGTTTTAGGCCGTTTTCAATATATGTCAAATCACCCTCACTGTTCACATACTCATACGTCCTGGGTGAATCAACCCAGCTACTCAAGATAACTGAAAACACTGTGACAAAGTGACAAAGGGAAAAATTGCCCTTCCTGCTTTCGAAGGTCGTTTTGTTCGTATTGTTGCGATTTTAGGCCGTGTTATACACTCATTCTAGTCATACCACCCCGTCAGTTCACACACTCGTGATCTCTGCGTGAATTAATCCAGCTATGCAATAGAACTGAACACATTGTGGCAAAAGCAACAATTTCCCGCCATGCGTTCAAATGTCGTTTTGTTTGCATTGTAGGGGTTTTGATCTTGGAAGCGAGTTGGTGCATGACTAAATAAGTGTGGAAAATGTTATAAAACATCTGCATGTGGGAAAGGTTAGTATGTGTTCACTGGTCTTCACACCTCTGCAGGCCAGTACAGTGAACGATTTTCCCATAGTTTCGTTCCCACATGCATAAACTCTCTATAAATGAACTATCGAAAACATTGTGGTAAAAACAGCCGTTGCTCATCATGTTGTCAAAGGTCGTTTTGATTGCATTGTTAGGGGTTTAGCCCGTTTTCAAAAGCATGTATGCCCAATCACCCGCAAATCGGGACTTTGCCGGGAAATCCTAACTCCGGCTGAGCATGGCAGCCGGCTGACGCAACTTGGCGAAACAGGACCTCGTGCAACAAAAGGTCAGTTTGAGGCGCTTTCACCTGGCATGCATTAATCAATCAATCGTCCAACCCGTCTATATCGAACACTAGGCACGCCAAAACTAGGTTGGGAGCCACTCTATCGGCCCAACTCCGGCTGGGTTTTGCAGCTGGCCGGCATAAATCCGGGTGGAATTCGGCTAGCGCGACTGGGAGCCCGAGTGTGTCACTTTCCCCTGGCACATGTTTTGATACTAGTTACAATCTCTAATTCGAGCAATATGCAGCCGCAGTTGGGCTGTAGACTTGGCCGAAATGCCAACTTCATCTTAACATTGCAGCCAGCTGCCATAAATTCAGGCGGAATCCAGCTAGTGCCATTCGGAGCCAGAGTGTCTAATTTTCACCAGACACATGTCAGGATGCCAGTTAAGCTCTCTCATTCAAACAGGACGGGTGCAAGCTCGGGACTTAGTCGGGAAATCCCCACTTCGGCTTGGCATGGCAACTTCGCAAAACAGGACCTCATGCAACACGATGTCAGTTTGAGGCGCTTATACCTAGCATGCATCAATCAACAGCCCAATCCATCTATATCGATCAATGCATGAGATGGAAAGCTTCTGAACCCGTTACTACATGCAGAGACACTTTAACCCTTTCCCACCTGCAGACGCATTTTAACGCAATAGCAGCAGACGACTTTTGAAAACATTGTGGCCAAATGTGAAATTGCTCATGATGAGCAATTTCACCTTTGGCCACAATATTTTCCACTTATATTTTTTTATTTTGACAAAATATGTTCAAAGTCATCTGCTGCATATAGTTGTATGTGGGAATGGGTTAACATGTCTGCAACAGACAACTTTTGAAACATTGTGGAAAAAGAGCAATTTCTCCTTTTGCCACAATGTTTTCAAATCGAACCGACATCTATACCGGTACTTTTATTTATAGAGATTTTCAATATTTTTGGCCTAGCTGTTTTCAAAATCATTGGTTGCAGATTTTTTGTATGCGAAAAAGGCTTAGTAGAGCTTATATATATGTCTTGTTTACTGCAAACTTCTCTCGCAACTTCTTTCGTCTGGATCAATGAGGAAATGTAAATGAAAAGAAACAATATGAAACAGGTACGAGATATAAACATTCAATAGATTTTATTTTCAGAAAGTTTTATTGTACAGAATGTCTAAGCAAGAAACCCTTAATTCAATGACAGAACTTTTGATGTTGGACATTGTTGCCCGACGTTTGTTATCCTTTTCCAAATACTTTCTGACGCAACTGCAGCAGGCGAATCATGAAAACTTGTAGCAAAAGGAGAAATTGCTCATAATGAACACTTTCTCTCCTTTTGCAACAATGTTTCCATCTTAATTCAATAAAAGAGTTTCCATATTTATGATTAAATATTTTCGTATTCTTATTGTATGTTGGAAAAGGTTAAAGCAGAAAAATGCATCTTGTTGAAAGCATATACCTTTTCCTATAAACTCCAAATTTGCTGCAGTTGAATTAGAAAACATCGAGTTAAACAAAATGAAAAAATCTATTATACCTGTAATATTTTTCTTGCATTTCATTTATTTTAGTATCAAAGAAATATAAATACAGACGGAACAAACAAGACTTCGCTTTTAACATTTTTATGATAGTCGTCATTCTATTATAATCTAAGTTAACTGAATGATTTATCGGGATACTTAGATTGCCTTTTTTTTAAAACAGCGCATGCAGAACAAGGATTATGATCCGTACCCATACTAGAATGCGAGATTTCAGGATGATTCACATCTCTGTATTTGTATGTCTCTGTTATTAAATAGAGTTTGAAAACAATGTGGCCAAATGTCAATCAAAGTGTGTCTTCCATTATATCTTTCCTGGTTTGGCATTTCTGTAGCAGACAATTTTTGTAGATGCAGGTGAAGAAAGATTGTCTCTAAACAAGAAATTTCTCTTTTTCCCCAACAATGTTTTTAACTTTGTATAAAATTTATACTTCAATTTAATCCTTTCCCACATACAACAAATCTGCAGCAAATTTGGCTTTGAAAAAATTTATACTAAATTATGGAAAATCTTTATAAATGAAAGTTAAATAATTATGAGCAATTTCTTCTTTTGTCACAACGTTTTCAAGTTATCTGCCAGAAAGGCGTCAAAATGCACCTATATGATGTTTTCTAAGTAAATTGATTAATTAAAAACTGTCCAGTCAATTCACCTACTCAATATACCAGGTAAAACAGATAGTCAACGAGAAACAGAATCAAAACATCACAACATAAATATTTACACGAGCTATAGACAGAAAATAAACAGTATGTATACAAGTATAGAAATATAAAATCTTAAAACATTCAAATAGAAAAAGAAACAATTTAACAACTTGTGTAAATTCTTTTTAGAAAGATTGCAAATGTACAACAATAAATTCACATATCAAAAACATATTTAGTCGGTTTACCTAATAAAAGCTCCCCAGATATGTCTGCTTCAAAATTACATTAACCCTTTCCCACATATGACAATTCTGCAGCAGACGACTTTGAAAACAAATTGGCAAAAATGTGAGATATCTCCATAAATGACAGATTAATCATTAAATAGTGTTGAAAACATTGTTGCAAAAGGGGAAATTGCTCATGATGAGCAATTTCTCCTTTTGCAACATTTTTTTTTTAAAATTCGTCTGCTGCAAACGCATCGGAATGCGTCTGCAAGTGGGAAAGGGTTAAAGAAAAGCAAGGGAAATCGTTCCCATAAACAGACGCTTTCTAGCAGTTCTGCAGCAATTTCTCCTTCTACAACAATGCTTTCAATTTTATCCAATAATTGTTCTTTCATTTACATAGCCTTTCCTTCTGTTTGAGTAAATGATTTAAAAGTCATCTGCTGCAGACTTGTCGTATCTGGGAAAGGGATATCAAATACAATATGGGAAAGGGATATCAACTTTTCCAACATGTAGATGGATTTTGGCAGCTCTGCAGCAGACGACTTAAAAACATTCTAGCTAATGGAGAAATTTCTCATAATGAACGATTTCTCCTTCTAACACAACATATTCAACTCTATTCAATAATTTTGATACCTAGTTTTATTATAGTTTTGCCTAGATGTTTTCAAAGTGGTCTGCTGCAGATTTGTAATATGTTGGAGAGGGTTAAATATTCATCTCAGGTGAACAGAACTTATTACCGTACCTATTATTGTTGAGTACAGCCAAAGGATAGAGCCATATGATGGAGATGGAGAAGGTTAACCCTTTCCCTCATACAACATTTCTGCAGCAGACGACTTTGTACATATTTTGTCAAAAAATAGAAAATCTCTATAATTGAATGGATAACCTATGACTAAAAGTGGAAAACATTGTGGCAAAAGGAGAAATTGCTCGTTTTGTGCAATTTCTTCTTTTGTCACTATGTTTTCAAAAAGCCGTCTGCTGCAGAGGCATCAGAAAGCGTCTATATGATGGAGATGGTTAATGTTGTTGATAAGGAATGATACAACATACAGTTACAAATACAACATATACAATGACAAATGTAAACGATCTGTACCAAAATCAAACGGTTTGTACACAGGTTAAACATCACAGACCGCCTCAGACCTCAGTGTTGTAGTGGTAGAGTGTCTGCCTCAGTTGAGGGAGGTTGCAGGTTTGATCAACTGCTTGGTCATATCATAGGCTATAAAAATTGCAGCAATAACCTGCTCTCATTGTCGGGTAAGCTTTAAGACTGACTTGATGGTGTCAGTAGTACTTGTTACTTACTCAGGAAATGCTGTAATATAACTGGGAAAAAAGCAGCATAAAAACACCATATAAACAAACAAACTTGTCATCACAATTTATTACCCTTACAACAGAAAGGCGGCCATTTTAGAAACTGTAAAAAAACATTTACTTTGGTTAATATTAATCAATTGATTTCTTTCTGATTTTTCCTTTTGTAAGGAACTGACTTTACACAGTTCAAATGCCCATTGTCGGTAATGAATGATCTTAATTTGTGCAAGACCCTTTTTAACCCTTTTTTATAAATGCAGATCTTATTTTACACATCTGCAGTACTAGTAACCTTTGAGAACATTGTGACAAAAGGTGAAATTCCTCATAATGAGAACATTTTACTTTTGCCACAATGTTTTACAACTCTCTTCGATAATTTTAGTTTTGTTTATAGAGATTTCCCATATTTTCACACGTATTTTGAAAACTTATCTTCTACAGATCTGTTGTATTTTGGAAAGGGATAACAGCAGATCAAGGGCTTGGCGTGAAATGGTTGTAACTAAAATTGGTATTTGTTTACCAAGTTTAATCACCTCTCCATCAATTCTTTATAAGCGTTAAATCAATTTTCTTGGTAAACAATGGAAATTTAGGTGCCATTGCTCGTTCTGAGGCACTTTTCCATTCAGACCTATTCTTTAAATTTAAACAAATGTTGACATAAGCTTTACCAAGAATGAAATAAGAGATATTCAAGCTAATTGCAGGTGTAGTTTTTGGTCATATTGAACTGTGCACGGTGGCCAAAGGACTCAGAAAACTATACAGTCCAACCTGTGTTTAACGCTTTCCCACATACAAGAAATCTGCAGTAGATGACTTTAAAAACAGAGTGACAAAAGCCTAAAAAAATCTCCATAAAAGATGGTTTAATTGTTAAATAAAGTTGAAAACATTGTGGCCAAAGGAGAAATTGCTCATCATGAGTAATTTCACCTTTGGCCACAATGTTTTCAAAAGTTGTCTGCTGCTATTGCCTCAAAATGCATCTGCAGGTGGGAAAGGGTTAAAGACCACATATGGGAAGAGAACAATCTGATCTTTGTTCAGATGTTGTCTTTAATTACAGGATCATTTATAAAGAATATGAGTAATTGAGAAATTAAAAGTGTGGTTGCTATAGGCAGGAAATTGCTAAACAAAGGTGGTCTTAAGCACAGATTTGACTATGTTATTATGTAAAGTAACCTTGTTAATCACCCACTATTTGATTAATTGATGTGCAACAGGTCTTTACGAGTATCAGTATATGGATCTTGAATCCTAGATTTGTATGACATTAAGCCATTTTTCCTCATTTAGAAACACTGACCATTTGCTATCTCCATTTTTCAGAGGTCAGTTACCAACTCCATAAATAAATTTTGACTATAAAACAATCCAAATCTTTCATTTTTAACCCTTTGCAATCTATAGACACTCTCTGATGCCCCTGCAGCAGGCAATTCTTTAAAAGATTGTGGCAAAAAGGGAAATTGCTTCAATTTCTCTGTATACCACAATGTTTTGACCCTATTCAATAATTATACTTGTATTTATAGATATTTCCATGATTTTGCCTAAATGTGTTCAAAGTCGTCTACTGCATACGAGTTGTATGTGGGAAAGGATTAAAAAGAACATGCACATTTAGACTGATCTAATGTCCTAACCCTTTCCCACATACAACAAATATGCAGCAGACGACTTTTAAAACATACCTGTAAACATTTGGGAACTCCCTTTAAATAAGAGTACAATAATTGAATCGAGTTGAAAACATGGTTACAAAAGGAGAAATTGCTTGTTCTGAGCAATTTCTTCTTTTGTCGCCATGTTTTCAAAAAGCCGTCTGCTGCAGAGACGTCAGAAAGCGTCTATATGAGGGAAAGGGTCAAACCAAGCAAGTGATTTAATGGCAGTGAGATAGTCCAATATGAAGGCTTTAACTCTCTCCCAAATACAAATAATCCGCAGCAGACAAATTTGAAAACATATAGGAAAAAATGTGGAAAATCTCTAAAAAATAATAGTATAATTAATAAATAGAGTTGAAAACAATTTGGCAAAAAGGAAAAATAATTGTTTCTCATCATATGCAAGTTCTCCTTTCAATGCAATGTTTTCAAAAGTAGGTGGAAAAAGGTTAAACAATTTTTCAACACTTTGTTGAGGATCAAAAGCACAAAATGGCTGTTGTTCCTCACATCTTGATAGTTACCAGCTTCCCATTGCATGAATATTATATTGAAGTCCTGTGATATAAGGTTACAACCAGCAACAACTGTTTCACAAATGAGACTGAGATGGTCTGGTAACAGCTACCAGTGAACACACTTTACTCAGGGTTTTGGTTGCTTACAACCATGGATCTTAACCCTTTCCCATTTGGAGACGCGATTCGACACATCTACAGCAGACGACTTTTGAAAATAATGTGGCAAATGGAGAAATTGCTCATAATGAGCAATTTCTCCATTTGCCACAATGTTTTCAACTCTATTTAATAACTATATCATCATTTGTAGAGATTTTTTATACTTTGCCTAGATACTTTCAAAGTCGTCTGCTGCAGATTTCCTGTATGTGGGAAAGAGTTAATGAGAATTTAGATTGTCAGGCAGCAATGAGAAACAGTTTTTAATGAAAATTGCACTGGAAGAGTCAAAGTAAGTTTGAAGAACAGCGTTGATGCATGAATGCTCTCAGATACTGATTGAGTTGGGAACCGTTGATGCTTGAATGTTCTCAGATGCTGATTGAGTTGGGAACCGTGTCTGGATCAAGTATTGTGTACTGTGGGTTCCTCGTCTTATTTTTCTCTTTGATTATCTTGCTAATCTCTGCCAGATCTTCACGGAATCTAAAACACAACATTATAACATATATAACTAGAGGTTGTTTTTGGGAAAAACGTATGTCTCCCCCCAAGGGGTATTTGTCTGGCTGACTGTATTTTGTCAGTTAGTGATTTATTTTAAAAAAGGGCAATAACTCATCCAAAAGTAGGTCAAATTAAACGCCCTCGTAATATGCGCAACAAGACATTGTACCAATGACTCCTGTGAAGTTTCATAGAAATGTGGCAAAGGGGTTGTGAGATGAAGGCCGGACAAGAATGAAATGGCAATTTTAAAAAAAAGGGCAATAACTCAACCAAAATTAGGTCAAATTAAACGCCCTCGTAATATGCGCAACTAGACGTTGTACCGATGACTCCTGTGAAGTTTCATAGAAATGTGGCCAAGGGGTTGTGAGATGAAGGCCGGACAAGAATGAAATGGCAATTTAAAAAAAGGGCAATAACTCATACAAAAGTAGGTCAAATTAAACGCCCTCGTAATATGCGCAACAACACATTGTACCGATGACTCCTGTGAAGTTTCATAGAAATGTGGCAAAGGGGTTGTGAGATGAAGGCCGGACAAGAATGAAATGGCAATTTTAAAAAAAGGGCAATAACTCAACCAAAATTAGGTCAAATTAAACGCCCTCGTAATATGCGCAACTAGACGTTGTACCGATGACTCCTGTGAAGTTTCATAGAAATGTGGCAAAGGGGTTGTGAGATGAAGGCCGGACAAGAATGAAATGGCAATTTTAAAAAAAGGGCAATAACTCATCCAAAAGTAAGTCAAATTAAACGCCCTCGTAATATGCGCAGCTAGACGTTGTACCGATGACTCCTGTGAAGTTTCATAGAAATGTGGCAAAGGGGTTGTGAGATGAAGACTGGACAAGAATGAAATGGCAATTTTAAAAAAAGGGCAATAACTCATCCAAAAGTAGGTCAAATTAAACGCCCTCGTAATATGCGCAACTAGACGTTGTACCGATGACTCCTGTGAAGTTTCATAGAAATGTGGCAAAGGGGTTGTGAGATGAAGGCCGGACAAGAATGAAATGGCAATTTTAAGAAAGGGCAATAACTCGTCCAAAAGTAGGTCAAATTAAACGCCCTCGTAATATGCGCAACTAGACGTTGTACCGATGACTCCTGTGAAGTTTCATAGAAATGTGGCCAAGTGGTTGTGAGATAAAGGCCGGACAAGAAATGTGGACGCCCTGACAGACAGACGGACAGACGGACAGACAGACAGACAGACAGACGGCGCAGGCAAAAGCAATATGTCTCCTCCGGAGGGAGGAGACATAATAACAGTATATATAATGTATTGTGTGGTGCGATCACACAATATTAAAGCCTTTGAAAATTTAAAGTTGCAATTGTTTAGAAATAAATTAATCCTGATACATTTTAAAATGAAATACATGTACATATTAATACATGTACATATTTGCAATGTTTTCATTATAAATTATGTATGCGGGAAGGGTCAAAATAATTATGTCTGTTGATGCGCAGGCGGATATCTTTCTACAAGTTTTCACCCTTGGTACAGATTAGCAATGTCTTTCCCACATGCAACAAATCTGCAGCATACGACTTTGAAAACATTTAGTCAAGAATATGGAAACTCTTTTAATGAAAGAATAATTATATAATAAAATTGAAAACATTTTTGCAAATGGAGAAATTGCTCATTATGAGCAATTTCTCCTATTGCTACAATGTTTTTAAAGGTTCAAAAGTTGCGAATGCATCAGAAATCATCTGTTTGTGTGAAAAGGTTAAGTGATTTCATATGGCATTAATAAATCTGAATGTGTAATTTGGAAACAAATTTAAACCATTACAGGAAAGGAGAAATTGTAATGAGCAATTCCTTATTTTTCCTCATGTTTTCAAAAGTTGTATGATGGAGAGGAGTCAAATGTCTTCTGCATGATTCTGTCAAACGTGTAAATGGACAAAGTCCATCGTACTTACTCATCGACAATTTTTCTGGCCTCGGGTTCAAAAATGTACTGTACTTCGAAGTCGCCCAGACTCTTTGTTCCCCTCTGACTGAGTATTTTTGTTACGGTCATCACATCCAAGGTCGTTGGTTTGTCTGGGAGGGATTTCACAATCAAGGTCTCCTCCAGCGGGGTCTGGTGACAATAGATACAATAATTAAGATAATATTAATATCAAAGGCTTTATTTAACCCTTTCCGACTAACAACATCTGCACCAGATGACTATGAAAATGTTTAGGAAAAATAAGAGAACAATCACGATTAACATAAAATTAATTTTTTGATAGAGTACAAACAATATGGCAAAGGGGGAAATTGATCATCATCAGCAATTTCTTCTTTTGCCACAATGTTTTCAAAAGTTGTCTGCTTCAGAGGCATTAGAAAGTGTAGGCAATAAAAGTAAAAGAAAATTACAACTAGAATTGTTTTTGAAAAAACAGATGTCTCCCCCTCAAATATCTGTCAAAATCTCTCAAAACATTCCAACCTATAAAGCAGACAATGGGTTCTGCACATCACCTTGATGAGGTGAACATCTGACACAAGTTTCATGAAAATCCTTCAAGCCGTTTTGGAGATATGGAGCGGACACGAAAAACAGGCTCAAACCTTT
The DNA here is from genome assembly GCA_031761405.1 of Serripes groenlandicus. Classification (NCBI taxonomy): domain Eukaryota; kingdom Metazoa; phylum Mollusca; class Bivalvia; order Cardiida; family Cardiidae; genus Serripes; species Serripes groenlandicus. The sequence continues at coordinate 50,142,553 of JASEVX010000006.1, forward strand.
GACCTTCAAGCCTGACCTTGACCTTGAACCGGTATGGTCGGAACATGGGTTCTGCACATCGCCTTCGTGAGGTGAACATCTGACACAAGTTTCATGAAAATTCTTCAAGCCGTTTTGGAGATATGGAGCGGACACGAAATTAAGGCTCAAACCTTTGACCTTCAAGTCTGACCTTGACATTGAACCTGTATGGTCGGGACATGGGTTCTGCACATCGCCTTCATGAGGTGAACATCTGACACAAGTTTCATGAAAATCCTTCAAGCCGTCTTGGAGATATGGAGCGGACACGATTTCGGACAGACGGACAGACAGACAGACAGACGCCCAGGACAAAAACAATATATCTCCCCTGTATACAGGGGGAGACATAATAACAAAAATAATATTTATGACCTATTTAATAGAAGTTACAAGAGAAAGTTGATGCAAGGCATCAATGTCGCCGGAAAAGACTGCATTGATTTATTTTATAACACACATGTATTCTTGACTTTCATTAGTCTAAACATACACATAATGTTTTCATAAGGACTAATTCCAGGATTTTTGAAATTCCACATAGATCTACAAATTTCAGGATTTCTTTTGGTCAGGACTTTGGATGTTTTGTATTTGTCAATAAAACCACAACAAATTAATACATAAATCTACATGCAATAAAAAGCTATTAAACCCTTTCCATGTCTGAAGCATTTTTTTTTTTTAACGAGGAGTTAAATGTTAATGTCATAGTGATTTATTTCAGTGTTAATAATAGCCATCTTTCCAAGAAGCATGGAAACTCTTATGTGTAAAAGTGTAGGTGGCATTTTGTTCCAGAATTTCTTTTTCTTTAAATTTAGTCAAAGGTGAAGGTGAAGGTGATAACAACTTCAATTTATCATAATCTCATGTTTTTGTTTTTGTTTAATTGGGAATTTATGCCATTTTCAACATTATGACAGCAACAATTCACTTATTCAAGATCCCTGAGTATACAAACCAGTACTAAGGCTAGAAAATGTACCTTTTCAAGGGCACTCAACCATTACTCTCGTGCCATGACTGGGGATCGAACCTGGGATGCCGGATTCCCCAATTCATTTCATGAATTTTCAAGATACATCTTCATAGGTGCTTTTTATATTATGAGCAATTTCTCCTTTTGCAACAATATTTCCAAATTCAACTGCATGTTGAGGCATCAGAAAGTACATGTATCTGTATGCGGGAGAGGCGCCTACAGGGGACTAGACAAGGAGGGGTAAATAGGTCTTTCTTATCCCATTACTTCACAGGGCTTTTCATAGGTCGTCTGCTTTACAATCATCAGACAAATAATTTCACCAATCTAAAAAGTTGAAAGATTTATATTGATAAAGAGTTGAAAACATTGCAATAAAAGGTGAAATTGCTCGTTTTGAGCAATTTCACCTTTTGTTGCAATGTTTTAAAAAGTCGTCTGCAACAGCAGGCGTCAAATGTCGTCTGTGTGAAGTAATGGGTTATATGATATTTCTCTTATCACTCATTAAAACCTATGTTGTGGAAGTTAAATAAGGATTTAAAAACATGAAATATGCTCCTTAACCCTTTCCCTCATACGACAATTCTGCAGCAGACGACTTTGAACATACTTTGTCAAAAAGTAGAAAATCTCTATAATTGTATTGGATTACCTATGACTATAAGTGGAAAACATTATGGAAAAAGGAGATATTGCTTGTTTTGAGCAATTTCTTCTTTTGTCACTATGTTTTCAAAAAGCTGTATGCTGCAGAGGCGTCAGAAAGCGTCTATATGAGGGAAAGGGTTATCTAGAGCTCTGGGTTCTGAAAGATGAATCTATTATCTCACATCAAAGGTCCCTGGTTCGAGTCCCGTGATGAGCGGGTCCTGACTTTGGGATTTTTCCACACAATCGGCGCGAGTACTGGTTAAGTATCCAGGAAGCAGACATCGAGCGTGATTAATATAAGCTTAAAGCTTGTTTCGCAATCGATTTAAAATAAATAAGTTAAAACTACCTTATCTTTGGGTGGTTTCCCTGTAATCAATGCTGGATAGTTGGGTGGGAAAGCGTACTCATCGTACTGTGGAAAGTTGGTAGCTGCGTGAGCAACGCTGCATGTGTAGATGATGCTGGTCAGAACTACATATATTTGGTCCTTTGATGAAAAACTCCCGTTGCCTGGGACACCCTGTGTAGAAAGAAGTCCATACAATTACATTATACATGTACATCTGTTTACCCAGTCTGATATTCTTAGAGTCCCACATGCAAAAGCATTCTGAGCAGACAACATTTCAAATTGTCATCTGCTCCAGATTTGTTTTATGTGAAAAGGGTTAAAATTGTCTGCTGCAGATTTGTTGTATGTGGAAAGATTTCAAGTTGTCTGCTGCAGATATGTTATATGTGGAAACGGTTTAAGTTGTCTGCTGCGGATATGTTATATGCGGAAAGGGGTAAAGTTGTCTGCTGCAGATATGTTGTATGCTGAAAGGGGTAAAGTTGTCTGCTGCAGATATGTTATATGCGGAAAGGGGTAAAGTTGTCTGCTGCAGATATGTTATATGTGGAAACGGTTTAAGTTGTCTGCTGCGGATATGTTATATGCGGAAAGGGGTAAAGTTGTCTGCTGCAGATATGTTGTATGCGGAAAGGGGTAAAGTTGTCTGCTGCAGATATGTTATATGCGGAAAGGGGTAAAGTTGTCTGCTGCAGATATTTTATATGTGGAAGGGTTAAAGTTGTCTGCTGCAGATATTTTATATGTGGAAGGGTTAAAGTTGTCTGCTGCAGATATGTTATATGCGGAAAGGGGTAAAGTTGTCTGCTGCAGATATGTTATATGCGGAAAGGGGTAAAGTTGTCTGCTGCAGATATATTATATGTGGAAGGGTTAAAGTTGTCTGCTGCAGATATGTTATATGTGGAAGGGTTAAAGTTGTCTGCTGCAGATATGTTATATGCGGAAAGGGGTAAAGTTGTCTGCTGCAGATATATTATATGTGGAAGGGTTAACGTTGTCTGCTGCAGATATGTTATATGCGGAAAGGGGTAAAGTTGTCTGCTGCCGATATTTTATATGTGGAAGGGTTAAAGTTGTCTGCTGCAGATATGTTATATGCGGAAAGGGGTAAAGTTGTCTGCTGCAGATATGTTATATGCGGAGAGGGGTAAAGTTGTCTGCTGCAGATATTTTATATGTGGAAGGGTTAAAGTTGTCTGCTGCAGATATGTTGTATGCGGAAAGGGGTAAAGTTGTCTGCTGCAGATATGTTATATGCGGAAAGGGGTAAAGTTGTCTGCTGCAGATATGTTGTATGTGGAAAGGGGTAAAGTTGTCTGCTGCAGATATGTTATATGTGGAAAGGTTAAAGTTGTCAAAGTTTTAAAATTGAAAACATTTTGGCAAAAGGAGAAATTGCTAATTATGAGCAATTTCTCTTGTTGTCACAATGTCTTCAAAAGTTGTTTGCTGCATCGGTTGCAGAGAGCGTCTCTGTATGTGGGAAAGGGTTCATCCAAAATAATTGTTGTAGAAAATGTCTTACCAATAATCCACATCCTCCCTTTTCCCTTTCCTTCACAAGTTCAGCTGCCCAGCCCTGTATCTCCCAATCTCCAGTAATCTTGTCATTGGAATCTAAAATAAGGAAGAAAAACCCTCAACCTTTGGTCATGTCCAGACACAATTTGAAAACATTGTGGTAAATAATTGCTCATTATGAGCCATTTCTCCTTTTGCTACATTATTTTCAAGTCTATTAAAGAAATATGCTTTCATTTAAAAAGATATTCCTTAACTTTGCTTAGATCGTTTCTAAGTTGTCTACTGGGTGTTTGTAATATAGTTCTAGTTGAGCCTTCTGTAGTTTAGTGTTACCCTCCTAGATTAAAAAGGAAGCCCCCTTGAAGTGTTACCCTCCTAGTTCAAACAAGACCTCGGGCTGAGGGTGTCTCGCCCTTCTAAGAAAATCAGATATTAAATAGTATCACTATGCAAAAAGAAAGTAAAGTTGATAAAATGTGAAAAAGTAAGTGTCTGTCAATGCATTGTTATCAACATGTCATGATAAATAATAAACTCACTACATGTGTATATATCTTAATATATTTATTCACACATGAAGTAAAGAGTGATCAATAATACTACATTAAATTGTAAATAATTGTAATCACTATGATTATTAAGTTTTTACACATAAAATAACAACATAGTAATTTTAAAATAAGTCATGGGAAAATATTATTGTACTGAAAAGAAGGTCATATTTTGACGTTGACGGATGTCCCATGACCTAACAATACATCTGACAAAGTTTCAGAAAAATTCCAGCAGGGATTGCTGAGATATAAGAAAGTTTAAGTTTTGAGGTAAAGTTACCTAACAAAGGTCAATTTCTGCACAATTATGACCTCGACCCTGAACATTTTGATGTTGACACGGATGTCCCATGACCAAACAATACATCTGACAAAGTTTCAGAAAAATTCCAGCAAGGGTTGCTGAGATATAAGAAAGGTTAAGTTTTGAGGTTAAGAGATATAAGAAAGGTCAAGTTCTGCACAATTATGACCTTGACACTGAAAATTATGACGTTGACAGATGTCCCATGACCAAACAATACATCTGACAAAGTTTCAGAAAAATTCAAGCAGGGGTTGCTGAGATATAAGAAAGGTTAAGTTTTGAGATTAAGTTACCTAACAAAGGTCAAGTTCTGCACAATTATGACCTTGACCCTGAACATTTTGACGTTGACAGATGTCCCATGACATCTGACAAAGTTTCAGATAAATTCAAGCAGAGGTTGCTGAGAAATAAGAAAGGTTAAGTTTTGAGGTTAAGTTACCTAACAAAGGTCAAGTTCTGCACAATTATGACCTTGACCTTGAAAATTTTGACGTTGACAGATGTCCCATGACCAAACAATACATCTGACAAAGTTTCAGAAAAATTCCAGCAAGGGTTGCTGAGATATAAGAAAGGGTCAAGTTCTGCACAATTATGACCTTGACCCTGAAAATAATGACGTTGACAGATGTATCATGACCAAACAATACATCTGACAAAGTTTCCGAAAAATTCAAGCAGGGGTTGCTAAGATATAAGAAAGGTTAAGTTTTGAGGTTAAGTTACCTAACAAAGGTCAAGTTCTGCACAATTATGACCTTGACCCTAACAAATTTGACGTTGACAGATGTCCCATGACCAAACAATACATCTGACAAAGATTCAGAAAAATTCAAGCAGAGGTTGTTGAGATATAAGAAAGGTTAAGTTTTGAGGTTAAGTTACCTAACAAAGGTCAAGTTCTGCACAATTATGACCTTGACCCTGAAAATTTTGACGTTGACAGATGTCCCATGACCAAACAATACATCTGACAAAGTTTCAGAAAAATTCGAGTAGGGGTTGCCAAGATATAGCTATTTGTAAAAGCGGCCGCCGTCGCCGTCGCCGGAAAAGTGACTGCTATGTCTCACTCCACTATCGTGGGCGAGACAAAAAGGAAGCACCTTGAAGTGTTAATGTGTTACCCTCCTAGTTTAAAAAGGAAGCCCCCTTGAAGTGTTACTGTGTTACCCTCCTAGTTTAAAAAGGAAGCCCACTTGAAGTGTTACCCTCCTAGTTTAAAAAGAAAGCCCCCTTAAAGTGTTACCACAATGGGGCTGCAACAAGACCCCTTTTTGCACAATGTTACTCATACTTGATCGCTCTTGGAGTAGCTCTGTAACCTCATTTGGTAGTCTGAGGAATTTACCCGGAATGTTAGAGGTACCGAGTTTAAGAGCTAGACTGGCTGCTCATTTTTGTCATCCTGTTACACTTTCAAAATCAATCATACTTTGAAAGAATTTATGAATCAGTTGATAAGAGTACTAGCACAAATAACTAGGTGTTATGGGTTTGACCCTCCCCCTCATACAACAATTCTGCAGCAGACAATTTTTAAAGTATCGAGCAAAACACACAGAAAAGCTTAATAAATGTAGGTATTATTACTGAAAGGAGTTGAAAACATTGTTGCTCGTTTTTTTTAGCAACTTCTTCTATTGTCACAGTGTTTTAAAAAGTTGTTTTCTGCAGAGGCGTCAGAAATCATCTATATGTGGGAAAGGGTTTAGACCCAGACTGACTGCACAGCTTTCTTTCCTTTTGACATTTGGAACATCCAAAATCTGAAGCTATATAAGAAAAGCTTGGAAACATTTTAACAGCATTCTCTTTCTCCAGAAAATCCTTGACAAAAATACAAATTTTGAGAGGGTATAGTTACATATTGGTGCATTCAGCATACTCACCATAGTAAAGATCCACATATTTTTTCACATAGCTATTGATGGCCTCATACAGCAGTAGGGCGTCATCTCTAAAATGGTACCCAGGTAATACATCAGCATCATAAACCTGCAACAAGAAACGGTCAAGGTCAGTCGATCCTCGTGTTGTCATGCTTGTTAATTATTTTCCACATACAAACAAAATCACCGCAGATGATTTTCAAAATATCTGGACTAAAATACGAAAAATGTCCATAAATGAAAGCGAAACAAGTTGATTCGTTCAATAAAGAACCCCTGCTAAAAGGTTGTTAAATTTCATAATGAAAACAACAAGAGCTGTCGGAGGACAGCGCACTCGACTAGTTCACTGCTTACTTAAGTTACTGACATAATGTACTCTTATGTAGTTGCATGCAAAACATTAACCACAATTTCTTAAAGGGTGATAATTTGCATTATATGCAGGATAGAGTTATTTAACTTGATTATTTTCATAGATGTGATGGTTGGGAAGGGTTGTATAACGTTTCAATGGAATGCATCAAGTAGTTACTAAGATATGGACTCTTAATGTAGTTGCACGCAAACCTTTAACCATAATTTCTAAGTTAAAAAAAAGGGCCATAACTTGCATAAAATGCAGGATAGAGTTATCTAACTTGATAATCTACATAGGTGTGATAGTTGGGTAGGCTTGTAGAAGTATCAATGTAATACATGTAGTATTTAGGTACTTGCATGCAAAACCTTGAACAAGGTGTGACGTGGACGCGACGCCAGGGTGAGTAGTATAGCTCTCATATTCTTCGAATAGTAGAGCTAAAAATATATATCTAAAATTGATGGTATTTCTGAATTTCCTATCTAGTGACCTTAAGTTTTTCATCCTATGTGATCCAGTTACAAATTTGAAAAGGTGCACTGCTGTTAACATTCTGTGGGAAGACAGGAAGACAGGAAATTAGCAAGTGTATCATATAGCCAGTTTAATTTATACCTCAACCCTTTCCCACATAAACATTCTTTCTGAAGCCTCTGCAGCAGATAACTTTTCAAAAGACAGTAACAAAATACAAATGGACACACTTCTATAAAGATGATTTCTCCTCTTGCCACTATTTTTTCAAATTTTGATATTCAATAATTTTTCTTTCATTTATAGATTTTCCATATTTGTTCACTAAATGTTTTCTGTCTGCTCCAGATTTGTTGTATGCTGGAGAGGGTTAACCCTGTCAAACATACAATACATCAGCAGCAGATCACTTTGAAATTATCAATACCAAAAGAGAAAATCTCTATGAATGATAACTTATAATTATTGAATATAGTTGAAATCATTGTGGCAAATGGAGAAATTGCTCCTGATGAGCAATTTCTCTTTTTGCCACAATGATATCAAAAGTCCACTGCTGCAGAGGCATCATAAAGGGTCTATATATTGGAAAGAGTTATTTCTTCTTCCATATTTGACTTTTCTGGATGTTTTTATTTGTGTTGTGCCATCCGTATAATTATCTGATTCTCCCTTCAAAAATTGACCTATTGTCACATCATTTATTGATTACTGTGACATATTTTACCCCATTCCCGCATTTTGATGCTTCTGCAACAGACAACTTTTGCTCCTTTGGCCACAATGTTTACAACTCTTTTCATTTGATATGCTTCCCTTTTCAGGAATGTTTTGTTATTTTTGCATACATGTTTTCAAAGTCGTCTGCTGTAGATTTGTTGTATGTGAGAAAGGATTGAAAACTTACGTTACGTCTTTTCAGATCTTCTGGTAAGGTGCCATGAACATCCATCCTCCACATGTTGATCCTACAATGATAATACAAAGTTTGGTGACGTCATTTTCATAGTTTGGTTTCCGCGTTGTAACAATTGATTGATTTGGGTTTAACGCCGTTTTTAACAATTTATCAGTTATATCACGGCAACCAGTTCACCTACTCATGCATTTCCTGGTTTTCTCACACCAGTACTCCACACAACAATCTTCCCAAGCAACTGGATGCTTTTCCACATAGACTTAGCCCATTGGTTGACGACGAATGACGCATGTCGCATTGACTTTTGTTGGCCGAGCTGGGATTCAAATTCACAACCCCTGGATTGACAGCCCGTGTCGCTACAACTGAGCTACCGAGGCTCTGCCTGCGTTGTAACAAAGATTTGAGAGTAAGACTGAAAACCAAACTAGTAGTGTCATATGATATTTATGTAATGGGATTTTGACACTTCCAGAGAGGGCTTTATGTGATAAAAACAATTTATTTTTTCACTTTTCTTTCATACAGATGCTTTCTGAGGCCTCTGTGCATAAGATGACTTTTTAAAACATTGTGGCAAACGGAGAATTTGTTCATAATGAGTAATTGCTCCCTTTGCCTCAATATTTTCAGGTCTTTTTTAAAACATTTTTTTTTTATTGGACTAAATATTTGTTCGAAGTAGTCCGCTTAAGATTTGTTGTTAGTGGGAAAGAGGTAAATAAAATAGGACACATCCATAAAGGTAAAAATATTATCTTTAAATTGGACATGCTGTGTCCCAGTAGCTCAGTCTGTAGCAACGCACACTATCATTCCAGGGGTTACGAGTTCAATGCCCAGCTTGGCCAACCTTCTTTCGGACATTTTACAAAAGTTAATTTGACAAATGTAATTAGTCTATGTGGAAAAGCAGCCAATTCTGTGTGGATTACTGGTGTGAAAAAGCCAGGAAACATATGGGGGAAGCTGAACTGGCCACCATAATATGACTGAACAAGAAACCGCTGAAGACGGTAAGGCCTGATTGTCGGCAATTTGACCTTGAAAATCAACAAACCCAAGGTCAAGGTCAAAGTAACCATAAAAATCAATAGAACTTGTTACTGGTTACCTTTAGGCACAGTTTCAAGTTTATAACCCTTTCCAGTGCTGAGATTTTGCCTCAACCAGAAACTTTAACCAAAATGTTGACGGACGGACATCGTCAATCTATAGACCGGAATTGCTAGTGCAATCCGGCCAAAAATTAAACTAAATTCAATAAATCTTCTAAGACATTTGATTTTACCTACTAAGGTTTTTAAATAAAAGATTTGTCATTAAAATAAATATGACTTATTGATCTAAATATCTTATTGGGTATTTTTAGAAGTTTCATAATTCTTACAAGATATTTAAATTTCAGAAGAGTCTACATATAGATATTGATGTCATAACAAACGTCAGTGCACAATTTGTATATCCACCTTGTATAGAGAATTTACACATACCCTCGTCTGATGAGTTCAAACATCCCTTTTATACCAATGTTCATGGTTTTGTCCACCCATCCATTGGGTGATACTAGCAGATCCAATCCGCGGCTGTAACACACAGAATACATGTCTCAGTTTCAAATAATGAGATTATTTATCACTCTCTAAGCCACCACTCATTACATTCATGAAAGTGAGTATAAGGAACGACAACTCGGAGAAGGAGAATGATTATACATTGTATATAGCTTTTCTAAACAGACCAGATTTTGTGATTTTATAAACTTGGCAGCATCATTGTACCCTTAAAATTTTGCCTATTATGATATTTATAAAATGTCTTGTTCATAAACATTTGAGGAAAAAGTTTGTGTATATGGAAAAATAGGAAGGATTATATTACATGTAATACATGTATATTTTTGAAAAATACAGTGGGAAAAGGAGAAATTGCTCATTTTCAGCATCAACTAATATAAATGTAAGTGAATGCTAATTCAACTTACGTATTGATGGCTATGAGATACAGGAAATGAGGGGCAAGAAGTTTGAACACGGGGTGGGACTGTGACAGGTTACGATGTGTAACCACTGTAACGCCTTCCATCAGCAGGTGGGTGAATCCTGAAATCATCAAAATATAATAAAATGTAATTAACAGAATTTCTGTTGATTTGTCTATTCTAATTGAAGGCTTGTCACTATCGATACCCCTTAACATGGCAGACAACATTGAAAAACATATCAGTATCTTCCTCATTAAAAAATGAAAGTTATAAATTTCTTTGAAAATATATAAAATATTCTAGAAGTTTCTGCATATTCATACATTAGCAATAAACTGAAATGAGTATTGAACAATGCAGATCAAGATCAGACTACACAGTTTTGATCTGCATTGTTCAAAATACTGTAAACGGACTTGTTAAACACGAAAAAAGGAAATGTTTCTTAACCCTTTCCCTCATATAGACGCTTTCTGACGGTTATCTATTCAATTATAGAGATTTTCTATTTTTTGACAAAATTCAAAGACGTCTGCTGCAGAATTGTTGTATGAGGGAAAGGGTTGACCCTAAAATTCCTTCATATAGATTCCTTTCTGACGGCTCTGTAGCAGACGGCTTTTGCCAAAATGTTTTCAACTGTATTCAATCATTATACTTTCAAATAATTATAATTTTTTTTTTTTTTTTTGCCAATATGTTTTGAAAATCGTCTGCTTCAGATTGTACGTTGGAAAGAGTTAATATTGATTGTATCAGGATGACAGTTGACTTTCTGTGTGTAAAACCTGATAAAAAGTTACGATGATTGAATCATTGCTAAAATATTTATCTAAAACCTATGTATATTATACATATATATTTCTGATATCAACAAAATGTAACTTGTTCCTACAATTCTCATATTGAAATGTGAAAAATACAAAAAGAAAAGTTGAAATGTTATTTCTGGGATTGAGAAATGCTGAAACCACATTGTATTTTGACTTACCCCGGTGAGTGATTGACTAACGTTCATTGTATTTTGACTTAACCCGGTGAGTGAGTGACTAATGTACAATAGTTTTTTACTTACCCTGGTGAGTGTGTGACTGATGTTCATTTTGATTTACCCCGGTGAGTAATATTCAAAATACAGTGAGTGACTAATGTATTGCATTTTGTCTTACTCTGGTGAGTGTGTGACTGATGTTCATTGTATTTTGACTTACCCCAGTGAGTGAGTGAATAATATACATTGTATTTTGATTTATCCCGGTGAGTAATGTTCATTGTATTTTTACTTACCCCGGTGAGTGAGTGAATAATATACATTGTATTTTGACTTACCCCGGTGGGTGAGTGAATAATGTTCATTGTATTTTGACTTACCCAGGTGAGTGTGTGACTGATGTTCTTTGTATTTTGACTAACCCAGGTGAGTGAGTGACAGATGTTCATTGTATTTTGACTAACCCCGGTGAGTAAGAGAATAATGTTCATTGTATTTTGACTTACCCTGGTGAATGTGTGACTGATGTGCATTGTAGTTAGACTTTCCTAGGTGAGTGAGCGACTGATGTTAATTTTAATTTAACTTACCCAGGTGAGTAAGTGACTGATGTTAATTGTAATTTGACTTACCCAGGTGAGTGAGTGACTGGTGTACATAGTAATTTGACTTACCCAGGTGAGTAAGTGACTGATGTTAATTGTAATTTGACTTACCCAGGTGAGTGAGTGACTGGTGTACATTGGCATCTGCGTTATTGAACCACATCTTAGCTGCCATCCATGTATATGGGGGGTCTGTCGGTAAAAATACCTGCAAGTAATGATTTTTTGTATAACACAATGGGAAAAGATTTCAGCTCCTTCAGGTTTTTTTTAGTTGGGATTTTATGCCGTTTTCAACATTATTTCATTATGGAACAGTTCGCTTATTCATGATCCCTGGGTAAACAGACCAGTACTAGACTAAGAAATGTGCCTTGCCTAAGGGCACTCCACAATGACAACAGCACCATGACTGAGGATCGAACCCAGGACACCTGGTTCCAAATCCCGACACTTACCACTAGGCCAGGGCGGATACCTCCCTTCAGGTGAAATGGCGTCTAGTTGAACTTGTGAACAGTGCAGGTTCAGGTGAGCCTGAAGATAAGCAGTCACACCAGAGCTTTAACCCTTTCCATCATATAGATGCTTTTTGACACCTCTGCAGCAGACGGCTTTTTGAAAACATAGTAACAAAAGAAGAAATTGCACAAAACGTGCAATTTCTCCTTTAGTCACAATGTTTTCCACTTTTAGTCATAGGTTATCCATTCAATTATAGAGATTTTCCATTATTTGACAAAATATGTTCAAAGTCGTCTGCTGCAGCACTATAGGCAGAAACATGGAAAATCTGTGAACATGAGGGTAAGCTTATTGGATAGAGTTAAAAACATGAAATCATTGTGGCAATTTTTAGGTGTTACTGCTCTTAATGAAATTGCCAACCTTAACCCTTTCCCTCATACGACAATTCTGCAGCAGACGACTTTGAACATATTTTGTCAAAACATAGAAAATCTCTATAATTGAATGGATAACCTATGACAAAAAGTGGAAAACATTGTGGCAAAAGGAGAAATTGCACGTTTTGTGCAATTTCTTCTTTTGTCACTATGTTTTCAAAAAGCCATCTGCTGCAGAGGTGTCAGAAAGCGTCTATATGAGGGAAAGGGTTAATATGTGATTGTGATTGAATCGTTAGTCTGATTGAAACAATATTGGAACACTCTAAGAGCAGATTTGAATTTATCGCTCTGATTAACACATTTATAATGATTGAGGCAATTTGACTATATGAGCACTTCCATCATATTGAACTGCTGCAATAATTTATCAATATTTATTATTTGAGATTATTCTTAATGTTAAGAAATCTCATAAAAATGGTACTTAAAGCACTAATCATATTCATATCTCTTTCTGGAAAAGTAATCAGCTAGCTAGCATTCGGGCTCTCAAAGTATGCGTTATAAAACACTTCAAATGAAAGGGTAAATGCCTCTCATGCATTACAAGAATATTGTTGTGAAATGCCATTATGAAAAATTTAAACGGTCACAAAGGAAATCTATAAAATTAGAAATAGGAAATAATGTACTGATGAAAGTGAAACCTTTCCGTGAGAGACAATATAACCTGTCTCAGGTTGTGTTCTGACAACACTTTTCCCTGGGTGATAGTTAACCCTTCCCCCATGCAAACACATTTTTTTTGACACATTTGCAGCAGTTGAATTTCGAAGACATTTTAATCAATTTCTCCTTTTCCCACAATATTTTCATCTCTTTTCAATGATCATTTATAGAGATTTCCATATAGTTGCCTAAATGTTTACAGAGTTGTTGGGTCCAGATTTGTTATACCGGAAGGGGTTATAGCAGACAAAAGAGTTCAACCATTTACTAATATAAGTGATTTTACGGGTTTTGCAGCCACAGACTTCTAACATTGTGGAAAGTAGTGATAAAGTAAAACAAAGTCTTCTTTTTCCTTCTGCATTTACCATTCTGTTTAAAAATAATACTTTCATTTGCTTTTTATTGATTTCTCATTCTCTCTTTAAGCACTCATTTTTTAAAGTGTTTAAATACTAGGCGATGGTTTAATGATACATTCGAGACTTGTCAAACGTGAAAACATGGCTTGTTTTTGTAGAAAATTAGTCCAATAAACTAGATGTCCTATACCGTAACTAGCAAGACACATACTGAGAGAGTAAAATGCAATTTTAACCAATTTTGATCCATCTGTCGCAGACGACTTTTGAAAACATTCTGGCATAAGAAATAATTGGTTCATTTTTATTGTACTTATCCCAAATTTTAATTTCATTCGTAAAGACTTTCAATATTTTTGCCTCAATACAAAGTCCTTCAATCCTCACTAATTACAGATTTGCAGCAGACGTCTTTTGAAAACATCTTGAAAAAAATATGAAAAATCAAAAGTCCGATTACAACAATCATAAATTTTTTGCAATTGCCAAATAATTTCAAAAGTCGTCTACTTCAGATGAGTCAAAATGTGAATTCATTAACATGCATTTCAAATTCCAGATTTTTCCTTTCAGCCTTTTCAACATACAGACCATTTCTGATGCCTATAAAGTAGGATACTTTGGAATGAATGAATGAATGTATATTGTTTTATGGCTCATCGACAGCTAAGGTCATTTAGTGCGCAATTAAATTTAATTATTCATGATCCCTGGGTAAACAAACCAGTACTAGGCTAGAAAATGTGCCTTGCTCAAGGGCACTCCACCATGACCGTAGTCCACGACTGGGGATCGAACCCGTGGCGACTTTTGAAACCATTGTGGCAAAAAAAAATCCTCATGAGGAATTTCTCATTTTGCCACAATGTTTTGAATTTATATTAGGGAAAGGGTTAATAAATCAGAAAATTATTTTGTTGTTATAAATTTTACATCCCTTGATCCAGATAATTAATATATTTACCTAGATGACAAAAGATACCTATATTTACAAAATAAAAGTAAATCACAGGAGAAAACATAGGGGTTTAACCCTTTCCCACATACAACAAATCTGCAGCAGACATCTAAAAAAATGTCTACTTTAAAATATGGAAAATCTCTATTATTGTAGGTATAATTACTGAAAAAAGTTGAAAACTTTGTGGCAAAAGGAGAAATTGCTTGTTTTAAGCAACTTCTTGTGTTGTCACAATGTTTTCAAGAGCCATCTGCTGCAGAGGCCTCAACATGCCTCTACAGGGTGGGGAAGGGGGGTTAAATGGTTAAATAATAAAAACTTACTGGGTTATCATCTGCCTTTTGTTGGTACAGCTGTATGGCTATAGGTATTAACTTCTGGTTACCATTGATGAAAAACAATGCTATTGGTATACATGACTGAAACGGGAACAAGTAAAAAGATTATGTTTCTCTCAAACATTATATGCTATTTGTTGCCTAAGGAGCAATTAGAATTATGAAAACATTTTGAGAAAAGTAGAAATTGCTAAAAATTAATCAGTTGCATGGCTGTCATAAAAGGCTAATATATCTGGAAAAGGAATATTTTATAATAATTCAGAATTGTTAAAGATGAGAAAAAGCCATGAAATATTAAAAGGTGGACATTATTCTGTCCTTTCATTCATGTAAAACCTATTCTACCTGCAGACATCTTTTAAAAAGATTATGATGAGCAATTTCTCCTTCTGTCACAATGTTTTCAACTCAATTCCAATTAATTATGAATTTTATCTAAAAAGCTTTTTCACGCTAAATTTTGCAAAGTAGTCTGCTACAGATTTGGACTCATCTGAAGCAGACAATTGTTGACAAACAATTGACAAAAGAATTTCACACAATAAGCAATTTTTCTATTTTCCTCAAGTCTATTAACCCTTTCCCTCATACAACAATTCTGCAGCAGACGAGTATTTTGTCAAAAAAAATGAAAATTGCTATAATTGAATGGATGACCTATGACTAAAAGTGGGAAACATTGTGGCAAAAGGAAAAATTGCTCATTTTGAGCAATTTCTTCTTTTGTCACTATGTTTTCAAAAAGCCGTCTGTTGCAGAGGCATCAGAAAGCGTCTATATGAGGGAAAGTGTTAAGAATTTGCCTCATGTATGCCCTTATTTACTAAGTCATCTGCTGCAGATTGTTTGTATGTGTGTTTTACTGAGTTAACTAATTTTCCACTTGTAGGTACATATTGATGCATCTGCAGCAGAATACTTTTGGAAAAAAAATTGGCAAAAGGAGAAATTGTGCTCCTGTCGCAATAATTTATAACTATTTAAAAATCCTGTTTTTTAATGATTCAAGGAGATTATTCATGCCTTTGAATAGATTCTATCAAAGTTACGTCTGCTACAGGTTTGTTGAATGTGGGGAAAAGTTATACAGAAATTTACCTTCTCCA
Organism: Serripes groenlandicus; assembly: GCA_031761405.1. Lineage (NCBI taxonomy): Eukaryota > Metazoa > Mollusca > Bivalvia > Cardiida > Cardiidae > Serripes > Serripes groenlandicus. The sequence continues at coordinate 50,158,535 of JASEVX010000006.1, forward strand.
ACACACAGGACACAACGGAAACAGACAATCTTTGAAAACATTTTGGAAATAGGATTGCACATTATGAGTATTATCTCTATTTGTGACAATGCCATCAAATCGTTTAAAAAATAACACCTTCATGTATATTAATTTAAAAGTCATCTGCTGCAGATTTGCTATATCTGGGGGTCAACTGAATTAACCCTTTCTCACATATAGACGCATCTGCAGCAGACGACTTTTGAAAACCTTATGAGGGTCAGAAGTTGCTCATAATGAGCAATGTCTCATTTTGCCAAAATGTTTTAAACTTTATAAAAACTATTATTTAAAGAGATTTTTCATATCTTTGCCAAGATGTTTTAAAAGTCCTCTTCAGCAAATTTGTCATATGTGGGTTTAATTGAATAAATAATTCAGGACGAGGAATTAGGTATGCATGCATGGCAGAAGAGCTAAAATGCCAAACCTTTCAGAACAATTGAACTGACCTTTACATTAACTTCTGTGACATTAACAACAATTGTCAAATTTAATCCCCCTCTCGAAAACACAACAAAATCTGCAGCAGAAGACTTTGAAAACATCGGGGGAAAAATATGGAAAATCTCTTAAAAATGAAAGTGTTATTACTGAAAAGAGTTGATCATCATAAACATTATCTTTTCTCGTGAAATTATCAAAATTGTCTGCTGAAGAGGTGTCAGGAAGTGTCTACATGTGCTAAGGGGTTAAATTATATGTTACTTTTGGAATTTTACCGGATAAATATGAATTCACAAAAAAAAATGAGGAAAAAAGGATTTATTGGTGTATTACTGGTTTCAACAATGTTTTAGTTATATCACAGTATAAGTATAAGTAAGTTACCAGTACTACTGGTCCATTTATCATGACACCAGCCACTCAGTCGTAATGCTAACCTTGCAACCCTGAGCGCCAAGGAGGGCAGCGATTACTACCATTTATAAAGTCTTTGGTATGACCCGGCCGGGGATTGAATCAACGATCTCCCGCCCAGGAGGAGAATGCTCTAACGCAACACCACCGAGGAACAAAGAAGAAAGTTTCCAAAACATTAATAAAGGGTGTTTGCTACAGATGCATCAGAAAAAAAGAATAAAGGTCAGATAAGTTCTCTCCTGGAAAGTCTTGATATCCTAATGTGATTAATGCTCTCAATTAACCCTTTCCCTCATACGACAATTCTGCAGCAGACGACTTTGAACGTATTTTGTCAAAACATAGAAAATCTCCATAATTTAATGGATAACCTGTGACAACAAGAGCTGTCGGAGGACAGCGCGCTCGACTACATGCCGCTTATTCACATAAAGCACTATTTCATTATATTGCACTTAAGTACAATATATAAATATCATATGGCAGCATGTGTGACATTGATATTGTCAACCCGAGAGCAGAATGTCATCCGAGGCGTAAGCCGAGGGTGACATTCTGTTTCGAGGGTTGACAATATCAATGTCACACATGCTGCCATATGATATTATTTTATTATACCGAACAAAATTAAGTGACGTCACTGCTGTATGTTGTATAACGTCACTGCTGTATGTGTATAAGGGAGGCAATCCCGTCATGATTTAGCTAAAATATTGATGCAGTTATTTGCCCTTATATGACATTCAAAATATCACTGCGGTCACATGACCTGACAGTCAATTTTCGCTTGGTCACGTGTCAAAAAGGTTGAAAAATGTTTCTGATAGTCAAAATATCTCTTTTTCGGGTAATGGGATTACATATTACATACTCTATATTATGTAAAAGCAACTGAATAGATATACATACATTTAAATATAATTTAAAAATAAAATTTCTTAAGTCAATCAAGGGCCATTACTCCATATTTAGGATACAATGGAGTTATCTAACCTAATTGTACGATGGTCCTTAACAAATATGTGAAGTATGAAGTGATTTGAATGATGTAACTTTAACGTTGAGCTAAACGCAAATGTTAAAACTGACCGAGTCCAAAATTAGCAAAACCTTAAAAAAAGGTTTTCCTAATGTTTGACACCATGCAAAACCCGTTTGATATGTTGAAGAATTATATTTGATAAATAAATGATCACAATTAGAAAGAAATGTAACCAAAAATTAAGAATTTATCTAAAATTCTCAAAATCAAACAAAAATCATGTTTTTTACCCCCTAAAAGTCACACTCAGCATCTTCAACATACAATGTGAAGAAAGGTATTACATGTAATTATATTCCAAATATGGAAGTCCTAACACAAGTACTTATTTAGAAAAATTAGAAAAAAAAAAAAAAAATCCAACTTGCCCTAAAACTTTAACCACCCAAAAGCATGTGTTTTACCGCAAACAGAAGGTCACACTCAGCATCTTCAGCATTTAATATGAAGAAATGTATTAAATGTAATTATTTTCCAAATATGAAACCCCTAGCACAAGTACTTATTCAGAAAAAGTTAAAAAAATAAAATAAAATCCTACTTGCCCCAAAACTTTAACCACCGAAAATCATGTTTTTTACCCCAAAAAGAAGGTCACACTCAGCATCTTCAGCATTCAATGTGAAGAAAGGTATAAGATGTAACTATATTCTAAATATTAAAGCCCTAGCACAAATTCTTATAGAGAAAAATTAAAAAATTAAATGAAAATGCCAACTTGCCTTAAAACTTTAACCACCCAAAATCATGTCTTTTACCCCAAAAAGAAGGTAAAACTCAGAATCTTCAGCATGAATATAAAGAAAGGTATTACATGTAATTATATTCCAAATATGAAAGCCCTAGCACAAGTACTTATTGAGAAAAAAAAAAAAAAAAAAAAATCCAACTTGCCCTAAAACTTTAACCCCCGAAAATCATGTTTTTTTTCCCAAAAGGAAGGTCACACTCAGCATCTTTAGCATTCAATGTGAAGAAAGGTATAAGATGTAACTATATTCCAAATATGAAAGCCCTAGCACAAATACTTATGAATGAAAATCCCAACTTGCCCTAAAACTTTAACCGGACGCCGGCGGAGATGCCGATGCCGACGCCGACGCCGGGGCGAGTAGTAAAGCTCTCATATTCTTCGAATAGTCGAGCTAAAAAGTGAAAAACATTGTGGCAAAAGGAGAAATTGCACGTTTTGTGCAATTTCTTCTTTTGTCACAATGTTTTCAAAAAGCTGTCTGCTGCAGAGGCGTCAGAAAGCGTCTATATGAGGGAAAGGGTTAATTATTATTTATCTATATCCTCCAATCAGTAGGAGATTATCATGAATTACTGATTGGAGGAAATAAATAATGAATAACAGTTCAAATCCCCTGCAGCAGGCTTGAGAAATATCTTAAAAAATAATTAAACAAGTGTGCCGCAAGCGAATGCCAACACTCGTCTGCTTTCTTTCTAAATCGAAAAAAGGGGATCAAATAATTATTAAAGTAAGAGTTATGTGACTTGATATAAACGTGCATATTATTCCTAGGAACATGTGTACCAAGTTTCAAAATGTTGAGTGTTTTTTGAGTTATGAGGTAAGGTTAAAGTTTTGTGACAACACCAAAGGTATCGCAATACCCCGACATTTTTTCTTCGAGAAAACAGACCAGCTAAAACTAGTACATTGGGTAAATCTGCAGCAGATGACTATAATTTTCTAGGCAAATATTTAAAAAATCTCTATAAATGAAAGCATAATTAATACAGTTGAAATCATTGTAGCATTAGGTGCAAATGTGTTGGGGTGCATCTGCAAGTTGGAAAAGGTAAACTTTCACTAATGCATTATACGAGGAAAGGTTATGAATAAACAAGAACTTGCGCAAAAGATGACTTAATGCCCTTTCAAATAGGTTTGAAAATATATTTACCCTTTCCCACATACAGCAAAACTGCAGCAGAAGACTTTGAAAATATAGCCAAAAAAAAATTCTTCTTTTGTCACCATGTTTTCAAAAAGCCGTCTGCTGCAGAGGTCAGAAAGCGTCTATATGAGGGAAAGGGTTAAAAAGTCATAGTTCAAGGGGAGGTTCCTTCAGATATGTCTGGACAGATATTATTCAAAATTAAACTTATAAATTACTCAATCAACTCAACAAACTTTTATTGTATAAATGTTCAATATATGATAGAAGAAATAAACTTTAATCTCACACAAAATGTTTATGATAACATTCAACAATTAAACAGTTTATCTAATATTAAATGCTTTTAGCCATTTCTACTTGTTCCTATTGTTTGCTTAATTGCCTTTAAAAGCCAATTACTTGGAGTAAGGGCCTTAAACGGGTTAAGAGCTTAACTATATATATTCAGGTGGATTTTATGACAAAGTTTAACCCTTTCCTACATTGTAGGCGCATTTTGAAAACATTGTGACAAAAGGAGAATTTAATCTAAATGAGCAATTTCTTTATCTCTATTCAATAAGATTACTATCCTTTGCAAAAATTCCATGCTTATGTCTAGAAGTTATTTATTCCTTCTTCCTCGTACAGACACCTTTATAGCAGACAATCTTTGAAAAACTTGTGACCAAAATTTCTCCTTTTGTCATAATGTTTTCAACTCTATTTAATAATAACACTTTAATTGAGAGTGATTTTTAACTCAATGTTTTCAAGTTGTCTGCTGCAGATTTAATGCATATTGGAAAGGGTTAAGCGTTTCCCTAATACGACAATTCTGCAGCAGATGACTTTGAACATATTTTGTCAAAAAACAAAAAATCTCTATAATTGAATGGATAACCTATGACTAAAAGTGGAAAACATTGTGGCAAAAGGAGAAATTGCTTGTTTTGAGCAATTTCTTCTTTTGTCACTATGCTACAGAGGCGTCAGAAAGAGTCTATATGAGGGAAAGGGTTAAGTCATCTACCAAAAGTGTTGATGTGCAGTATGTGGGAAAGGGTCAAAACTTCTTTCAACAGTTTGACAAAACAGTAAAAAAAACACTTAGAATTTTGTTGATTTACTAAAGGTAGGATATTAAGATTTTCTCACAAAATAGCCATAAAGCATGGCCTGAAGCAATGTTAGACAACTTGATAAATATCTCAGATTGGTATGAAACTTTTTTTTTATAATAGCAATTAAACTGAAACACTTCTACACCCTTTTCCATTAAACAATAAATCTGCAGCAGATAACATGGAAAACATCGCTATAAATCAAAGTATAATAATTTGCAACTATGTTTTCCAAAGTCATCTGCTGCCAATGTGCCAAAATGCGTATGCAAATGGGGAAGAATATAGCAGCTAACTTTGAAAACATTGTTACAAAATAAAAAAGTGTTCTTTATTTATGAAATTTTGTCTTACCCTTTCCCACAAAAATATTAAGGCCCATATACCTGCATAGAAATTCAAATAATGAATTTCAAATTGTTTGTAAAAAGAGTAAACATACTGAGAAACCTTCACGACAGGGCAAGCCTGTCAGAAGTTTGTGGTCCACCATAAAAAGTCTCTTGTCCTCCAGCACCTTGTTCAGTGACAAACCTTCCAAGAACGGTTCTAACATTTCCTCTGTGACACCTAGTCTGAAAAATAGGCAATAGAGTGAAACAAGATGTGTTTGTGAAACACTGATGCCCCCGAATGGCAATATCTAGGTCAAAGGAAAAGGTCGCAAGGTAAAAAATGTTGTTACTGACAGAAAGGTCATGTCACAAGGAATACACATGTGAAATATGGTAGCCGTACCTGTTATGGTTCAAAAGTAGTGGTCAAGGTTAAAGTTTTTTTTCGAGAATGGCAACATCTAGGTCAAAGGTCAAGGTCGCAAGGTGAAACATTTTGGTACTGACAGAAAGGTCATGTCACAAGGTATACACATGTGAAATATGGTAGCCGTACCTGTTATGGTTCAAAAGTAGTGGTCAAGGTTAAAGTTTTTTTTCGAGAATGGCAACATCTAGGTCAAAGGTCAAGGTCGCAAGGTAAAAAATGTTGTTACTGACAGAAAGGTCATGTCACAAGGTATACACATGTGAAATATGGTAGCCGTACCTGTTATGGTTCAAAAGAAGTGGTGAAGGTTAAAGTTTTTTTCGAGAATGGTAACATCTAGGTCAAAGGTCAAGGTCGCAAGGTCAAACATTTTGGTACTAACAGAAAGGTCATGTCACAAGGAATACACATGTGAAATATGGTAGGCCGTACCTGTTATGGTTCAAAAGTAGTGGTCAAGGTTAAAGTATTTTTCGTGCAGACAGACAGGCCAAAAACTAGATGCCCACCAAATCGGTGATTCCGGGGGCATAAAAAGAAAGCAAAGACGGCTGGTATTAAATTGATCATCTGATTAATGGTATAGTAGCAAATGTGTACCATTTAATAATGGGGAAAACTCTGAGGAATGTTTTTCAAACAATCAATATAACTTAAAAACTTTTTGTAGAGGGTCACCCAAAGAACATTTCTACAAATTTATTTTGGAATCAGACTCACTGATTCAGAGTGAGAAGTTTCAAGATGTCTATTAGAAGCTAATATTTATTGACGGAAATATGATGGACAGAGAAGGATCAAAAGAGATCACCTTCAGCCTTTGGCTCATGGGGATCTAACAAGAGGGCCATGATGGCCCTAGTCATGCAATGTGATTGATCATGCCAACCACAATAACTCAATTTAACCCCACAAGACCCAGTTTCAAACTTTGCCAATAATTGTTCTGATAAACTTTCATGAAGATTGGATGTAAAATGTTGCCTTTAGAATGTTAACAAGGCAATTGTTGACGACACACGGACGGACTGACAAAAGGTGATTACAATGGACTTTCCTTGGAATCAATCACTGATTATAAGAATATGATTTTAGTCTTTCAATATTAAAACCCTTTCCCACTTAAAACACACATTTTAACGCATCTACAGTAGACAAATTTTGAAAAACATTTTGACAAAAGGAGATATTGCTCATATTGAGCAATTTCTCATTTTGCTACAATGTTTTTAACTCTTGTCTATAATAAAAGTTTCATTTATAAAGAGTTTTCATTTTTTTTGCTTTGATAATTTCAAAGTCGTCTGCTACAGTTTTGTTGTTTGCGGGAAAGGGTTTGCTCACACAAAGGATTTCATCATAATACTTACTTGTCTGGAATTTCTGTACACAATTCAATACATGAGTGGTTCATACTAGCAATACGCTGGAGACCGAAGAAAAGGTCATTACTCCATCGTTTGGTTCCCTGAAAGATAAACAATAAAAACCTTGGATTTATTAATTACATTGCTTAGAAACACTTCAAAAGTTTTCTTTTTTAATTAAAACCCTTCCATTTATAGAGACGCATTTGACGCCTCTGCAGCAGACATCTTTTAAAAACATTGTTAGAAAAAAGAAGAAATTGCTCTCATCTAGATACAACGATTTCACCCTCATTCATTTATTGTAGTTTCATTTACAGAGATAATTCATATTTTTGCCTGGTTGTTCTCAAAGGTACTATTTCAATGATTTTCATATTTTAAGTTAATCCAATGAAACGAATATTGCAAATTTGACTTCAAGTAGCATATTTACATTAAAACATTGTATTTTGATTGATATATATCTGCAGCAGGCGACTTTTGAAATCATACTTGCAGGATGAAAATTGCTCATAATAAATTTAGTCCTTGTTTCTGTAAAAAGTAACTTTAACCTTGACCTTTCGTAACTAGATTATGTAATCCAAATCTTTGTTTTATTCTATCTACCAGTGTATATAGTTTGGTGAGGAAATTTATCAGCCAGTTTTACAGGTTGTCTCAGCTACTGTTTTAATATTACCCCTTTTCCTGATACATACAAACATCGTCTTCTTACATTAACCCTTTTCCATTTACATCATATTTGCAGCAGATGACTTTGAAAAAAACATACCCGCAAAATTACAGACTATTTCTTTAAACGAAAGAATAATTATTAAAAGAGTTGAAAACATTGTTGCAAAATGATAAATTTCTCATCATGAGCAATTTCATTAATCCTTTCGTCACAATGTTATCAAAAGATGTCTGCTGCAGAGGTAACAGAAAGCATCTGTATGCATCTAGCTCTAGATAAGGGGCATTTTTCATGTTCCTAAAATCCTTTTTTGACATTCAAACCCTATGTTGTGGGTACTCAAAAGAATCGTCTCAGTGAGACGATTCTTTTGAGTACCCACAACATAGGATTTTGTTGAGTAATAAGAGAAATAGTGTGGGGAAAAGACCTGTTTACTCCCTCTTATCTATTGCTCTGTGTATGTGGGAAAGGATCAAAGCGTATCAATAAATGGTTGACTTACCAATGGTTCACTGAAAATTTCCTTTGTGTAGACATTTTTCAAGTGAGCCAGGGACTCCCAGTGTCCCGTATTCAACATCACAATCTTGCTTGTCACAATCAGTTGGGCTTTGGTCTTCACGATATCCCACTGAAAAACATCGCAGCAGAACTATTAGATAAGATCGCATTCCCACAAGCAATTCTAAACCACTGCAGCACATGACTATTGAAAATATCAAGGCAAAAAGAATGATCAATTGATTGATTGGGGTTTAACGCCGTTTTTAACAATTTCTCAGTTATATCACGGCGGCCAGTTCACCTACTCATGCATTTCCTGGTTTTCTCACACCGGTACTCCACACAACAATCTTCCCAAGCAACTGGCTGCTTTTCCACATAGACTTAGCTCATTGGTGGAAGAGGAATGACGCATGTCGCATTGACTTTTGTCAATCGCCGGAAAGAAAGTTGGCCGAGCCGGGATTCAAACTCACAACCCCTGGATTGACAGCCCGCGTCGCTACCGACTGAGCTACCGGGGCTCGGCCAAGGCAAAAAGAAGAAATTGCTCTTGATGCTTGTATGAACAGGTATAATGAACAGGAAGATCCTGATTAGAGTGAGTGGAAGCCCATACTGATTTCGATTTCATTGAATGTTTATAAACGTCCCAAAGGCCAAAGCTCAGATTTTCTGTGGTGCAGCCTGCAGGTACCTAGCTAGGCATCTAATATACATAATATATCATATTATATATCGAGGGCTTGACTTGAAACGGTTGCAACTAAAGTTAGTATTTCTTTACCAAGGTTCATCACCTCGCCATAAAAAGTCTTTCTAAGCGTTAAATAATTGTTCTTCGTAAACAATGGAAATTTAGCTCATTCTGAGCAATGGCACCTAAATTTGCATTGTTTACAAAAGGGGTCAAAATTGCCCCTAAACCAGGGTTTTCAAAATAGGTCTTTAGTTACAACCGTTTCACGCCAAGCCCTCAATATATAGTGAAGATTTGATATTTATTTAGGGTATATATCCCTTTCCCTCATATAGACACTTTCTGACGCTTCTGCAGCAGACGGCTTTTTGAAAACATAGTGACAAAAGAAGAAATTGCACAAAACGTGCAATTTCTCCTTTTGCCACAATGTTTTCCACTTTTTGTCATAGGTCATCCATTCAATTATAGAGATTTTCCATTATTATGTTATTAAATCCATTTATTTGTGCTGGGAACCTGTGAGGTGGCGCCCACTTTGTAACAGGAGTGAAAAACAACAAGTTCTCCTTTTCTCAGAATGGTTTCAACACCTTCTGTAGCGGTGGCAAAATATGGACTGGTTTCGAAAGGAATCCCTTAAAAGAAAAGATATGTATTTCCCACATATCATTTATCAAACACCATGTCATTGTGTATTGCACACAAGTTGTTTTGATGTCAAAAGGTGTTATTCATTTAACCCTTTGCCACCTGCAAACCAGTTCTGAAGCATTTTCAGCAAACAATGTTTTCAACGGTAATTAACCCTTTCCCACATATGGATGCTTTCTGATGCTTCTGCAGCAGACAACCTTTGAAAACTTTGTGTCAAAAGGAGAAATTACTCATGATTTTTAACACCAAAAGCCATTGAGTATCATAAATAAAATATGTAGTTTGATGTTTCAGCTGAAATTTAAAAAGGTGCTTTTCACATTTTAAAATTACATTTTAATATTTGTCATACATCAGGTGATAGAAGATGTAGGCGATGTTAAAAAATACATGAAGTGTGAAGTGTAGAAATTTAGCGACGACATTTAGCTTCTTCAAAGTTGATGGCTTCACACATAATGATTGTAACAATATCTTGTTACAATATGCAGTTAAACCATTTTGCATGAAGTCTGGAAATATCAGAGTACATTTAACCCATTATATTCATATTGTTTTTTGTGCAATAGGTTTTATTTTCTGGGTTAAAATATGGAACATGTTGATGAAAACTTGTACATGCCCCCACTTTTAGTATTTGTAATGAAAGCAAGTGCCATTGTTAAGGCCAAAGTTGATGAATGTGCATTAAGAAAAACAAGTAAACAACTTCAGATATCATGCTGACATGTATCACAAAAGGACAGGTAGATAGTGCATACTTGGTTTCGAAGTGCTTACAGATGTCTTTATCTGTTTTTCAAGTTATTTAACCCTTTCCCTCATACGACAATTCTGCAGCAGACGATCATATTTTATAACAAGAGGGCCATGATGGCCCTGGATCGCTCACCTTAATTATACAATGTACTGCAATGCAAAACACATCAAGACAATTATTCTGAATGCAACCTCCACAGTGTTAACAATATTTTCCTTCATTTGGCCTAGTGATCTATATTTTTTTACCTGATATGACCCATATTCCAACATGGTCTAGATATCATCAAGACAACATTCTGACAAAGTTTCAACTTGCTCAAAGTAAAAATGCGGCCTCCGGAGTTTGAACAATATTTTCCTTTATTGACCTAGTTTCTCATCCAATATGACCCATATTCGAATTTGACCTAGATATAATTCAGACAAACATTCTGACCAAATTTCAAGCCGCTGAAGCAAAACATGCGGCTTCTACAGAGTTAACAAGATTTTTCCTCAATTTGGCCTAGTGACCTAGTTTTTGACCCAGCATGACCCACATTCGAACTTGGCCTAGATATCATTCAGCTCAGCATTCTGAACAAATTTCAAGCCGCTGAAGCAAAACATGCGGCTTCTACAGAGTTAACAAGATTTTCCCTCAATTTGGCCTAGTGACCTAGTTTCTGACCCAATATGACCCATATTTAAACTTGACCTAGATATTATTAAGACAAACATTCTGACAAAATTTCAAGCTGCTGAAGCAAAAAATGCGACATCAAAAGTGTTAACAAGATTTTCCTTCAATTTGACCTAGTGACCTAGTTTTTGACCCGGCATTACCCATATTCAAACTTGACCTAGATATTTTTAAGACAAACATTTTGACAAAATTTCAAACTGCTGAAGCAAAAATTGCGGCCTCTGGAGTGTTAACAAGATTCTCCTTCAATTTGACCTAGTGACCTACTTTTTGACCCGACGTAACCCATGTTCGAACTTGACCTACATATCATCAAGACAAACATTCTGATAAGTTTCAACATGCTCAAGTTGAAAATGTGGCCTCCAGAGTGTTAACAAGATTTCCCTTCAATTCGACCTAGTGACCTAGTTTTTGACCTCATATGGCCCAGTTTCGAACTTGTCCAAGATTTTATGAAGATCAACGTTCGGATAAACTTTCATGAAGATTGGATGCAAAATGTAGCCTGTAGTGTGTTAACAAGCTCAAATGTTGACGACGCACGACGGACGGACGCCGGACAAAATGTGATCACAATAGCTCACCTTGCACTTCGTGCATAGGTGAGCTAAAAAAATAGAAAATCTCTATAATTGAATGGATAACCTATGACTAAAAGTGGTAAACATTCTGGCAAAAGGAGAAATTGCTCGTTTTGAGCAATTTCTTCTTTTGTCACCATGTTTTCAAAAAGCTGTCTGCTGCAGAGGCGTCAGAAAGCGTCTATATGAAGGAAAGGGTTAATTAAGAGCCATAACTCTGCGCATAATGGGCAAAACAACAAACAAAACTTTAGGTGCAAAACTTTGCATGCTGGTAAACAAAGTTTTGTGACTGTCTCATACAGTTTTGCAAATATATGCAAGACACAATAATGCATGATCTAGCTGTATGCAATTTTTTAAGTAATTGGAGGAGCAATATACTGCATGTAGGGCTTTGGATTGAATCTGTGCCCTCACACCCTCTAAGCAGAAACTCTACCAGTCCACAACACTGAGGCGGCTCATGTCAAACATAACTCTAAATATTGTTTCTATGGAGACAAAGTTAACACTGACCTTGTAATCAAATGAGAAAGCTTCATCTGCTGGCATAACCTTGACCTGCAAAGATAAAAACAAAGTACTGAGTGCATTGAACACATAAACTTCCAACTAACTCCTCCGTCTTATATTTTGTTTCTTAAATGGACATCTCCACTGCAGACATCTTTGGGAAATACTTTGAAAAAGTGAGAAATATGACTTTCTCCTACAATGCCTTCAATATATACTTTCACAAGTTACACTTTTTCTTGCATCACTTTTAAAAGTTAATATAAATTCATGAAAGGTTGAAAGTAAATCCCTTTCTCACAAACAAACACGTTTTGACAACTCTACAGCAGAGGACTTTTGAAAAGAAATTGTGAAAAATGATGATCGTTTCTTATTTTGTCACACTTTTTCAACTTTTTCAATAATATTTCCATATCTTAAGCTAGTGACACCAAGCCAGACCCAACACGGAGCACCCCGGATAAACACAGAACACTTGGATCAAGAGATATCTTGATCCTAGATGATCCGGGGTTATCCGGCGTGATATTGAATCAAATTGACGGTTCGCAACGCATCGTCACCCAGACACAACATGGCACCACTACGGATGAACATGGATGAACACGGAGCCAACACGAATCTGACCCCGGACCACCACGGCAGTGCCATGGACCACCCCAAAATGACCCGGACAATCCCGGACCCAACACGGTGTTAAAACAGATGACACCGGACCATCCTGGATCAGCTAAGGACTGTCCAGGATCTTCCAGGATCAACATGGTGCCACTACAGACCTTCTTGGAGCCAACACAGTCGCTACTAGGAACGTCCCGGAAAACCCCAGATTGAAAAATGCTCCCGGATGACCACGCCAATTTTAAACAGTTTAAAATTGCCGGGGTGGTGTCATGATGGACCATCCCGAACACAATACAAATCCGCCAAATTGGTTTTATGTGGGGAAAAGTTAAATTTATGAAAGGTTGCAAGTTTAATGCTTGCTGTATATATATAATCTAGGAGTCCCACTTAAAAAGACAATATATTTCAAGACAAAAAACCCAAAAAACTTAAAGAATTAAAATTGATATTAATAACATATCAATTATTCATGAAGTTATAACTTTTCTATTGTTACCCTTTACGTTTTACACATGCATTTTGATGCATGATAACAACAAACATAGTCTTATGCAGAGAGGGTAATTATTTTCCAAGACTGAAAAACATTTCAAATTTCAAGATACGAACACTTGCCGTCAGTTTGCTAAATGACAATCCATTTTCAAAAAGAAAGTGAATCTTGACACTGTTAATAGAAATATTATGGTAAATTCATGGTACTGATGTAAAACTCTCTCCAGATATTTGTGAAAATTGCTGATAAATGACAGTAAGTCCCACATCAATCTTTAATTAACCCTTTCCCTCATACGACAATTCTGCAGCAGACGACTTTGAACGTATTTTGTCAAAACATAGAAAATCTCCATAATTGAATAGATAACCTATGACAAAAAGTGGAAAACATTGTGGCAAAAGTTTTGTGCAATTTCTTCTTTTGTCACTATGTTTTGAAAAAGCCGTCTGCTGCAGAGGCGTTAGAAAGCGTCTATATGAGGGAAAGGGTTAATTAATAGAGGTGATCAATAATTCATAGCTAAAGTATTTCTCTATTACATTTTGTAAAATTTCTTGCTTTATTCTCCATTTCAAACAAAATTTTAATGTCATAAAACACTTAACTAGCAAAAACCAGTTAAAAGAAACAAAAAGTTTGCTTAACCCTTTTCGATCCTCATACGACAATTCTGCAGCAGACGACTTTGAACATATTTGCAAAAAATAGAAAATCTCTATAATTGAATGGATATTTATGATTAAAAGTGGAAAACATTGTGGCAAAAGGAGAAATTGCTCGTTTGAGCAATTTCTTCTTTTGTCACTATGTTTTCAAAAAGCTATCTGCTGCAGAGGCGTCAGAAAGTGTCTATATGAAAGAAAGGGTTAACTCTTTACTGATTGCAAACGCATTTTAAGATGACTTTTGAAATTTAATAACTGTGGCAAAACATTTATCATTTTACAATGCTTAAATTTTATCTCTTTTAAAATTTCCATACATTTCTAAAGATTTTCTGTAATTTGACCAATATCTTTTCAAAGTCGTCTGCTGTAGATTTGTTGTATCGGGGAAAAGGTTAAAGTTACAATGATACTCCACTGAACCAATTCAACTATCAAAAGATATTTAACTTTTAACTGTTACCCACCTGCAGACGCATTTTGACACAATAGCAGAAGAAGACTTTTGAAAACATTGTGGCCACATGTGAAATTGCTTATGATGAGCTATTTCTCCTTTGGCCACATTTGTTTTCAACTTTATTTAACAATTAAGCTATCTTTTATGGAGATTTTTCAAGTTTTTGTCACAATGTTTTCAAAGTCTTCTGATGCAGGTTACTTTTATTTGGGAAAGGGTTAACCACTGTGATGAAAATTGTGATCTTTTATAATTTTATGCTTTGACATGCCTTTCATCAAATCTGAAAATGTGTACTGCATGGTGGAGAAAGAAATAATAACGCTTTTTGATTAATATCTCAGTATGTTGTAAAAAGATGGTAAAATGATCTATTTGTTTTAAAGGTTCAATTTATCAACTGACAACAAAGAACATATTTTCTTGTTATGGTTATTCAAAATCAGCCCACACGTTTCTATAAGTCATGCTGAGTGTTTCATTTCAATCATTTTAGCTTGTCTTTTATAAGTAATTTGGAGACAGGATCTATCTGTGATAATGTTTGAGATAAATTGTTCTTTTTCACATAAAGACGCTTTCTGACATCCCTCTGAAGCAGACGACTTTTGAAAACATTGTGCCAATAGTAAAACGTGCCATATACAAGCATTTCTTCCTTCAATAATTATTCTCACGTTTTTATAGTTTCCATATTTTTGACTAGATGTCTTCAAAGTTATCTGCTGCAGATTTGCTGTATGTTGGGATTAAGGTCATGGGTATTATATAATCCTAAAGATGGTAAACATGATGATTAACCTTCCCTCATATCACAAATCTGACATATTTTAACTCTGAAAACATCCAAGGCAAAAATCTGGAAAATCCCTATAAATTAATTAAAGTTTTATCATTGATATGAGACGTATAGAGCAAGACAGGCGTAGCTATGCAGTCTTACCACACTCTTTAATGTTGATTACGAAACATTTAGTAAATGTTCAGAACTTTTATTTAGATGAATCTTTGTGTCTGTTAATATGGGGTCTATGCTGCTTTCAGCCACTTTACTGGTCCATTTATCCCAACACAAGCGATTCAGTCATAATGTTAAGCCCACAATCCTGAACGCCAAGGAGTGAAACCCATTTCAACAATTGTTTGGTCTTTGGTATGAACCGGCCGGGGATCAAACTTTGATGAATCTGTGGTAGAAAACTTTTGATTTTTTTTTTCCTGTGGTATTTTCTACATTGTCTCAATATTGAAGAATAGAACGAAGTACCAAGAAAACAAATCTGCTTGCATTTCTGAAGATAAAGATCTGCCTGAACCCCTGGTATGCTGTATCATCCAAATGGTTGATTGATTGATTGATTGATTTGGTTTAACGCTGTTTTGAATTATTTTTCATTCATTTTACTGCGGCAAGTTCACCTACCCATGTATTTCCTGGCTTTCTCATACCATTTATCCACACAACATTCTTTCCAGGCAACTGGCTGCTTTTCCACAAAGACTGTTTAAATCCAATGGTGTAAGATGAATGACATTTGTCGCATTGACTTTTTGCCGAGCTGGGGTTGGAACTCACAACCCCTGGATTCATCAAACTCAGGACAATGTTTTTAGTATGGTTTCTTGGCAAAATATTTTGTTCTCCTTTTCGAGCGATGGATATATAAGATTCATAAAGAACATAATGTATATCAGAGTCAGTTCCTTGATTATTTTAAACCAAAAATCCCACATGCAGACATAAAACTGACAGTGACTCTCAATGGCGTCTGCTGCAGATTTGTTGTATAATATGTGAGACAAGGGTTCAGTAAATTACCATCTTATTTACGCAAAACCATTTTCACACTGCCAGTCCAAAATTATGTAGGATGTTCAATTATTGTGGAAAATGATTGTCTGATATACAAACCCGATTACATCCAATTTTCAGCAATATAATTGAGTTATTATGCATACTTTTCCCGTAAATGGCGACTTGTTCCCATTCGCCTCATGCCCAGAGGGCTAAATCAAGGGCTATCTAACCTGGACAGTTATAACGGCACCAGGACTTGAGAAAATGTAGCGCCTTTATGCACTGTTCACAGAGCAGACTGGTCACTTTGTTTTGTAAGAGAGTACTTAACCTGATCTCCATCATACAGACACTTTCTGGCGCATCTGGCAGCAGATGACTTTTGAAAAGATTGTGGCAAATTGAGAAATTGCTCATAATTATAAATGCCTATTTTAAGCAATGAATTGTTACAATTCTTTTCATAAGCAGTAGATGCATCATATTCTGTCTGCACATCTGAATGGTTTATTACTAATCAGAACCAGTATTAACCCTTTACCTCATATAGACGCTTTCTGACGCCTCTGCAGCAGACGGCTATTTGAAAACATAGTGACAAAAGAAGAAATTGCACAAAACGTGCAATTTCTCCTTTTGCCACAATGTTTCCCTCTTTTAGTCATAGGTTATCCATTTAATTATAGAGATTTTCTATTTTTTGACAAAATATGTTCAAAGTCGTCTGCTGCAGAATTGTCGTATGAGGGAAAGGGTTAAGATCATTCTATAACTTATACAATACATTGTAAACGGTGCAAACTTGAAGCAAAAACCTTGCTGAATATAGAAGTACATGACTGTATACCTATGTTATGTGGTTGGAAAACATTGCAATATAATACAAGAGAAATTGATCATAGTAATTTCCTCTTTTTCAACAATATCTTCCTCAGTTGTTTGAATCAGGAAAAAAGATTAAGATCCCTTTTCTTGGAGAACAGGCTAATTGTCTCCATAAAAACCCATTCCCGATGAAAATTCATTAATTCATATGTCATCTAAGGTTCCTCAATGTAATTTCTGGGTTAACACTTTTCCACTTACATTACATTATCTGCAGCAGATGACTTTAAAAATATTTAGGCAAAAAAAGGAAAAAAACCTATAAATGAAGGAAAATCTTTTAGTAGAGTTGAAAACATTGTGACAAAAGTGAAAATTGCTCATTATGAGCAATTTCTCCTTTTGCCACAATGGTTTAGAATTATAATAAGTTGTCTGCTGCAAAGGCATCATAATAGTCCAGTCAATCTGTAAGTTTACCTTCAAATAATTGCAACAGAATTTTTTTTGCGATATTATTGAAGATTAATATCTACTTTACAATATATCAAAAGTCTAAAAAAGTCTAAGTCTGCTAAATAGCAAAACAATGACATCAAAAGTTAGAAAATACCCTCAGATTTTGAAGTTCCATGCAGTCCACCGTAGAAGGTTTATCAGTGTACTGGTCGGAAAAACACCTGGCAATTTAATTGCTTTATCTAAAAATAATCTAATGACCCCGAAGAAATGGTTACTAAACCCATATGTAATTGATACTGGCTTATTAATAGCTTACAGTACAGTAATAAACCTTGTACGGAGGACTGCATGGAACTTCAAAACCTAAGGGGATTTTAATAATAATAATAATAATAATAATAATAATAAAGGCTTTATTTATAGAGGACACTCATTTGACATAGTACTTGTATGCAAGTCAATCTTCCATGAGGGCCTCACACATAAACAAAATGGAACGAAACATGAACAAACGTGTGTTACATATGAACTACTCAATGTTACAATTATACATGCGCTTATAATTGATATGTCTATTACTGTATCGTAGAACAGCCACAGATCTAAATATTGTGCATAGTTTCAGGAAATACAATTGTACTACAATTATCATTGAATTAAGATTGGTTTATCATGTAAATATTGGGATTTGAAATGTTGAATAGACGTTGAGTTTTGAATATATGAAGGAAGGGAATTCCAAACTGATGAACCGGAAAATATAAATGTACATGTATTTCGATATATTTCCAAGTTAGGATTTGGTGTGTACAACTGGTGTAACAATATTTTAACTTTTGATGTCATTTTTTTGCTATTTAGCAGACTTAGACCTTTTTAGACTTTTGATGCTGAAGTCAAGATAGCTTCAATCGGCCAGGCGATTATACAAGCAGCAAGACCAAAGGTTCAGATGCCTCCACTCCAAATAGGATTAGGAGTTCAGTTGCATCACCACTTTTCCTCAAAGTTTTTGATTGATATGCTTAACAAGTTAGGCTTTAGTTTGAAACAAGTGCTGCAGTTGCACAAGGTATTTGCCTTATCTGAAGGATAGCCAGTCTTGCCAATTTGTAGCAGACAATGTTGACCATAACTTGCGAACATTAGATGGTCACAAAACATTTCATGGTATGGGCATAATTGCTTGTAACAACTGGATTACAAATGGTCTGACACGTGGTCGTGGTTTGTCTGAAGCACAAAGAAACCAATGGTTGCTTTGGATGCAAGCATGTACAAAATATAACAGTGCAATGCAATAATTTGCCGGTGTCTCTTACCATACCAATGAACAACATGTTGAGAGCAGTCACTCGAGAAGAGAAAGAGATGAAAAAGACAAAACAAAAATCCTTGAATTTCTACAGGACAGAAATCCTTTTGAGGAAACCAATTCCCTTCGAAACATTGAATCTGGTTTAACAGTAACTGCCGCTAATCAAGTGAATGTAGATAGTGCGAAGATGGTAGGTCAAAAGGTACTTGACTCTATGCTTAATGCAAATATCTTAGGATATAGTTTCAAACGTTCAAATCACGCAGTAACCCTTAGTTCTAAATCCATCATGAAAGTGAATGAGGAAACTATTCACATTGATCCACAGTTGCTTTTCAGCATCTAGCTGCTGCAGCTGATAAGCTGTATGACAACCAAGCAGATGTGTTTAAATATAAATTGTGTAGTTTTCCATCATCATTATTTGAATCTTCTGGAATGTTTCGTCTAGCTGACAAAACTGCTTTGGCTAATGCAATTTGGTCACTTGGCAATTGCAGTATACAGGCACAAATTAGCGATTCAGTGAAATATGTTATCGATGGTGGTTCACTGCTTCAGCGCTTGCCTTGGACATTTGGTGGTATTTGTAAGAATTACGTTGAACATGTCAAAAGAAAATATTGTTCGGCCTCAGTCGTGTCTGATGGTTACTTAAATGGTTCTTCTACGAAAGACTGCGCACATCAGAAACGTTCCCGAGGAATTGCTAGTACAAATGTACAATTCAACAAATGAACACCATTCAGATCTAAGACAGACCACTTCTTAGCTAACAGTGAAACAAACAGTGCTTCATAAATGTGCTTAGTCAATATATACAGGAGAATGGGTGTCGGTTGGAGCATGCATGGAGTGATGACCGGGATAGCTAGTGCGGAAAACCATAAAACAGTTGTTGTGGGGAAAGATACAGACCTTCTGGTTTTGCTTTATCATGCCAACTTTTCTGCAAACAAACTTTATTTCATATCAGGTGGAAATCTGAGGAATGCTAAAACATTCAAGGAGTGGGACATCATTCAAACAAAAGAAGTACTTGGTTCTATGTGCAGAATGCTTCCCTTTATCCATGCAGTCACAGGTTGTGAAACCACATCTAGACTTTTTGGAATTGGCAAAGCAGCTGCATTGAAAAAACTAAAAACATCTGTAAGCATGCAACAACAAGCATCTGTTCTCTTGGAGAGTAAATCAACTAAAGAAGAAATAACCACAGCTGGTGAAAGTTATTGTCAGCTTCTACAATGGTGTTCTGAAGGAAGGACTTGATGCTCTCAGATACAGAACATTTCTCAGCAAAGTCATGACCAGCATCAATTATGTGCCAGTTCACGCAATGCTACCAACAAATATTTTCACAGCTTACTTGTTTACCTTCAAATACAGGAATGGATTGGAAATGAATCTCTATTTAATCCACTTGAGTGGGGTTGGAGGTCTGAAAGTGGATTATTCATGTCAGAACAAACCAAAATGTTACCAGCACCAGAGGATTTGTTGAAAATTATCAGATGTTCCTGCAAAACGAATTGTGACACAAAGCGGTGTACTTGTAAGCGGTATGGTTTAGAATGTTCGTCCGGATGTGGGGAATGTTGCGAAATAAGTTGTTCAAATGTACAGGTTGTGGTGGACCAACACTTGGAAGAACTTTTAGATTAAAAATGTGTTGATGTTAGTTATGTATGAATTGAGAAATGACACATTTTGAAGAAGAAAAAGAGGATATTTAAATTCTGATAAAAAAAACCACATTGTAGAAAAAGAAGAACATTGTAATACTATACTGTATACAATTTCTTTTTTTCCAAAATGTTTTTAAAAAATTTCTGCTACAAACGCTGCGTGTCGTCTAGTTCAGGGATAGGGTTAATGCATTTTTAATGTTAACCGTTATATTTATGCCATAATGGCATTTATAAAACCTGAAAGAGATATTTTTAACCTCTGTACTGCTCAGTTATATCGGTGCTTTGATTTTAATACTTCATCCTTTAATCGTTGACCTGTTTTGATATTTAACACGTTTTTTCCTTTTAATACATCCGAGTTAAAATTTCTTGCATTTATGAAGAGCTAGAGTTTCAAGAACGACACCTGCGAATAAGAAAGAATCGGGTCTTTCGTACAAAATTATTTCGTCCTTGACAATTTTAAATGTGTCATTTAATTCCCTAAAGGCATATTGCTTCCGATCTGCATATCGTTAGTGTTATGCATAACTGCACTATGGATATCCGGCGACATTGATGCGTTGCATCAACTTTCTCTTGTAAAACCTGAAAGAGATATTTTTAACCTCTGTACTGCTCAGTTATATTGGTGCTTTGATTTTAATACTTCATCCTTTAACCGTTGACCTGTTTTGATATTTAACACGTTTTTTCCTTTTAATACATCCAAGTTAAAATTTCTTGCATTTATGAAAAAGATGGAAGTTATTTTGTCAAGGATAACAGAAAAAAAAAAGAAAATCTGCCTATATATATGTTTTTTCAACGTTTCATAAGTCGTCTGCTGCAACGGCGTCAAATGTTAATGTTTCATGTAAAGGGTTAATGAAATTGAAAGGTTAAATGTTATATGTTATTCATGAAATTTAAAAAGGGCATTATTATTGTAAAATTTAATTGACAGTTCACGCACTTTGGATGACATCATTTGGTCCACTCTAGTCGAAAATAGGTAAATTCGGTACCAGCCTGAATGTTAAAAAAAATATTACATAATATAACCCTATCTCTCAAACCGGCTTACGAAAGTAATGTGTCTATCGAATTTTCGAGTGCAGTTGATCAAATGATGTATTCAGAGTTCTCGGTCAAATTAGTAGTACAATACCATTTCAACATGTATGTTTTGCTTGTATATAATAGGTGGGTGGGGTAAATTTACGCCGAAATAAATACATTTTAAGGGTTTATTAGGTAAAAAAATGCATAGTTCAATCAAGATTTATATGAAATATGTTGGATTTAAAGTGGTTTAAGTTTTGTCTGAAATATAACATTGTTTTCAGTATAACTAGCGTGTTTCTGCAAGTGTTTTGAATGTTGACAAGATTCGTTGGAGACTGAAAGTGACAAAAAGTAAAAGAAGATTAAACACTTTTTGCATTCAAAGATTTTGTTAGACTTTTTATATGTTATCCATAATACATTGAACATATGGAAACAGGTTAAAAAAATTCTGTTGCAATTACTTGAAGGTTAGGTGCTATTTTTTCATAGGATGACTGGACTATAAAGCAACTGAATGTGGTAAAGTGTTAACATTTTTCAACATGCAGACGCAATTGGATGCATCTGCAGCAGACAGCTTTTGACATTTATGTTGTTGCGAAAGGGGAAATAGGTAAAAAATATAATGGGAAATTGTTCCTTTTGACACAATGTTTTCAGCAGTAATTAAGTATTAACCTTTCCTTATGATTAACTGATTCTTTCTATATTTGTGTCAATACATTAACTAAATTGTTACATGTATAAAGTGAGAAAGGGTTAAGTTGTTTGTTGCAGAATGATGTGATGTAAGTGAGAAAGGGTTAAGTTGTATGTTGCATAATTATGTGATGTAAGTGAGAAAGGGTCAAGTTGTATGTTGCATAATTATGTGATGTAAGTGAGAAAGGGTCAAGTTGTATGTTGCATAATTATGTGATGTAAGTGAGAAAGGGTTAAGTTGTATGTTGCAGAATTATGTGATGTAAGTGGGAAAGGGTCAAGTTGTATGTTGCAGAATTATGTGATGTAAGTGAGAAAGGGTCAAGTTGTATGTTGCAGAATTTATGTGATGTAAGTGAGAAAGGGTTAAGTTGTATGTTGCAGAATTATGTGATGTAAGTGAGAAAGGGTTAAGTTGTATGTTGCATAATTATGTGATGTAAGTGAGAAAGGGTCAAGTTGTATGTTGCATAATTATGTGATGTAAGTGAGAAAGGGTTAAGTTGTATGTTGCATAATTATGTGATGTAAGTGAGAAAGGGTTAAGTTGTATGTTGCAGAATTATGTGATGTAAGTGAGAAAGGGTCAAGTTGCATGTTGCAGAATTATGTGATGTAAGTGAGAAAGGGTTAAGTTGTATGTTGCAGAATTATGTGATGTAAGTGAGAAAGGGTTATGTTGTATGTTGCAGAATTATGTGATGTAAGTGAGAAAGGGTCAAGTTGTATGTTGCAGAATTATGTGATGCATGTGAGAAAGGGTTAAGTTGTATGTTGCAGATGTGATGTAAGTGAGAAAGGGTTAAGTTGTATGTTGCAGAATTATGTGATGTAAGTGAGAAAGGGTTAAGTTGTATGTTGCATAATTATGTGATGTAAGTGAGAAAGGGTTAAGTTGTATGTTGCAGATGTGATGTAAGTGAGAAAGGGTTAAGTTGTATGTTGCAGATGTGATGTAAGTGAGAAAGGGTTAAGTTGTATGTTGCAGATGTGATGTAAGTGAGAAAGGGTCAAGTTGTATGTTGCAGAATGATGTGATGTAAGTGGGAAAGGGTTAAGTTTATTTATTTATTGGGGTTTTATGCCGCTTTCAACATTATTTCAGTTATATCACGGCGACAGTTCACTTATTAATGATCCCTGGGTAAACAAATCAGTACTAGGCTAGAAAATGTGCCTTGCCCAAGGGCACTCCACCATGACTGTACTGACACGACTGGTGTTCGAACCAGGGACACCCGGTTTCGAAATCCCTGACGCTAACCACTCGACCACAGCGGATTCCTGGAAAGGGTTAAGT
Organism: Serripes groenlandicus; assembly: GCA_031761405.1. Classification (NCBI taxonomy): domain Eukaryota; kingdom Metazoa; phylum Mollusca; class Bivalvia; order Cardiida; family Cardiidae; genus Serripes; species Serripes groenlandicus. The sequence goes on from JASEVX010000006.1 coordinate 50,182,103, forward strand.
TGTATGTTGCAGATGTGATGTAAGTGAGAAAGGGTTAAGCTGTATGTTGCAGATGTGATGTAACTAAGTGAGAAAGGGTTTTGTTTACCTTGTCCCTCCAAAATCACACACATTTTTGTATATTTATAATACTACTACAGCTGATTAATTAACCCTTTCCTAAATACAACCAATCTACAGCAGACAACTTTGAAAAAAATCGATGTAAATTTACGAACAAATTCTAACTGAAAGTATAATTCTAGAATGGAGCTGAAGACATTGTAACAAAAGCCGAAATAGATAAACGCTACTTCTCTTTTTGTTACAATGTTTTTAACCCTTTCCCTCATACGACAATTCTGCAGCAGGCGACTTTGAACGTATTTTGTCAGATGGATAACCTATGACTAAAAGTGGAAAACATTGTGGCAAAAGGAGAAATTGCACGTTCTGTGCAATTTCTTCTTTTGTCACAATGTTTTCAAAACGCCGTCTGCTTTAACTCTTTCCCTCATACGGCAATTCTGCAGCAGACGACTTTTAACGTATTTTGTCAAGACATAGAAAATCTCAATAATTGAATGGATAACCTATGACAAAAAGTGGAAAACATTGTGGCAAAAGGAGAAATTGCACGTTTTGTGCAATTTCTCCTTTTGTCACTATGTTTCAAAAATCCGTCTGGTGCAGAGGCGTCGGAAAGCGTCTATATGAGGGAAAGGGTTAAAAGACATCAGTGCTGAATAGACTTCAAAAGTAGTCTTCAATAGGGAATGGGTTAAGAGTCATAAGCATTTTTCCCTTCAAGTTTATGATTCAACAACTTGATCTAACTAACCCCTTAAAGACCAATGCTATTGACGATTTGAGAGACTTTTTTAAATCATTCTGGAAAAGGAGAAATATTTCATAATGAGCAACTTCTCCTTTCGCCACAATGTTTATAACTCTAATCAATAAATCATCTATCATTTTTAGAGACTTTCCTTATTATTGCAATGTTGCTTTCAAAGTCGTCTGGTTGAAATTTGATGTATGTGGGAAAGGGTTGATAATGATTTAACACTACTTAGAAAACACCCTCAGGGCTACAAATAACTTTTGTTGTGAATTAGGTACAATTGTACTTTTTTCCCCATTAATTGTTTTTCAGATTTTTTTTTTTTTTTGAAATTGAGGTAAACAGGGAAGTTTACCCAGAGATAATCAAAACATGTTAATATGTCATTGTTTTACATATTCAAAATTCACAATTTGCTTTCATCTGTATGCACAGTGTCCATCTAAGATTAATTAATATTTGTCTTGATCCAATCAAGCCATGGATACATTTTCCATTCAAATCTTGTTTGATTTGATGTTAATTTTTTAACCCTTTACCTCATATAGTCGCTTTCTGACGCCTCTGCAGCAGACGGCTTTTTGAAAACATAGTGACAAAAGAAGAAATTGCTCAAAACGAGCAATTTCTCCTTTTGCCACAATGTTTTCCACTTTTTGTCAAGGAATCCGCTGTGGTCGAGTGGTTAGTGTCGGGGATTTAGAAACCGGGTGTCCCGGGTTCGATCCCCAGTCGCGGCACTATGGTCATGGTGGAGTGCCCTTGGGCAAGGCACATTTTCTAGCCTAGTACTGGTTTGTTTACCCAGGGATCATGAATAATTAAATTGAATTGCGCGCTAAATGACCTTAGCTGTCGATGCGCCATAAAACAATATACATTCATTCATTCATTCCACTTTTTGTCATAGGTTATCCATTCAATTATGGAGATTTTCTATGTTTTGACAAAATACGTTCAAAGTCGTCTGCTGCAGAATTGTTGTATGAGGGAAAGGGTTAAGCAACACAAATGTAAACAACTGCTGCTTATCTACTTTTCAGTATGCACAATTTGAAACAAATTGCTCTTTTTGTTGCTTTTTTAACCCTTTCCAACATGTTGACGCTTTCTGACGCCTCTACAGCTGATGGCTTCAGAATTTGATTGATTAGGTTTTAATGCGGTTTTCAACAACTTTTCAGACATATCACGGCGACCTGAGTTCACCTACTCATGCGTTTCCTCAGGTTTTCCCACACCAGTACACCACAAGACATACTTTCCAAGCAACTGACTGCTTTTCCACATAGATTGTTAAATAGCCCATTGGTGAAAGACAAATGATGCATGTCACAGTGACTTTTGTCAAACGTCAGAAAGAATGAAGGCCGAGTTGGGATTCAAACTCATAACCCCTGGATTGACAGCCCGCGTCGAGAATGCTTTTGAAAACACTCTGGCAAAAGAAGATATTGCTCATAACGAGCAATTTCTCCTTTTGCTAGTGTTTTCAACTTTATTTGATAATTCAGCTCTCATTTATTTGGATTGTTCACACTTTTTCCAAGACACTTTCAAAGTCATCTGCTGCAGATTTATTGTATGTGGTAAAGGGTTAAGCAAATACCGATATAATCTGTAGCCCAGAGTGAGTCCCTGATATGATCATAGGTGTAAACTGATTCGTTTTGAATCTGAAACATCAAGGATCAGTCTTCATCTGCACAGTCTGATAACAATCATTTATTTATAGATCCTCAGGTGATCGAGGCATGTATAGCCAATGGCTATTTTTCAAACATTACATATTGACGTCGGACAAATTACATTCTTTTGACAAATACTGCACATTCATTTTACAAGTACTTTTACTGGCAATTTTGAATTATAGCAACTGCTCATGAATATTAACGGTCAAGTCAAGACAATCTTTTAAGCTGCTTGTGTCGTCAGATCCAATATATTGCATATGGCGAAGTATTTTCGTTTGAGATAAATTAGATTGCGTAGAGATCTACATTAGTGCGGTATCAAAGGGAAATCTCTATCTCTCTTATAATGATACTCAACAGTATTTTTCTTATAAATGTAGCTCATACATTATCAATGATATCAGTAAAAAATTATCCTTTGGAGGTAACTTGAAATAAGTGGTCGAATTAATCCTTTACCGCACATACAACAAATCAGCAGAAGATGCCTTTGAAAATACGAAATGTATCTAGGCTCAAATAATGAGCAATTTTCTCTTTTTTGCTACAATGTTTCTAACTTTATTCAATTATAATACTTTCATTTTCAAATGTTTTCAAAGTCATATGCTGCAGATTTGTTATATGTGGGAAAGGGTTTAACAAGAGATTTATCAATTAACCCTTTCCCTCAGACAACAATACATGCAGCAGCAGACGACTATGAACACATTTTGTCAAAAAAAAGGAAAATCTCTATAATTGATTGAAAGTATGACTAAAAGTGGAAAACATTGTGGCAAAAGGAGAAATTGCTTGTTTTGGGCAATTTCTTCTTGTGTCACTATGTTTTCAAAAAGCTGTCTGCTGCAGAGGGTGAGAAAGTGTCTATATGAGGAAAGGGTTAAACGGTAACAGGACTCATCAAGAGTCATTTTGAGAGTTGAAATATTAAGTCATCATAATTATGTCATCATCAATTTTCATCTGGTCAAAATAACATAAATGTAGACAGGTGTTTATGACTTTTTTATTGCCAGAATAAAGATGTTACATAAAATATAATAATTGTGATAATTGACAGATGATTGATAACACTCATTAATCTGTATCAATTAGGCCCTCTTTTGGAAATATTTGCTGAAAAACATTGTGTCTAATAATACTTTTGTTTCAGTATAAAAATGTCAACATCAAATATAAAAAAATGTTGTAATAATCAACAGGTGAATAATATAATAGTGATAATTAAGTCTGTATCAAATTCTGGCTTATTGTTGCTTCAAATTTGCATGTTAAATAATCATATTTAACCCTGTCGCACCATGATGATATAGACGTTTTCAGACACCTCTTCAGCAGACGACTTTTGAAAACATTGTTACAAAACGAGCGATTTCTCATTTTGCCACAGTGCTTTCAACTCTTCCAATAATTACACTTTCATTTTAATAACAGTTTTACTGATGTACGATTGATTAAAATAAACTTCTCGATATATACAAAACAAGAGGCCCATGAGGACCTATGCTCTACTGGGATGGGATGGGATTTCAAGGGCCATAATCCAGTCTTGCATGGGCGGATCTAGCTGGTTTGCGAAAGGAACCAAACTCTCATGAATACCTAACTACTGTGTAACTTTGGTGAATATCAGATACTAAATGGAGCCTCTATTGTGTTCACAAGCTCTATTATAAGAATTTCGACAGTTCCAAGGACCATAATCCAGTCTTGCATAGGCGGATCTGGCTGGTTTGCGAAAGGAACCGAGCTCTCATGGATATCTAACTACTGTATAAGTTTGATTACGATACAATCAAAACTGAATACTTTATCGCATTCACAAGCTCTATTATAGCAATTCTGACAACTTCAAGGGCCATAATCCAGTCTTGCATGGCCGGATCTAGCTGGTTTGCAAAAGGAATCAAGCTCTCATGAATACCTAACTACTGTGTAAGTTTGGTAAAGACCAGATACTAAATGGAGCCTCTATTGTGTTCACTGAAGCTCTATTATAAGAATTTCGACAATTCCAAGGACCATAATCCAGTCCTGCATGGGCGGATCTGGCTGGTTTGCGAAAGGAACCGAGCTCTCATGGATATCAAACTACTGTATAAGTTTGATTGAGATACAATCAAAACTGAAGACTTTATCGCGTTCACACGTTCTATTATAGCAATTCTGACAATTTCAAGGTCCATAATCCAGTCTTGCATGGCCGGATCTGGCTGGTTTGCAAAAGGAATCAAGCTCTCATAATTATCTAACTATTGTATAAGTTTGATTGCGATACAATCAAAACTGAAGACTATCTCATTCACAAGCAATTGTTTACAGACGCACAGCCAGTGCCACGGACGCTCGCACAGACGACAGACACCACACCACTGCATAAGCTTTTCTGGCCTTTGGCTAGTAGAGCTAAAAACTGTTAAAGTGCATGAATAATAATGATACAGATTTGAAAACATTGATATGTATTAAATATTGGCTTATTGTTGCATAACAAATGTGCATGGTAAATGATCATGATTTCGTTAATATATCTAAAAGAAATCTACATTTATTATAATTATAAAGCTGACTATTAATAACTGAGTAACTGATGTAGGATTGATTAAAAAACTTTTCTCACATACAACAAATTTGTAAAATTTTAAGTTATAATAATGATTCCTTGAAAAGATTGAGGGAAAAAAGTGACTGAACAGCAATTCCTCTATTTCCCACATTGTTTTCCAAATGAATTGGCTCACCGTAGAGGCATCAATGCGGCATAAAGGATATATTAATTTTGATTACAGTGGTATTGCATTATTATTACATAAGCTGCATATGTGATATCAATATATTTATGTCATTTTCATTGGGTTGTTTATGAGCAATAAACATGCCTTTATATACTGGTGTACATTAACCCTTTCCCTCATACGACAATTCTGCAGCAGACGACTTTGAACGTATTTTGTCAAAACATAGAAAATCTCTATAATTGTATGGATAACCTATGACAAAAAGTGGAAAACATTGTGGCAAAAGGAGAAATTGCACGTTTTGTGCAATTTCTTCTTTTGTCACTATGTTTTCAAAAAGCTGTCTGCTGCAGAGGCGTCAGAAAGCGTCTATATGAGGGAAAGGGTTAACATCAAAACTCCTTCAGGGCAAATATACACTGTCCATCTTCAATTAGAAGAGCAGTGCATGTAACTTTTGACAAAAAAACTAGAACTGTAGCCACTCTATCTTCACTCCCATATCCCTTTATAATATCCATAAAATGCAACAAGACATGAATATAAATAATCTATTTTCTACTTTATTTCAGTAAAAAGATTCTACTTTATAAGTTTGATTGAGATACAATCAAAACTGAAGACTGTATCACATTCACAAGCAATTGTTTACAGACGCACGCACAGATGACGGACACCACACCGCGGCATAAGCTTTTCTGGCCTTTGGCCAGTAGAGCTAAAAACTGTAAAAGTGCGTGTATACCCGTAATAATGATACAGATTTGAAAACATTGATATGTATCAAATACTGGCTTATTTGTTGTATGTGGGAAAGGGTTAAAGACTATAACCTGCCAGTTTAATTAAATATAAATTGTTAAGTCATTATCACTCAACCATAACAAAAGCATGTGAGTTAGTTGGTCTTAATTAAAGATTGATCCTTTCGCACTGAGTCAGTCTTGCAGATCTTTTTTTGAAATATGGTACATTGTAGGAAAAGGAATATTTTATGGTTCTAAATGTCACAGACTATTTCTTTTATAGGATTTTGATGAGCAATAGAAACCTACTGATCTTACAAAGTCTGATGATGATGATGTTGCGCAATACAAATCACTTAGATTTGATGCTGCAATCAAATAGAAATCACCCAGATCTCATATGATGCTGCTGACAAATAGAAATCACCCGCCGCTGACAAATAGAAATCACCCAATCTTATATGATGCTGCTGACAAATAGAAATCACCCAGATCTTATATGATGCCGCTGACAAATAGAAATCACCAAGATCTTATATGATGCTGTTGACAAATAGAAATCACCCAGATCTTATATGATGCTGCTGACAAATAGAAATCACCCAGATCTCATATGATGCTGCTGACAAATAGAAATCACCCGCCGCTGACAAATAGAAATCACCAAGATCTTATATGATGCTGCTGACAAATAGAAATCACCCACTGCTGACAAATAGAAATCACCAAGATCTTATATAAGGCTGCCGACTTACCTAGATTTGATATGAATTGTGTTTAATAATGCAGAAAAGTACAATAAGATGGCCGATGAAAGAAGATGGATTTTTGCTTAGTTTCATACTTCCTTAAGTTCTCCTTTATAAAATTTTAATGAGCCGGATGATCAACATTGCAAAACAAACTGATTTACTTGTATTGATCTTTGATTATTGATCTAGGCACTGTTCAACTCCTTTATATCAAAGCTATACTTCCAGATATTCTCATACTTTTTCTAAGATGCATTAACGATCATGCCTGCATGATTATGAAACAAAAATATTGGGGAAATAGTGTTTAAACTTATACAAATGGCAACTAATTTTTAAGTTTAAATAAACAAACTATTTAATACCCAATACTTTTGTCTAGCGATTTGGGTCTTAAGTCTTTCCCACACAAACAAACCTGCAGCAGATTACTTTGAAGACATCAAGGAAAAAATATAGAAATCTCTTGAAATGAAAGTGTCATTACTGAATAGTTGAAATCATTGTGGCAAATGGAGAATTATTGCTCATAGTATTGAGCAATCTCCCTTTTTGCAATGATGGTTTTAAAAAAGGTATGTTTCACAATGACAGAATACAGTAGATACTCGAAGTGAGCCTGTGCACATTTGTACAGACTCACTAAGTCTTTCAAATATATTCCAGATCGTGGTTAAAAACAATTTCTATTTTTTGACAAAATACATTTAAAGTCGTCTGCTGCAGAATTGCCGTATGAGGGAAAGGGTTATAGAGATTTTCCATTGCTTGCCTCGATGTTTTCAACAAATCTGCAGAAGAGGACTTTAAAAACTTGACGGCAAAGATAATAGGTAAACCTCTATAAAAGAAAGGTGATTTAATCACGTTTCCCTTTCCCTCATACGACAATTCTGCAGCAGACGACTTTGAACGTATTTTGTCGAAACATAGAAAATCTCCATAATTGAATGGGTTACTATGACAAAAAGTGGAAAACATTGTGGCCAAAGGAGAAATTGCATGTTTTGTGCAATTTCTTATTTTGTCACTATGTTTTCAAAAAGCTGTCTGGTGCAGAGGCATCCGAAAGCGTCTATATGAGGGAAAGGGTTAAAAAGTTGTATGCTGGTTTAGCTGTGAAAGTAATTTACACTATCACTTTGTGACACATGATTTGACACTTTGGTGTACATATAACATTCTCACCTCTACAATTCATATGAGCTTTTGTAACTAGTCAGTTAAACACATTCCCACATACAGCAAATAACTTCAATATGGAAACAATGTTTTCAAAAGTTGTCCGCTGCAGACATCAGAAAGCATCTGTATCTGTGAAAGTGTTAAGCTTAACAGTAAAAAAGGTTTCATATTGCAATTGTCGGACAAATAAAACTGGAGTGTTGGAACTCACAATGTGACTATTTGAATAAAGCGACACTTCTGACACATCCTTGTGACACTTAAGTGTACATATTACACCGAGTCTCACCTACCGCCTAGTTGGTGTAGTGGTAGCTCATCCGCCTCAGTGTGGGAGGTCGTGCGTTCAATCCCCAGCCAGGTCATACAAAAGACTTTAGCAAGAGAGCCGCGCAGCGACACCACAGCTTGTCTGCTTTTTTCTAAGTCGTAAAAAGGGCATTATTGAATAATTATTAAAGCCCGAGCTATGTGACTTAGTAAAAACATGGGTATTGTTTCTAGGAACATGTTTACCAGTGTCATTTGAAAATGTTGAACGGTTTATGAGATGATAAGGTCAAGGTGACGACACAGACGACCATGAAGCCTAGGGAATCACATTAGCTCGACTTTTTTTCTTCGAAAACCAGACAAGCTAAAAATGGTAGTATGGCATCCCAGTCCTTGGTTTTCAGGATTGCGGGGTTAGTATTTCGACTGACTGGCTGGTGTCAGGATACATGGACCAGTGGTACTGGGTCCAATTCAACCAACCTTACTTAGCACTAAGTAAATACTTAAATACTTAATTCATCATTTTTGTTTCCATACATTTTTTTTAAAACATGAATGTTGGAATGTATACAAGACTTATAAGTATATAACTAAGTTGACATAAATAGTTACCTTGCTAACTAACAACAGTTAACTCTTGTTAAGAAATTAAATCTTTTGACAGTTTTATTAGGGAAACAAAAATACCAGTTCCAGTGTTCCTTCAATTGATTATTTGGTGGTTTAGTATGCAGCTTTCAACAATTTTTCAGTAATATCTCTGCGTTTGCAGGGTAAGTTAAATTACCAGTACTAATGGTCCATTTATCCTGACACCAGCCAGTCAGTTGTAATGCTAACCCCACAACCCTGAGTGCCAAGGAGGGCATCCCTAAATACCATTTTTAAAGTCTTTAGTATGACCTGGCAGGGGATCAAACCTCCCGCATCCAAGGTGGATGCTCTACCACTAGACCACTGAGGCTAACTTTACAGCAGTGAGTCAGTCGTAATGCTTACCCCAAATACCTTAGTGCCAAGGAGGGAAAGCCAATACTACTACTAATTATATAGTGTTAGATATGACCCAGCCTGGGTTGGAACACTAAATCTCCCACATCCGAGGTGGACAACCCACCACACCACTCACAGTGGCTTTTAAATCTCAGAACAGATAACACAGAACACCTGAGCTAAATAGGTAAGCAGTAAGGACCAGATTTTTTTAACTGATGCAGACATAATCATATTATTAAAGTCTTCTATAGCTATACAAGGACATTTATTTCCAAATAAATTCACACTAGGAATGGGTTAAATGTATACTCAACTGAATAAAGAAGTTTGTGTCAAATGGTTGTAACCGCACCATTTCTAAAGATATAACAAGCAAATTCATGAAATTTATATCCCCCGCTTGCAGGAAATATTGTAGGAATAAAGTGCGCCGAAAGTGAGGATCGAACTTGGCCTAGCCCTTAAGGCATTTAACCTTGTTACCAAGTTTGAAAAAAACCGGTTCACATAAATTTTGTGGCAGTTATTGCACGGAAACAGCAACAAACAACATTTTTTGTTAAATAAGGGGCCATAACTCCACCGAATAAAGACGCCAAAAGTGACGATCGAACTTGGCCTAGCCCTTAAGGCATTTAACCTAGTTACCAAGTTTGAAAAAAAACGGTTCACATTTGTGGCAGTTATTGCGCGGAAACGAAGTGTGACAGACAGACGGACAAACCCAAATTAATAACCCCCCTTTTTTCTTCGAAAAACGGGGGATAATAAGTACAGTACAGCACCATAGTTATGAATGTCAGGCCATTAACCCGTTCCAGTTTCCCACATGCAGACGAAAACATCTGTGTCATTAACATCTTTAAATGAAAAGTTTATTCATTGAAAATGTGTGAAAACATTGGTGGCAAAAGGAGGAATTGCTCAACATAGGTTTCTCAAAAATAAAAAGTTGGTGTCCCTCCCCCATACAGTCATGCAGGCACATTTCGATATACCTTTTTTTTTTTTTAAATATTGCTTTATATAACTTCCATTTAAAGATTTTTTTTTAAATTTTTGCCAATATGTTTTAAAAGGTGTCTGCTACAGATTTCTCTGTATGTGGAAAAGGGTAAATGTTTAAGTATATATACTAACTCATTATATAGTAAGGCATCAATCTTTACAGCAACCCACAAGGTTTACAAAATAAAATCTACAATTCTTATTTCAAAATCCTATTCACTACTTTATAACGCTGAAAATCATGACTAGCTTTATTGATTGCCGTGAGTTTAATGCCATTTTCAATGATAACTCAGATATATCAGAAGACAGAAAACGTTGTGGCAAAAGAGAAATTGCTGACAATGTTTTCAGCTCTTTTCAATTTTCATTGTCCTCTGCTGTAGATTTGTTTTGTACAGGAAAGGGATATAGGTCAAGGGTTGGTGAACTTATCCCATGATCACTGTGATTTATAAGTCTAGAAATGATTAATAATTCATGGAATATTGACCAATCAGGAATGCTGTTGTGAATTTCCCCTTCACAGCAGGCAAACTAGGAAATTTGAGCTTCATAATGATGATCAATCAATCAACTAATTGGTAAAAGACAAATTATTGACTCCCCTCGAATTTCAGGGTATAAATTATTGTAATTCCATATTCACCATACTATCTCCGTAAATGGCTACTCCTATGGGAGACACACAAACAAATTTTAGACTCTTCCATATTGAAAACGTCTGAAGGATTAGAGAACTGAGATAGCTATATAACTTACCTTCTCAGTTCTCGATTACATGAACATGTTTGTGTTTTTAATTATGATAGATAATTAAACCCATTCTAACTTTAAGACGCATTTTGATGCAACTCGCAGCTGCAGTACACTTTTGAAAACATTGTGGCAAAAAGAGACATTACTAAATGAGCAATTTTTCCCCTTGCCTCATTGTTTTCAACTCAAATCATTAATTTAACTTTTTATTGTAATGACTACCATTATTTTGCAGAGATTTTTATTACTTTTTGGCTGGATGTTTTCAATGATTTCTGCTGCAGATTTGTCCTATGAGGGTAAGTATTCATAATAAAGAATTTAAAAGATATATACCTGTGCTGGGGCGCCAGGAAATTTTTGCACAATGTCATAAGTGTTCTTTTTATCCGCCAATTCTTCTTTACGTTGATCCAGATGTGGATCAAACTGAGGTAATGACGTGTCCAAATGTTCTATCAAATAATGATAATCCGGCTTTATCCATCGAAATATGGGAAATATGTACAAGTCATTGGTTTTACGATTTTCCACAACAATTTGCTCAACATACCAGTCTGCACCCAGACCCGCATTATCACGCCAGAACTCTATCCGAGTAATTTTACCAGCAAATGCTTTCTGTTTTAAGTCTTTGATAGGGAATACATCCATATTTCCGCTTTCAAAGTCATTTCTGAAGAAGTTGTCCAATACTAGATCATCTGTGTGATTACCATTGGAATCATGCAACTTTATTTTCACGTTGGCATCAGTTCCTGCGTGTTTCTTGTCACCCGTCCGCACATAGATCAAGAACTGAGAATTTGGCACACCTAGACATGCACCCATCTTCTATTCCAGAGTCCTCTTGAGTATGAATGCAATCACAAATTATTGTCAACAAAATCTGTCTGGAGTTATCTAGTATTTCACCTGTGTTGAAATTAATTAATCCTGTTTTATAACAGAATCACATTGAAATCAGAGAACATTTAAAACTTTTGTGGGAAAAAACAGAAATTTGGTCATTATGAACAAACTTCTCTTTGGTTCTATTAGTGATCTAAATATTTGAACCAGGATTTCACACAGTATGAAAAACTAATGTAGCTTATCAAAAAGTGGGTTACATAACCCTTTCAATGCTGATTTTTTAAATGGTCTTGTCAAGCTTTGCATTTGGAAGAGTCCATAGCCAATTTCAAGAGTATCAAGATAAAAATGTTGAGTTCATTATAGCAGCCAACAGTATCAAGCCTGGTCAAAAAGCAGTGGATGTGCCTCCTGGTTCTATATCCTTTTCCCACATATAGACGCTTTCTGAGGCCTCTGCAGCAGACAACTTTTGAAAACATGGCGACAAAAGAAGATATTGCTCAAAACAAGCAATTTCTCCTTTTGTCGCCATGTTTTTAACTCTATTCAATTCTTGTACTTAATTAAAGGCAGTTAACAAATGTTTACAGGTATGTTTTCGAAGTCGGCTGCTGCAGAGTTGTAGTAGGTGGGAATGTAGTGTTAAACGTGTCTTCCCTTCCTATCATCATTATCCCTTAACCCTTTCCCTCATACGACAATTCTGCAGCAGACGACTTTGAACGTATTTTGTCAAAACATAGAAAATCTCCATAGTTGAATGGATAACCTATGACAAAAAGTGGAAAACATTGTGGCAAAAGGAGAAATTGCACGTTCTGTGCAATTTCTTCTTTTGTCACTATGTTTTCAAAAGACGTCTGCTGCAAATGCGTCGGAATGCGTCTGCAAGTGGGAAAGGGTTAATCTAATACAATTAGTTTGCAGCAGCCGACTTTGGTAACATCTTTGCCTTAATGTGGAAATCCATTTTAATCAAAGTGTAATTATTGAATAGTGTTATAAACATTGTGGCAAAAGGGGAAATTGCTTATTTTGAGCAATTTCTCCTGTTGTCACATTGTTTTCAATAGTTGTCTGTTAAAGTCAACTGTCAAAAAGCAACTGTATATGGTGAAGGGATAACGAAACCCTGTTGAGATAAAAATTTAAAGCCAACAGTTAAAAATAATCTGCATCATGACATTTCCTTCATTAGACCTTCCTTGTATTATTTATTTTGATAACCAGAGAACTAAACCCTTTCTTGGGTGACTGGATTACAAACATACTGGAAAAAGAAGCTAATTTATCATTTATAAGCAATGTTTTCTTTTCTCAGTCTTTTTCAAACATTTCTTGTTATATCCCCTGTGAAATGTTGTTCTTGAAATTATGAACTTTTCATGCCACTTATGAACTGTTCATGAACCACCATTAAATAGTTCTTAATCACAGTTCAAGAACTTTAGTTCATGAACAGTAAGACAAACTTGTTTGTGAACTGTTCAAGAACTGAAGAAGAACATGGCAAATTCTTAACAAGTTCATAAACATCTGTCAAGTGTAATTCAAGTACTTTTAATGAACCCTATAAGTTCTTATTCTGTTCTTGAATAGTAAGTTTAATATAAATATATCACTGATTTTAAAATGATATTTAATTAAATTACAATGACTTTTTAACTCAGTGTGAATCACTTAAACTACCATTCTGAATAGAGAAATAAGAACATTTATAGATCACTTCTAGAACACTTCTAGAACACTTCTAGAACCAAAGAAGTTCTTATAAATGTATTATAGTGAAAACTTTTGAAATCTTCTTGTCAAAAGTAATGGCCCTAGTGAAAAACATTAATGCAATTCCAGTGAAATTTCATTGTTACCTCTGCTATGTTACTGGAATACCAGTAGAATAACCAAAAATACCACTGGAACTGAACTTGAATTTGAAATATACCAAGGGAGTTAACTCAAGCATAAAACACAGGAACTCTTCAAAAAGAAGTTAGTAATGTTTACTACTTCCTTTACGTTTTTTGGTGGGAGAAATATGTTGTGTTTCAAAGGCACAGAGAAGTTTTTTGTAATTTCATATGAACAACTTGATGAGCACATTTGGTAAATGTCTTAAATGTTACATTGTTTATTAAATTAGCAAATTGTATTATGCTATGTCATAAACAATAAGTTTATATTGGTGATTTATTTAAGTATCACATTGCCACATGTGAAAGAAGCCAATTGTCTTCATATAAAAAATATTTTTATTGAATTCTGGTTCAACTATGTTTCAATGAACCAGAATATTTTCTGTACATAATCTGCACAGGCTTTCTGTAATTTCTTCTGTACAAAATCTGGTTCTTAGGTCCACCCAGACTATTTCATACACTGGTTACCAACCAATTGAACATGAACTTTTCATGAATTGTTCATGAACAGTAGTTCTTGAACTGTTCATGAACTGTAGTTCTAGAACTGTTCATGAGTGATAGTTCTTGAACCGTTCATGAACAATCCATGAAGAGAAAATGGCACAATGAATTTGCACTGAAAAAAGTTCTTGAACAGTTCATGTTTAAAAAGAAAATCAAGAATATTTCATGAATTTTCAGTTCTTGAACAATTCATGAACTTTTTAATGACAATGTTTCCTGAATGTGTCATGAACTGTTCATGACCTGTTCAAGAACTACATATTTAAGAACTTTTTAAGAATTTGTGCCATTTTATCTTCATATACATTCCATGAACTGTTCATGAACCAGGTACCTGAACTTTGCATGAATTATACAAGAACTGTTCATGAACAGTAATTATTCATTTCACAGGGGTTATATGAGACAAGAAATTTTATGAATATTTCTGAAAAGATAATCAGAACTGTGCACTTATTATTCTGTTGACCTATATAATAATAGTACTTTATCTGCTTGAGTTTTTAAAACATGAACATTTTAACATCCAGCTTTCGATAAAGACTCATTTGATGTATTGTTGGAAAAGTAGCTTTGTTATATGATATTGAAATACTTTCAGTTTTTAAATGAATTCCCCAACTTTGAGTGTTATTCATGTATTTTATTTCAAAAATAGCAATTAAGAGAGAATATCGACTTTAAATTTATCATGTTTTTAATCTTTTCTATGATTAAAATATTATAAATGCATTGCATCCTATTATAATTAGATTATACAGTGGTTGTGAATTAATGTCGCCTGAAAGAATATTATTTGAAATCTCCTATCTGTTTCAAAATCAAATTAATCATCCAAAAATGAAAACCACAAAACCCAGGTAAAACTTGAGCTGTGAAATCATATGTAGAACGAAATCAGGTAAAACTTGAGCTATGAAACCATATGTAGAACGAAATCGGGTAAAACTTGAGCTGTGAAATCATATGTAGAACGAAATCGGGTAAAACTTGAGCTGTGAAATCATATGTAGAACGAAATCGGGTAAAACTTGAGCTATGAAATCATATGTAGAACGAAATCGGGTAAAACTTTAGCTGTGAAATCATATGTAGATCGAAATCGGGTAAAACTTTAGCTGTGAAATCATATGTAGATCGAAATCGGGTAAAACTTGAGCTATGAAATCATATGTAGAATGAAATCGGGTAAAACTTGAGCTGTGAAATCATATGTAGAACGAAATCGGGTAAAACTTGAGCTATGAGCAAAATGAGCAATTTCTCCTTTTGCCACAATGTTTTCCATTTTAGTCATAGGTTATCCATTCAATTATAGAGATCTTCCATTATTTGACAAAATATGTTCAAAGTCATCTGCTGTAGAATTGTCATATGAGGAAAAGGGTTAAAATTCATAAAAAAATTTAGTTATGGGTTTAATTTGAAGGTTTTTGGTGTTTTGAAGTCTAATCCCTTCCCTCTGCTAAAAAAAAAAAAACGTCAAAAAAGCTTTCAGTTTTACACTTCAAGAATGTTAATCTTTCTCATGGGAAGGAATTACATGTACTACAACAGGAAATTTAGGGTCAAAATGTAGTAAAACTGATTAAAGCAATCCTTACTATAGTGACATAAATTCACAGTATTTTTTAACCTTTCTCCGACAGTGATGACAAATTTTTTAGCCTACAATAAAACAATTGCTCAACATGGGCACTTTTCTATGTAAATAGTGGGCACTTTTCTTTGGGAACTTTTCTATGTAAATGTTGGGCACTTTTCTATGTAAATGTTGGACACTTTTCTATGTAAATGTTGGGCACTTTTCTATGTAAATGTTGGACACTTTTCTATGTAAATGTTGGGCACTTTTCTATGTAAATGTTGGGCACTTTTCTATGTAAATGTTGGGCACTTTTCTATGTAAATGTTGATAACTCTTTCCCACATGCAGATGCATTATAATGCTCCAGATGACAATTGAAAACTTTTGTATTTATAATCGTAATAAAATAAATTTCCCCATTCCCACTTATACAGTGAACCTGGTGTAGATGACTTATAATAACCCATTCCCACTTATACAGTGAACCTGGCGTAGATGACTTATAACCCATTCCCACTTATACAGTGAACCTGGCGTAGATGACTTATAACCCATTCCCACTTATACAGTGAACCTGGTGTAGATGACTTATAACCCATTCCCACTTATACAGTGAATCTGGTGTAGATGACTTATAACCCATTCCCACTTATACAGTGAACCTGGCGTAGATGACTTATAACCCATTCCCACTTATACAGTGAACCTGGTGTAGATGACTTATAACCCATTCCCACTTATACACTGTGAACCTGGTGTAGATGACTTATAACCCATTCCCACTTATACAGTGAACCTGGCGTAGATGACTTATAACCCATTCCCACTTATACAGTGAATCTGCCGTGGAGGACTTAATAACCCATTCCCACTTATACAGTGAATCTGCCGTGGATGACTTATAACCATTCTGTTGCAAACTTTGCATCAAAATGCTTCTTAACCCTTTCCCACATATAGACGCTTTCTGACGCCTATGCAGCAGACTGCTATTTGAAAACATAGTGACAAAAGAAGAAATTGCACAAAACGTGCAATTTCTCCTTTTGCCACAATGTTTTCCGCTTTTTTAAAAATAAGTCATAGGTTATCCATTCAATTATAGAGATTTTCTACTTTTTGACAAAATATGTTCAAAGTTGTCTGCTGCAGAATTGTCGTATGAGGGAAAGGGTTAAATGCAGTTGGTTAAATGCGAAGAGGGATAAATGATGTACCCTTCTTACAAAGTTTTTTTTTACAATAATTGTCAACTTCGGAAATAATTGCTGGCAGAATGTCACATCTAGACAAAATGGGAGGATATGTAAATTATAAGTTATGTCAAAAGTTGTCTGCAGCAATTGCATCAAGGGAATTTATAATGTTTGGTATGATAGTAAATGTTCTTGACTGCCATTCTACATACTGCAAGTAACATCTCATTGATGAAAATAAGTTTAACCCTTTTCCACATACAACAACTCTGCAGCAGACTACTCGGAAAACATTCTAGGCAAGAATATGGAAAGCGTACGTTTATAATTTAACCCTTTGCCTCATATAGACGCTTTCTGACGCCTCTGCAGCAGTCGGCTTTTTGAAAACATTGTGACAAAAGAAGAAATTGCTCAAAACGAGCAATTTCTCCTTTTGCCACAATGTTTTCCACTTTTAGTCTGTTAGGTTATCCATTTAATTATAGAGATTTTCTATTTTTTGTCAAAATATGTTCAAAGTAGTCTGCTGCAGAATTGTCGTATGAGGGAAAGGGTTAAAGGATTATTATTGAAAGAGTCGAAAACATTGTGGCCAAAGGAGAAAATTTGCTCATAAGGAGCAATTTCCCCTTTTGCCGCAATGATTTCAAAAGCCGTCTGCTGCAGAAACTTCAAAATGCATATATAATATACAAGTGGAAAAGGGTTATGAGACAGATTTTCACACTCATGGGAATGAATTTTTTCCATCTTTTTTATTGTCTCTTAGAAAATTTATAGGCATCAAAGATTTAACATTTACACTCACTGGCTGCAATTATCAAAACTGATCCAGTTTCATCAAAAATTTGAACACACAGAAAAAAAATTAATTTATAAATATTTGGTATACCTTTTTTATTTATACCCAAATTCTGAACCCTTTCCCGGATCAAAATCACCTTTACAGAAGATGACTTTTAAATATTGTGAGAGAAAAACAGAGAATATTGAGCAATTTGTTTCCTTTTTGAATAATGATTTTAAATCTATCCAAATTATACTTTCAACTTTCCTGATTTTCTTTAAATATTATCAAAGCAGACAACAAAAATATCATATCAGGTAAACAGAGATTCTTTTCTGGACAACAATTTGACTTCATTCCTGCAGTTTCAACTTAAGTTACACTTCCAATGGTCCAGAAAAAATTGATGTTACAGTTTGAATAATGGGTTAACAACTAACATAAAATTAAAAATCTAATTTAACTGACGTTTTTATGTTTTGAATGATCGATAAAAGTAAAAATTATAATGATGTATTATAATACTCCTTTTTAACAATTTAACACATTCATATGTTTTAAAAAGCTTTTCCTAATGCAAACGATGATTATCAGATGCCTGTGAAGCAGTCCATTTTGATCACAACAAGCAATTAATCCTTTTCTACCACAGTCTTCAACTATATGAAATTCAAGTTACAATATTCTTAATCATAAACTAAATTTGGTATGTTCTGCTTAATTTTACCTTTGTTCAAAGAGATTTTAGAAATTGAAAAAAGTAATAACAATCTTTCCTTTCTATTTTGCAGCAGTCGAAACTTGAAAACAATGTAGCAAAATAAGAAATTGTGCATTAAAAGCAATTTCTTCTTTTGCTACAATGTTTTAAATTCATTCATTAATTTTGCTATATTTTTGCCAACATGTTTTTTAAGTTGTCTGCTGCAGAATTTGTGTATGTGGGAAAGGGTTTTAAGAAAACTAAAAATGTAAAAAAAAAATAATATATCAGTAAATCATCATGCACTATTGTTCAAAACATCAAGAAGAAATGAATAAAACAATTTTCACTATACACAGCACACCTTTACAATCGCAATTAAACAAGATCAATGAGCGAAACACAGTCATGTAAACTTTCACTGATCAAAATGTTATACAGTATGAAATGACTGTCTACCTATATATAGTCCTAGTCACATAGGCTGCACGTAAAGTATATTGTGCTTTATATATAACCCATGCAAAGTTATACAGCTTAAGGGTTCAATAATTTGTCATACCCTTATCACTTTGATATTGTCCACTTCATTTTAACCCTTTTCCACATACAATAAATCTGAAGCAGAGAGCTTTGAAAACATTTTGGCAAAAACATGAAAAATCTCCAATAAATGAGAGCGAAAGTTGTAAACATTGTAGAAAAAGGAAAAATTGCTCATCATGAGCAATTTCTTCTTTTGCCACAATGTTTTCAAAAGTCGTCTGCTGCAGAGGCGTGAGAAAGCGTCTGTATAAGGGAAAGGGTTAACAACCTTTACCTGGTGAAGACCACTGTCTTGTGTCACCTTAACAGCAAACGATTGAAAACATTGTAAAAAGAGAAGCAAATGCTAAAACTGAACCATTTCTTCTCTTTGCTGTATGTAATTAACCCTTTCCCTCATATAGACGCTTTCTTACGTTATAAGTTAAGCTTCTGTCTGTCTGTCTTTATCTGTCTCTCTCTCTGTCTGTATGTCTCTGTCATTCTGTCTCTGTATGTCTGTCTGTCTCTGACTATCTCTGTCTCAGCAGACGCCTTGGAAAACATCATGGGAAAAATATGGTGGGTCAAAGTGGGTCTCATCTGGGAAAGGATACAAAAACCAAATCTTGATTTGTGACCTTAATTTGAAATCCATCATCAGACATATCTTTTTAAAGTAAAATTGAATATGATACCACGCATGGTTAACAATGGAGGAATGTGAAATTTAAGCAAATGCAGTAATAGGTTGACCCTTTCCCACATGAAGACACATCTGAAGCAGACGACTTTTTAAAACATTGTGGCAAATGGGGAAAATGCTCCAAACAAGACATTTATCATTTTACCACAATGTTTTAATTACACTTTCATTTATAGAGTGATTTTCCATACTTTTGATGTTTTCAGAGTCATCTGCTTTAAATTTGTTGTATGTGGGAAAGGGATAAAGAAAATTTATCCCTCGAATGATTTTAACTTTAAAATTATACTACAGCTAAAAAGCTATTTATAACACATTATTTTAAGCACTTCTTTCAACATTATTCAAATATGGTGGATGTGGGCTACAATGGGAATTCATGATTTACAAATAAACCTGGTGGTTACAGGGCTTACAACGCCCACAAGACATGGGCTCTGCCCACGTACCACACCCTGTATAAATTACTACTGAAATGCTCATCTACATTTCAATTTGGAGGATTCAAAGATGGGCTATAACCGTTTTTAAGCGACTGACGTCTCAACTGCAGCACAAATCAACCCTTTCCCTCAAATAGACGCTTTCTGACGCCTCTGCAGCAGACAGATTTTTGAAAACATAGTGACAAAAGAAGAAATTGCTCAAAACGAGCAATTTCTTCTTTTGCCACAATGTTTTCGACTTTTAGTCATAGGTTATCCATTCAATTAAAGAGATTTTCCATTTTTTGAAAAAATATGTTCAAAGTCTTCTGCTGCAGAATTGTCGTATGAGAGAAAGGGTTAAGACTTGAAAGACTTGAGCAGTTTCTCTTTCTGCAACAATGGTTTCAAGTTTTTTCAATTATAATACCTTTATCTAAAGAGATTTTCCATGTTTTTGCCAAAATGATTTCAGTCATCTTCTGCAGATGACTTTGAAAATGTCTACTCAAAAGTATGGAAAATCTCTATAATTTTAGGTATAATTACTTAAAACAAGAGCACCGCGTACGGCACAGACGCTCGACTGATAGGGAGAAAACAGAAAAAAAATGAGCTAAACAAAAAACCTTAACCGGACGACGACGACACCAGGGTCATGACAATGTTTTTTTCAAAAGTCGAGCTAATAAAAAACCTTAACCGGATGACAACACCTTCAGTGTAGATTTTCTAAGTCCAAAAGGGGGCATAATTTGGTCAATATTAAGTTCAGGGTTATGGAACTTGTTGTATCAAGTTATGTTAAGACATTGAATAAGTTTAGGAAGTTTCAAAGCTATAGGTTAAATTGTGTTTCAGTTATCACCATTTTTCTCCCTTCAAAGTAGATTTTCTAAATCGAAATGGGGAGATAATTTTGTCAATACTATTTACAGAGTTATGAAACTTGTTATATAAGGTCAACTTAAGACACTCAGCAAGTTTGTGAAGTTTCAAGCAAAAAAATAGAAAAGTTTTTAAGATATGAAAAATCATGAGTAAAACATTGTCAAAAACCTGAGCTAAACAAAAAACCTTAACCTTACGTTTTGAAGTTTTAAGTGAAACAAATAAATATTTCCAGCTATATACTTTTATTATTTAACATATTATGATTAAGTTTAGTGACTTTAACAGTAGTAGTCTGTTAGAAAACAGAAAAAAAGCTGAGCTGAACAAAAAACCTTAACCGGACGACCACGCCGCCGCCGCCGACGACGCCAGGGTCATGACAATAGCTCTCTTTTTTTTCAAAAGTCGAGCTAAAACGTTGTGGCAAAAGGCAAAATTGTTTGTTTTGAGCAATTTTTACCTTTGTCACGATGTTTTCAAAAGTTGTCTGCTGCAGATGCGTCTATTGGTGGGAAAGGGTTAAGTTCCGATAATGGTAGATCATCACTGTCTGTTGGTTTTTACAATAATCATGTAGTCTGATCTTAATCAACACTGTTTTCAAACCATTTAAATATATATGCAGAGTTCCAGATAAGAAGGGGGTAAACTGCTCTTTTTCCAACAATATCTCTTATCATCCAACCAAACCCTATGATGTAGGTACTCAAAAGAATCGTCTTAATGAGACGATCCTTTTGAGTACCCACACCATAAGATTTTAGAACATGCAAACCGCCCCTTATTTAGAGCTCTGCACATGAACAATTGATCTTAATCAACACTGTTTTCAAACTATTTAGATAAACAGTAAAATAATCCAGGTAATCTCAACCTCTGCAAGAAATGACATTTGAAAACAATGTGTAACAAGAGGCCCATGAGGGCCTATGCTCTACTGGGATGGTTCTTTGGTCATTTTCAATCCAGAGCATGTATGTATGGTGAAGATCGGATAGTAAATGGAGGCTCTATTGTGTTCACAAGCTGTATTATAGCAATTTTGACAATTTCAAGGGCCATAATCCAGTCATGCAAGGGCACATCTGGCTGGTTTTCGAAAGGAATAGAGCTCTCATCAATATTTAACTACTATCTAAGTTTGGTGAAGATCAGATAGTAAATGGAGCCTCTATTGTGTTCACAAGCTCTATTATAGCAATTTTGTAAATTCAAGGGCCATAATCCAGCCTTGCATGGGCGAATCTGGCTGGTTTGCAAAAGGAACCAAGCTCTCATCAATATTTAACTACTATAGATCTACTTTTGGAGAAGATCGAATAGTAAAAGGAGGCTCTATTGTGTTCACAAGCTGTATTATAGCAATTTTGACAATTTCCAGTCTTGCATGGGCGGATCTTGCTGGTTAGCAAAAGGAACTGAGCTCTCATGGATATCTAACTACTGTATAGGTTTGATGGAGGTACAATCAAAACTGATGACTTTATCGCATTCACAAGCTGTATTATAGCAATTTTGACAACTTCAAGGGCCATAATCCAGTCATGCAAGGGCACATCTGGCTGGTTTTCGAAAGGAACCAAGCTTTCATCAATATTTAACTATTATTGAAGTTTGGTGAAGATCAGATAGTAAATGGAGCCTCTATTGTGTTCACAAGCTCTATTATAGCAATTTTGACAATTTCAAGGGTCATAATCCAGTCTTGCATGGGCGGGAAGATCTGGCTGGTTTGCGAAAGGAACCGAGCTCTCATGGATATCTAACTACTGTATAAGTTTGATTGAGATACAATCAAAACTGAAGACTGTATCGTGTTCACAAGCAATTGTTTACGGATGCAAGCACGACGGACACCACGCCACGGCATAAGCTCTTCTGGCCTTTGGCCAGTAGAGCTAAAAAGGGAAACAATTGCTTTAAATGAGCAATCTCTTATTGTGCGGTGCGATCAGGCACCAGTGTATATGATGTTACTTTGTTTACCAGAGTTAACCCTGAAAGGAGAAGTTATTATTACGATAAACTAAATGTAAATGCCTTGGTCAAAATACAGTTACAATTGATTGTAAAATGACTTAATTATAGTTCATTTAAAATGAAATACATATTTCCAATATTTTGAATATTTGTTTAATTGATTCACGTAATTGTGATAATATTATTGTAACGAAAACGTTCGGTATACGTTGCATTTGATATGCAAATTTACATCACCGTTTCGAAGTGATGGAGTTTAGGATTACATATATAAAACAAGTGGACCCCTTCAGGGTCGAGTATACTTTTCGCTGAAGGGATCTTCTGCTTCTTTAGCCCGGCACGTTACATTTGGGTGGCAGCGGTGGGATGAAGACAACTGCTATACCGGAGTTGCCTTACCCATGGGTTTCCCAGGGACGAGTCTTCTCGGAGTGGGAAGTAGTGTAACGAAAACGTTCGGTATACGTTGCATTTGATATGCAAATTTACATCACCGTTTCGAAGTGATGGAGTTTAGGATTACATATATAAGACAAGTGGACCCCTTCAGGGTTGAGTCTACTTTTCGCTGAAGGGATCTTCTGCGTCTTTAGCCCTGCATGTTACATTATTAACACCTACGGGTCCTAAATATTTTATAATTCTCGGTTTATGGCATTCAGAACCCGTCATCAGACTACATAGATCTAAGATGTACTGGGTACCAAAATCGGCCGAGAAGTGCAGAATGTATGAATCTTTCCAATCTATTTAAAAATATGTTAATCTTGTGACCAGTGTAGTGTGTATTGTTTCATTAAACACAAAATATATTATTTAAATGATATAAATGAAAGAAAATATATTTTGCTATTTTCTCTCGAAAGCAATGCTATTTTGAAGACATGCACTTGAACTAATTGCTTGATTTCTTAGGCAAATTCTGCAATGTCACCACCAATGACATTTCATCTTGACATGAGTTGAAAAAACTCAAAAACCTAGTATTACACCCTTAGTTAAATGATTAAATAAAGGAGATTTAAGGTGTTTATTTGGATTGAAACAAATTAAGAAAAAACAAAATAAAAGTTAAGAAAAACTGTTCTTTTCGCACCGAAGTAACTTCGTACTTGACACTTTTTAAATTGTCATTTACAGGTAAGGGCTTGCAAAAAGGAAAAAGAACATTCACAACTTAGTAGAAAATAGTAAATGTAATTTATGATTCTGTTTACTTGGCTTCCGATTTTCTTAAATGCCTCACAGTTCGTTACTAGCTCATCAACTTCAATGTATTAATTAACTTGACATCAGACGTCTTTGGACACATCTATAATATTGAACTTTCTATAAATGATTGTACATGTATAATAATCAAAGAGTTGAAACCATTACAGTAAAAGAAGAAAATGCTCATCATGAGAAATTTCTCCTTTTGTCACAATATTTTAAAAAGTAGTCTACTGCATATGTGTCAATATGTGTCAGTATATATATGGAATAAGAGATAGAGTATAATTTGTCTAAAGATTTTTTCGCTCCACCGCACAACCTTTTTTTGTTGCATTTTGCAGCAATTATACCTGTTTACCCTGTAACTTAATTGCTTTCAATTCTGCATAAAAAATATTTATAATAATTTTCAAGAATTGATATTTCTTCCTGGAATGTTTTCTAGAATAGTTTTTGAAATAATAATTTAACCCTCTTAACCCTTTCTCAGATACAACAAATCTGCAGCAGATGACTTTGAAAACATCTCAACAATAATATGGAAAATCTCCTTAAATGAAGACATACTTAAATTTAATATTAAATAGAGTTGAAAACATTGTGTCAAAAGGAGAAATTGCTTGTTTTGAGCAATTTCTTCTATTGTCACAGTTTTTAAAAATCATCTGCTGCAGAAGCATCAGAAAGTGTCTACATGACGGAAAGGGTTCAATTTCCCCCCATACAACAAATCTGCAGCAAAAAGTATGGAAACTCTATAAATGAAAGAACACTTATAGGTTACAGTTGAGAACATTGCTCTTTTTGCCACAATATTTTCAAGAATTGACAGCTGCAGAGGTGTCTGTATGTTGGAAAGTGTTAATTTTCCGATAATAACCATGTAATTGGTCTGTTTAGCCCTTACCCTCATATGACAATTTTGCACCAGACAACTATGAACATATTTTGTTAAAGAATTGAAAATCTCTATAATTGAAATGATGACATAAAGTGGAAAACATTGTGGAAAAAGTAGAAATTGCACGTTTTGAGCAATTTCTTCTTTTGTCACCATGTTTTCAAAAAGCCATCTTCTGCAGAGGCGTCAGAAAGCTTCTATATGAGGGGAAGGGTTAAAGATAATCTTACGGAAGTTATGCAGTAAAATAATTACACCTCAAGACAATTAAATGTATTATTTTGTTAATACAGTTGCTTCACAGTGTTTGTAAGGTTGCCTGCTGAAAAGGCATGAGATAGCATCTGTTTTTGGAAAGGGCTTAATTATTATAAAGAAAAATCACTACTGACGGCAGAAAGGAAAAGGGTTAGCATTCACTTCATCAAATGTTTCTGATGATAGAAAGGGAAAGGGTTAGCAGTCAACAAAAGTTTAAACTGATGACATAAAGGGGTAGGATGTACTTGCCTTAGTAGGTGTTTTGTGGGATTGTACTAAATCAATGTAAACTGTTTTATAAAAATCTCACACATGACTTAGGTGTTTGATATGTACTTCTGATATAAAACATTAATCCTTTCTAACAAACAGATGATTTTTCACTCATAGGCAGCAGACAGCTTTTGAAAACATTGTACTTTTTTGTAGTGACAGGACAAATTGCTCATTATGAGCAATTTCCCTTTTTGAACAAATTTGTTCAAAAGTGGTCTGTTGCAGAGGAACCAGAAATCATCTACATGTGGAAAAGGGTTCAGTTTATTCAATTTGGAATATTCTAAAATTGGCTTATTTACATGAAGGGTTTACAGACTTATACGGGTAAACAAATCGACGGCGATGTTTCCCGTCAATAGGTAATGCGTATGAACTTTGCAAAATTTTGCTATACCGTCTTTCCAAAAATTGTGTCCAGAATGGATTTTTCGATGCAGTCACGATTCTGCTACGTTTTGATTGGATGAAAAGAAAATATCGAAACAAAAAAACCTTCTAGAGAAAATAATTAAATATGATAATACGTACTCGATAAAGGAACGAGCACAAGTAATTTTATGTGTGATAATTTCCGTTTAATAACACTCGTCTTCTATTTCTAAAACGAGTTCAAATAAAACTTGTAAGGGTTTTTTGACCTTTGACATTCTGGAAGTTATAAATCCAAATTCCTGTAATATGACGTCATTCTATTAGTGGTGCAGAGGTAGAGCGTCGGCCTCTTGTACGTATCAAAGGTCCCTGGTTCGAGTCCCGTGATGAGCGAGTCCTGACTTTGGGATTTTTTTTGTTTGTTTTTGTTTCACAATCGATGTAAAATAAATAAGTTTAAACTAAATGAACCAAAAGGAAAACGACAGAAATTATAGGAAACGTTAGTTTGGCTTGTCACAAATGTAGTTCCGTGAATTATGGAATCGTTTTATTTGAAGTACTTTATGAAGGGCAAGTTGATTATTTGTTGTACCTGTCATCATATTTTCATGGATATAAAATCTTAGCTATATTTTAAAGTTAAATATAAGCTTAACTTGATGATGATTTTTATTTTCTTTGCTTAGGTCGGTAGGACTCGTAATTGACGTGAATAACTGATCGTGCTGCAAGCAAGGGGATAACTGCAGTTCGCGGGGAATTATTCACCGATCACAACATATAATAAATGTTTACCCGAAATAGGTAGCACCTATACTCATTATATTACATATTTTACAATAATTAATTTAAACTAAACTTTCATCTGCTATGAAAGCAGTCACACGAAATCTGGAAACTTGGTGGCTTTAGTTTTGAGGTGAAAACATTAGAGGAAAGAAATTAGTTATTTCTTACATGTGTTCCAACAACCTTGTCATCTGTCATTTGGGACAAGTGTCATCTATTTAGGATTGGAGAGAAATTATTATAAACTATTAGATTCTTTCTCAAGCCTATCCCCTGTGAAAATGTCTGGAACAGTTCTAGTAAATTCTAGAATAATTCTAGTACAAATTTACCAGAACTGTCCTTCAATCATTCCATATATTATGTTCTAGAACACTTTCAGAACAGTTCTACAACGTTAAATGGCACAATTTGTAGAACAATTGGTTCTAAAGGTCTTCCAGAACAAATGTTATGTGACAGTTCTAGTAAATTCTAGAATAGTTCTAGTACAAATATTCCAGAACTGTTCTTGAACAATTCAATGTATGTTCTAGAACACTTTCAGAACAATTCTACAATGGTAACCTGTACAAATATGCTGGTTTATTGAAACATAATTGAACCAGATTTCTATAAAAATATTTTTTATATGTAGACATTGCTTCTTCCATATGTGACAATATGATACTTTAATAAATCACCAACATAAACATGTTGTTTATCCACATAGCAAAATACAATTTGATAAATTTATAAACAATGCAACATTTAAGACATTTACCAAATGTGCCCATCAAGTTGTTCATGAAATTACAAAAATCTTCTCTGTGCCTTTGAACCACAACATATTTGTCCCACCAAAAAACATAATGGAAGTAGTAGACATTACTAACTTCATTTTGAAGAGTTACTGTGTTTTATGCTAGAGTTAACTCCCTTGGTATATTTCAAATTCAAGTCCAGTTTCAGTGGTATTTTTGTTTATTCCACTGGTATTCCAGTAATAGAGCAGATACCAATGAAATTGAAATTCCATTGATCTTTTTCACTAGGGCAGGCCTTTACTTTAACAAAAAGATTTTAAAGGTTTTCACTCTAACAAATACATTTTTAAGCCCTTGTTTGGTTCTATAAGTGTTCTTATTTCTGCAAATGTTCAATTTTTGTTCTAAATTAATGTTACAGAACTGAAATAGAACTAATGTTCCAGAACTGAAATAGAACTAATGTTCCAGAACACAAAAGTGAATAGTTCTAGAACTGTTCAAAATGCTCTAGTTCAGTTCTAGAACTGAGTTTTGCACTGGATCACATGTTTACTTTTTTAAAAACTTACCGTATATAATTATGTAATAAATACAAAAATAGTGTTTAACCATTTCCAAAATACAGACACTTTAATTCTGACGGCTCTGCAGCGGACGAATTTTGAAAACATTGTTACAAAACGAGAAATTGATCAGAACAGGAATGTAGAGTATAGTGAACTTTAGTTCTAGATTCCTGCTCAAATTGAGCAATTTCTCCTTTTGCAATAACACTTTCAACTCTTTTCAAATCAATAGTTTTCCATATTTTTGCAGACATGTTTTCAAATTCATCTGCTGTAGATTTTGTGAATGTGGCAAAGGGTCAAACGAAGTGACAACTGAATCAAGAAAAGTAACCCCACTCTAAGATTACCTGCTGTAAATAGGTGACAAATTCACCATTCTACAATGTTTATCAGAATTGTAGGATATCCTGTTAGGATATATTGACCACCCACAAGATTGATAAGTTTCAAATTGATTGATCTTAGTCAGAGCAGAGACATATAAACATGTCTCTGGTCAAAGTTAAAAAAAAAATTAGACTTATAAAATATATATCAACATATCATAGCAGAAAAAGGTGATGTTTCTAATCGTGAGAAAATAGTCCTTTCTCCATTATGATTTAAAGAGTAAACTGTCAACTAATCCAAGCATTAATGCTTAGTGCGAGGGTAAACAACAACAACTAATCCCAGCCCTTAATCCCTATCATAAGAAGGATTTTAGATAAATTATATTTATTAACACTTTCCAACATATAACAAATCTACAGCAGTCTTTTTGAAAACATCTTTGCAAAAATGATGAAAATCTCTAAAAATGCCAGTGTTATTTCTGAATAGAGTTGAAAACACTGCGACAAAAGAGAAATTGGCAAATTATCAGCAATTTTTCCGTTTGTCACAAAGTTTTCAAAAGTTGTCTGCTGCAGAGGCATCAGAAAGCATCTGTATGCTGTAAAGGGTTAAAAAACCTGAAATATCCCCACATACCATTATGTCACACAGCTTACCTTTATTTTAATCTTCAAACCTAACAGTCATAAGAATTGAGTCCAAACCTAACAGAATTGAGTCAGTTTAGAAAGCATTTGAAACTATCCTTTTCTCCACTTTTTTTTACTCCAAGGGATATTTTCAAAGTCGTCTGCTGCAGATTTGTATGTGGGCAAATTTTGAACAACATCTGGGCAATTTAGAATTTTGAAACTTGATTTGAAAAAATGTCCTTACCCAAATGGCTTTCAGAAAGCCATCAACAGAATAAGCATCTTAAGTCTTTTGTAGATCTACTAGCCAAAATATGAAATGACTGATTTTTTAACAAGTAATTTAGTTTGCAGCATATTCGTTTTTAAACCACTATTAATAAAGGTTTACTAGAAATAAAAACGTTTTTCATAAAAATGATCTATAAATTTGTTCATATTTCCATACGGTCTCAAAAAAAATCAACTTTTACAGTTTCACTTCCTTATCACTCCAGCTCAATGAGATCAGGCACAGACTCAGTGGCTATGTTATAACAAGTGTTTGTTACTGCAAGTTAAGGTCTGGGTTCAATTAGATTGGCTCATCAATATAACGAGTTAATGAATCAAAAATTCAAACCGTAATCCTTGTCTTAACTCTACTGCTTGGTACATACTATCAGCATAATTCCGTGTCACTTCACAGAATGCAAAAAATATTCAGTGTGTGTGTGCGTGTCAGATCAAAGGGAAGTAACTCAACGAGATAAAAAATTCTCAGTGAGATTGAAGTTATCTTTCTTACTTTCAATACTTTTCAATTATCTTGAAATCCGAAAGGCTTCGTTACCCTTGCCCGCATTTGCAGCAGACGACTTTCAAAAAAATTGTGGCATAAGGAGAATTGAGCAATTTCCTCCATCGCCACAATATTTTCAACTCTTTTTAATGATTAAACTCTCATTTACGGAGATATTTCACATTGTTGCCAATATGTTTTCAAAGTCGTCTGCTGCAGAATTTTCGTATGAGGGAAAGGGTTAATTATAAGATGGCGGGGATTTTCATTTAGCAG
Source organism: Serripes groenlandicus (assembly GCA_031761405.1). Taxonomy (NCBI): domain Eukaryota; kingdom Metazoa; phylum Mollusca; class Bivalvia; order Cardiida; family Cardiidae; genus Serripes; species Serripes groenlandicus. Next base: position 50,212,337 of record JASEVX010000006.1, read on the forward strand.
ACGATTCCATTGCTGTATTTGTAACAAGAATAGACCGGCTCTCTACGGAAGCCAACCGCATTTGCGACCAGTAAAGATCCAAATCAGCCAGCGAATCATCGCATTCTGATCTGGTTTGCTATGCTAACTTTTAAAATAGTCATAAAAGCTTTCAATAAACTTCTGTAAGACAGTATTATCCCTTTGGATCCTTAGCATGGATGAGAAGGCAAGTCTTTTTTCACAGGTGCAATAATAACGTTAATGTTGGGTTTCATAGATCTGGTTTGCATTGTTTACTTAAAAGTCATAAAAGTTTTCAAGAAACTTCTGTGAAGCAGTATCCATTTTCGCATGCACGTATAATTATCAGGCTAAAGTTTCTTTTCTCCAGCTTAACCCTTTCCTTCATACGACAATTCTGCAGCAGACGACTTTGAACGTATTTTGTCAAAACAAAGAAAATCTCCATAATTGAATGGATTACCTATGACAAAAAGTGGAAAACATTGTGGCAAAAGATGAAATTGCACGTTTTGTGCAATTTCTTCTTTTGTCACTATGTTTTCAAAAAGCCGTCTGCTGCAGATGCGTCAGAAAGCGTCTATATGAGGGAAAGGGTTAAACACTCACATACAGATATCGGAGTCGAGCCCATGTAGCTCAGTAGGTAGCGACGCGGATTGTCAACCCAGGAGTTGATAATCTAACCCCAGCTCGGCCAACATTATTTCATACAATTGACAAGGGTCAATGCGGGGAGCGTCCTTCGTCTTTCACCAATGGGCGTACGGTCTACACGGAAAAGCAACCGGTTGTTTGGGATGACTGTTTGTATGGAGTACTGGCGTGAGAAAGCGAGGACACACATCCGGTAGTTGAACAGGCCACCGCGATATGACTCAACACTTGTTGGAAACGCCTTTAAACCACCCCGTTAAACCCTTTCCCTCTGCAGCAGACAGCTTTTTGAAAACATAGTGACAAAAGAAGAAATTGCATAAAACGTGCAATTTCTCCTTTTGCCACAATGTTTTCCACTTTTTGTCCATTCAATTATGGAGATTTTCTATGTTTTGACAAAATTCGTTTTAAGTCGTCTGCTGCAGAATTGTCGTATGAGGGAAAGGGTTAAACCCCATTAAATCAACAGTGAGTGGAGTCACGTCACACGAACACCGACCGAATACTTTAGTTGATTGATTTATTAGGGTTTTAACGCCGTTTTCAACAATTGCTCAGTCATATCATGGCGGCCAATTCACGTAGTCATATCTTTCCTAGTTTTCTCTCACCAGTACTCCCCACACAACAAACTTTCCAACCAACTGGCTGCTTTTCCACACAGACAGTTCGCCCGTTGGTGAATGACGCTTGTCACAGTGACTTTTTGTCAAACTTCGGAAAGAATGTTGGCCGAGCTGGGATTCGAACTGGATTAACAGCCCGCGTCACTATTGACTGAGCTAATGGGGCACGGCACTGATATTGAAGAATCGATGATTTCTTTTCCCTCATATAGACGCTTTCTGACGCCTCTGCAGCAGACGGATTTTTGAAAACATAGTGACAAAAGAAGAAATTGCACAAAACGGTCAATTTCTCCTTTTGCCACAATGTTTTCCACTTGTTGTCATAGGTTATCCATTCAATTATGGAGATTTTCTATGTTTGCTGCAGAATTGTCGTATGAGGGAAAGGGTTAAGACAGGTTTGGAGACATGTACTGTCTTTTTTTGTGAGGCGGATCTTTGTGTTAATTGTTTGCAAATGTCGTTTCAAGTTTAGCATAATACGATAACCTTATAATTTAAATATTGGTTTAATTTACGTATAGCAAGCAGAAAACGGTTTAGCCTTTGGAATACTTCAAAGATACACAAGTCGTGATCTTAACTATATACTTGAGTTTTCAATCCTCTCTAAGTTACGTCAGTAAATCGAAGCGAATTAAAAGCTGTTTCGTCGCAAATATTGCAACTTAAATAAGACCGAACCCCAAAGGAGAACCACAACAACAGAAATCTGTTCAAACAAAGGATTACCGCAGGTAATATGAAGAACATCAAACCAAGACGATTAAGACAACAAATGATCCGAGAAAAAAGCAGAAGTTTACACACATTTTATACCGGTAAATATTGTTGCGAAAAGGAAAAAAAAATGCTCGAAAATAAGTAACTACCCGTGTTCAAGACATAAATATATTTCAGATGTTATAATATTTCCTGAAATGTTTCAACAAAAATGAACCTTAAACCTTTCCCTCATAAAGACGCCTCTGCAGCAGACGGCTTTTTGAAAACATAGTGACATATGAAGAAATTGCTCAAAAGGAGCAATTTCTCCTTTTTCCACCATGTTTTCCACTTTTAGTCTTAGGTTATCCATTCACTAATAGAGATTTTCTACTTTTTTACAAAATATGTTCAAAGTCGTCTGCTGCAGAAATGTTGTATGAGGGAGAAATGGCTAAAACCTTCCCACACGCATTTGCTTTCTAACACTTCTGCAGTGTGGAGAAATTGCTCATTGTGCCTTTGCCGAAAAGTTTTCAACTTTATTCAACCATTTTTGTTTAATTTATAGACAGTTTCCTCTTTTTTTGACTAAATGTTTTCAAAACAATCTGCTGCAGTTTTGTCGTATCTGGGGAAAAAAAGTAATAAAAGTCTAAAAGATCGTATCATACGTAGTTTCTGATTTCGAAATAACTCTCCGTAACTGGATAATAAGTTCGTAAAAACTAAATGGATAACAATTTTAGTATCTTGTAATAAGATGCATTTTGATTTTTGAACTAAATTAAAGGTAGACGGACAGTGATGCACTTGCTCACTATAAGAGTCTCTCTACTCACCATGCATTAATCCTTCCCAACATACAACAATTCTGCAGCAGACGACTCTCGAAACTTCTAGATTAAAATATGGAAAATCTCTATAAATGAAAATACAAGAGAAAGTTGATGCAAGGCATCAATGTCGCTGGAAAAGACTGCATTGATTTATTTTTTAACACACATGTATTCTTGACTTTCATTAGTCTAAACATACACATAATGTTTTCATAAGGACTAATTCCAGGATTTTTGAAATTCCACATAGATCTACAAATTTCAGGATTTCTTTTGGTCAGGATTTTGGATGTTTTGTATTTGTCAAAAAAAAACAACAAATTAATACATTTTGGGATTTAAATCTACATGCAATAAAAAGCTATTAAACCCTTTCCATGTCTGAAGCAACAATGAAAACCTTTAATCGCTTAAAACATTGAGAAAACGTTTAAATTGCTGAAGACATGAACTTCCTCCTTTTTAATACTAATTATTTCACAAGTAGACCACACTTGTAACAATATATCAGCTAAATTGTTTATCTAAATCGTTGATGCATACAATATATGTGGCAAGTATGAAATTAATTGGGTGCGAAAGAGCAGATATTTTATCAGAGTTTGTTCTTCTCTTAATTTGTTTCAACATTTAATATCACATATATTTAATCATTTAAGTGTGTAATATTAGCTATCTATCTGTAATAAGGTGTTTGAGCATTCTTTCGAAATGTTTACCCTCGTGTCAGGCTTCATCGAGTCGTAGTGTCAGACATCGAAGAAAGTGAATAAAAAATCAGCAAAGCTTTAGTGCATGTTTTATTCCACTGCATTCGAGAGAGAAAAGCATTTCTATATTATCTTTCTTTCTCCTACATTCGACCCATGCACTCGTTTCGTGACGTTTAAGAAAAATCAATTTGTCGTGCGACATTTTTTGTCTGCATAACCAAGTCACTTTTCTAAGTTTACATTTTACTTCCGGTTACTTCGCTTTGTTTACATTTTGGCAATATGAAACTAGGTCACGAACTGAGAAAAAGGCGTTTCGACGTTCACGACCGATAAACAGGCTTATATTTGAGACATATTTTCACAAATTATTTCTTATTTTTGTTTCTGTTACCAGTTTATGTTGATACTTATCTATTAAAAGGAGAATTCGACGTGATTTTTCATAACGATATCGCAAGCAGGTGCGCGTATGTAAACAAATTATAGACTGTGCGACGTAAAGGTTTGTAGTTATCGCCTTTTTGTGGCGATTGGTTTGACAATCGCCACAATGCTAACAGAAACAACAACAACGAAAAATATTTATATAGTCGGTTTTGAACAATCGGTTGATATTTTTTTACCTTACTGCAAACTAATTTACTCACATCCGTTATAGTTCCATCATTGATGCAGAGACGTGATTAATAATAATTATGTCAGTGCTACTTTGGTACCGGATTGTTACTAATATTTATCGAGACATTATCTACATAGAGTTAAAATATGTAAATATTATCTTCGTCATGATTTGGCAGATAATAAATATCATTGCGCGTTCTGCCTTGCAAATAACGGCAACTCTGATGATACTCAAATCTGGAAATTCCAAAAGGTTCTATAAATAGCTCGCGAGACCAAAAACCAGAAGAGCTTGTAAATCTCAATATTATAAACGCTTTATTTTGTATTTGTTTAAATATATGAAAGCGTCTAGATGATAAGACTGGTTTACAAAGGTTTAAAGAACACACGATGTCAGTGTGTACACACGTTATGTATACACGTCTGCACGTTCTAGAGTCAATTAGCAATCAATGCTGACAGTGTAGCCTAATTTAGTTTGGAGATAGAGCATTATAATATATGCCTATATTTTTATAAATTGAACAGTTTGGCAAATAGTGAAATTGTGCTTTTGGAGCATGTTTTGTGTTTGTTTTTGCACTCACATTATTCGAAGCAGTTTAACAACCTCAGAGACATATAAATACACTGTGTTTATATGTCTCTGACAACCCTCAATCATGCAATGTGAAGGGACTAAATTGAACAGACCTGTTTGATATCGGACATCATTGAAACAAACACCAAACTAATGGATACTGTTTTCTCTCCTTTCTTGATAATTTATTCATTTCTAAAATATATTTTATCTTAATATGGCCTAGCGACCTGGTGATAAACATGTGATTACCCGAACAATTTAGATTACAAATAGCCATTATAATGAGCTAAAACGGTAGTCTATCGAATACCAACTAGATTTTTCAAAACTTTGGAATGGCCTAATTTTGATCACATCATGACCAATTTTAGAACGTAACTAAATAATCACCAAGACAACATTCTGGCAAACTAACATTATTCTACTGCAGGGGTGATACATTCTCAAATATACCCGCACCAGATTCATCGCAAGCCCTACACCGATATACTGCTTGTTACTTTGCAGGATTTTCCATACGATCGCCACTACAGTGCCATTGGCGCTTTGATGATTACATAGTTTATGAAAATAAAGTATCGCAGTCTAGCTAATAGGGACTGTTTTGTCTTCGTAAATAAAACACAAAAACGTAAATGCCAGTCAAAATAAAGAAACTGCACATACTTAAAACATCGGAATATTTATTTCATTTTAGATGTGTCATAACTTAGTGTTTTTGTGGCGATTGGTTGACAATCGCCACAGTGCTACCAAAACAACAACAACGAAAAAAAAATTATATAGTCGTATTTGAACAATCGGTTGGATATTTCTGCAAAGGCAATTTACTCACTTCCGATAAACCGCCATATATATATATAGTTCCATCAGTGATGCAGGCACACGATTAATAATGATAATGTTAGTGCTACTTTGATACCGGATTGGTACTAATATTTGAGATTTATCGAGAAAATATCTAAATAGAGTTAAACTATTTACATATTATCTTTCTTCATGTTTGGGCAGATAATAAATATCATCGGGCGTCTTGGGTACGCTATGCAGAGTATCATGATACTCCTGTGCCTCGTTTTATTTTTACTGTAGTCAACCGTAACCTTTTGACCTTTAACCTGATTCGGCAGGAGTTGGTTGTACTCTGATTATCTTCGTCATGATTTGGCAGATAATAAATATCATTGCGCGTTCTGCCTTGCAAATAACGACAACTCTGGTGATACTCAAATCTGGAAATTCCAAAAGGTTCTATAAATAGCTCGCGAGACCAAAAACCAGAAAAGCTTGTAAATCTCAATATTATAAACGCTTTATTTTGTACTTGTTTAAATATATGAAAGCGTCTAGATAATAAGACTGGTTTACAAAGGTTTAAAGGACACACGATGGCAGTGTGTACACACGTTATGTATACACGTCTGCACGTTCTAGAGTCAATTAGCAATCAATGCTGACAGTGTAGCCTAATTGAGTTTGAAGATCTAGCATTATAATATATGCCTATATTTTCATAAATTAAACAGTTTGGCAAATAGTGAAATTGTGCTTTTGGAGCATGTTTTGTGTTTGTTTTTGCACTCACATTATTCGAAGCAGTTTAACAACCTCAGAGACATATAAATACACTGTGACAACCCTCAATCATGCAATGTGAAGGGACTAAATTGAACAGACCTGTTTAATATCGGACATAATTGAAACAAACACCAAACTAATGGATACTGTTTTCTCTCCTTTCTTTAGTCATTTCTAAAGTGTAAAATATATTTTATCTTAATATGGCCTAACGACCTGGTGATAAACATGTGATTACCCAAACAATTTAGATTACAAATAGTCATTCTAATGAGCTAAAACGGTAGTCTATCGAATACCAACTAGATTTTTCATAACTTTGGAATGGCCTAATTTTGAACACATCATGACCAATTTCAGAACGTAACTAAATAATCACCAAGACAACATTCTGGCAAACTAACATTATTCTACTGTCAAAAGATGCAGGGTTGATACATTCTCAAATATACCCGCACCAGAGTCATCGCAAGCCCTACACCGATATACTGCTTGTTACTTTGCAGGATTTTCCATACGATCGCCACTACAGTGCCATTGGCGCTTTGATTAAACAAACGCAATTGTAATATGTTCAAGACATTTAAAAAAAAAAATCTAATAATAACCCCCCCTCCCATGTGATTTCCGAAAACCTATTAAAAATAGAAGTCGCCGGGCAGAATTAATGAATAGAATTGTAAAAAATTGTTACAAAATGAGCAATGCTCATTAACTCGTAGCGAGCTGTCTCACCTTCAATTAGGATTGTTTCACTTTTAGTTATCATAATATTCCCAAAACTACTAGTACATGAACAATGGAGTAGCCTGATTTTAAACGTAGAAGAGTTTAGTTTAGGGAATTCGACACTGAGTGAGTTAATTTTTGGTACTTTCCATATATCGAACAACATAATAAACGGTTTGCTACATACAACATTACTGCAGCAATTGGAATCATCTGGGGATCTTTATATAAAAGTTTAGTTTTTGATTTATGAACAATTTCTCTTTTCATCATAATGTTTTCAAAAATTCGTCTTCTGCAGAGCCTTCACAAATGCGTGTATGAGGGACAGGGCGTAGACCCAAAATCGCTAGACGCAGCTCTTGTGTTAGCGTTTATAAACAAACTATCAGTTAATTAATTGACCCTTTCCTTCATACAGACGCCTCGGCAGCAGACGACATGTAATGGTTTTAGAGGCACATTTCTACGATAAATTTTATTCTCCGGAAAGTTGGAAGTATAATCGTCTGCTAGTCACATATCGTCTGTAACAGGAAACTAAAAATAAACTATAGGTCAAAAAACCTGATTCGCATAACACATGTTAGGTGTATGTAGTTAATAGCATGTACCTGTTGTATGCGCGATGCAGTTAGTGATAACAGCGATAATGCGTTACGAGATTAATTGTCTCTCGTAGGGTGGCTTTTAACCCTTTCCCTCATATAGACGCTTTCTGACGCCTCTGCAGCAGACGGCTTTTTGAAAACATAGTGACAAAAGAAGAAATTGCACAAAACGTGCAATTTCTCCTTTTGCCACAATGTTTTCCCCCTTTTTGTCATAGGTTATCCATTCAACTATGGGGATTTTCTATGTTTTGACAAAATACGTTCAAAGACGTCTGCTGCAGAATTGTCGTATGAGGGAAAGGGTTAAACATGCCATGCTCTCTGACATGTTTATGTGTAACAACGCTTATAAGTAATGTCATGGTTCAATTATTTGAAAAGTTGGCTTAATCGTTTTCAACATTACCACATGATGCAAGAAACGTTAAGCCCGTTAGGTATATACAGAGACATATAAACACATATATGTCTCTGGTATATACGAGTTCAGTGCAGGAGAAAAGTTGGCTTTTGTGAGTAGCATAGATTCAGACCCACACTGTTCACATACAAATTACACAAGCTTGTTAGAAGATTCGGTCAACTTGTTGTGTAGATTCTGATAAGACTGAACAGGTGGACACGATGATCTGAACATACACTGTACAGAACTGCCCACTTGTACCGTTTCTTATTAAACTGACACATATGTCATTAAGTCCACCCTTTCCCACATGAAGACGCATTTTGACGCATCTGAAGCAGACGTCATTTGAAATCATTGTAGCAAAAGAAGAAATTGCTCATAACCAGCAATTTCTCCTTTTGCCACAATAATTCCAACTCTTTTTCATAAATAAACTTTACTTTATTAGCGATTTTCCATAGTTTTGACGAGATATTTTCAACGTCGTCTGCTGCAGATGTGTTGTATGTGGGAAAATATAAATTGTATATATCAAAGGTAAATGGTATATATCAAAGGTAAATGGTATCAAAGGTAAATGGTATATATCAAAGGTAAATGGTATATATCATGTGAATGCATGACGTAGCAGGTGATAACCTTTGCGTGATGCATCGTGTCTGCAGGTGGCTGACACCCTCTGTAAACCATCTACAGCGGTTATCTATTGTTGCCAGTATCTGTATTTGTCGGGGGGAGGAAACGCAGGCTTAACAATTACTAATTGATTCTCTTTCAACAAACGGGTTTGAAGAAACATATACACGTGTCATCTAACAATAATAACCAAGAACTAGTCCCGGCTAAAACAGACCGGTGAAGAACAGCTGGACATAGGACGGAGATGAGATCTCAAAGATACAGATAGGCCAAACAAACACTTGTATCTCTTTCCCACATACAGGCGATACAGTTATGAGCACCACGTCAAGCGAGATGACGTATTGCTGTCACATTATGTAGAGTATGATCAGACTAAGCAGGTGGACAACATGGTCTGAGCCTACACTACTTCAGAAATGCCTACTTGTTCTGCCAACTGTTTTCATGTGCCGACTAAGATATGAAGCCACCCACGTGGTGTATTGCTGTCAGCGCGATCAATACGATCATTGACAATTCAGGCGTACGCCTCTATACCATATAGTCCTTGAATACTAAATGACCTGAGCCCCCTAAAACCATCCTCGGTACCCAGGCTCTTCATAAAATATATGATACCCAGGGCAAATTTGCTGTAAAAATCTCGTACTCATGAATAATTCATGAGGTGAAATGCAGCCGATTGATTAGTCGCATAACACCATCCTCGGTACCCAGGCTCTTCATAAAATATATGATACCCTGGGTAACTTTGCTGTAAAAATCTCGTACTCATGAATAATTCATGAGGTGAAATGCAGCCGATTGATTAGTCGCATAACACCATCCTCGGTACCCAGGCAATTCATACAATTTAAATAGCCTGGGTACCGAGGATGATTAACACAAACAGCATGCGATACGATAATTACAATGTAGTTACGGAGGAAATCGTGGTGCATGCTTTACGAAGTTTCGCTAGCCAATTTGCCCAGGGTATCATATATGTTATGAATAGCCTGGGTACCGTAGATGCCTAAAACGAGTCCGAGCACCTTTTTGAAAGGCAACAAGACCGAACATTTCTAGACGCAGCTTATATTGTGTGTCATCGGTCGCAAAGCCAGACAACAACATCCGTGTGAACATACATATAACTGGAAGTGAGAAGGCACAGCAAGATGGATATGAGCCGTTCCACGAGAAAACCAAAAGTATGGACTATGCGTAATGTATCGACCCAGATAAGCCTGCACAGTCCGCGCAGGCTAAACCGGGCCGACACATTCCGTCTCGTGGGGGTATTGGTATAGAGTAATAATTCCTGAAACAGAAAATCCACAGTAGCGAAAAGTATCTGTCCGGGTTAGCTTGCGCGGCATGCTTTGGCTGATCCGTGTCGATACTTTACGCAGAGTCCACAATGGTGGTTCTCTTGTGGAACGGCTCATGTGCAATTGTTACGTGTACCGGGTCCTTCACGGAGTAAAGCCACCGCAGGTAACCCATCCAGGCACTGACCGCGATGTACGTTGCTTAACATTGTAGAAAAGCCAACCACTCTACCAACGTCGCTATTAAAGCCGGCTCATCCAGCAAGGCTGTAGAAGTGGTATTTGTACGGTACCTATGCAACATTCCCGTTAAACAATGTTATAATTCAACGTTAAGACAGAAGACATTATAAATAACAAATAATTATAGCCTGTTGTCGTAGGCTACTTTCCCCACTTTATACATAATAGTTTTGTATAAAATCTCCAACATAACTTCTTATCATACGGTCGTGATGAAATTGTGAAAGTTTAGCGTTCCTTTTAAGTTAAGTTGGAATTTGTTTTGGTGAAGAACTGACTTAATAATAAATATAAACCAAAATAAGAAAAATATTTCGTATTGTTGTCTATAATTAATATCCTTTAGTTCCCTAGAATAAAACCGCGCACATTAATTATATTTGACACGCCCCCATTTGTCAGCTTGGTGATTATCAGTCATTGCCAGTTATTTGTGCTGCAGTGGATAATAGTTGGTGAGAAAGAATGCCGAGAATCCAGTCTTATTACACCATGTTAGACTATTGTTACAGGAATGTAATGCAATACTAGTCAAGTCACTCGAACACCGACCTTAGGCACTTTGCGATGGACACAGATCCAGATCAGCATCTACACAGTCTGATTAGAATATTCACAATTCGTCTTCTATTCCGTACACAAGTCTATTTGGAGCGGTTATGACAAAAAGAACGATTGCAATTGGATCAGTTAATAGATAGTATCGAGAATCAATCCGTGTTGTGACATGCAAGAATGCTGTGATAGGAATGTAAGGCAATAAATGTGTAGTGTTGACTACAAATGTCACCAGTATGTAAGTTGTAATTAATTACTAATGGGTTATCTCAGTGACTTTGAACATGAAAAGAAGATTCTTTGTTAACAGAGTTGGTTAATTATTAAAACATAATGATTTCTGAATAATGCCGAAAAATTGGTGCGGTTTCCAGATTTCGTTACTTAAATAATTCGTAAAATTAAGCAAGAAGGCTGAACAGCAGAACGATATTCAGCTTTTGCTGGGTAGCAAACTATAGCAGAAAATCTTACCTTTCTTTACTAGGGTATAAACAGAGGGAGAACGACATTTTCTGTTGGTAAAAAAAATATGGACTAACTTTTTACCGATATTCTCGTTTGGTAAGACGATATGGCAGAACATCATACCGAAATTCTCTTTGGGGAACACAAAATGACGGATCATCTTACCGATATTATCTTTGGGGAACAAAAAATTAACTGAACATCTTACTGATTTGGGAAGAAGAATGATAGAATGACAGATCGAGGTGCTCGTTTGTCAGCAAATGCTATACAACCGACCTTTCGACAATATTTCCCCATTTCCCCCGATCAACAGTTACTTTTCATTCTATAATTAGCCAGTGCGTGAGGAAGAACAAGAGTTTGAATATCTGAACAGTGCAGGTTAAGACCCCCCTGTCCATCTGCTTTGTCTTATCAGAGCCTACCCGCGTGTGTAGAAGCTTCTTACAATTGTGTGTAAGTAATATGTGAACAATGACGATCTGGGTCTACATTGTTCACATAAGCCAGCTTGTACCACTTTTCCAATGCACGAGCTCATGTTTACTGTACTAGATAGAGCGCATACCAATCATATTTAAACAGCATGCTGTCTTCACTCTTACATGCTTTAAACGTCTCAAAATAGACTACTGTCAATCAAGATTCAGGTGTGGGCATCTCGTAAATGAAGAAACAATAAAATTGTACATACAAAAGATACACGAAGTATTGAAGCGGAATATGCGAATGTTAAAATAAGACGTCAATCAATAATAAATTTCACAAAAGTTAGGAAACCAGCATTTTAATGTTGACCGTGACCCAGATGATAACACTGACCTGCGTGACCCAGAATGTAATCCTAAATTAGGTTCCAATCAATCTCATTAATTAAAATCAGACCGGAAACTCTTCGCTGTGCGTAAATTGGATAATTTGCTACTGCAGCGAATTTTAGGACTGGTTTTAATGTGATTGGGTTCCAATGTAACGAAACCAGCATTTCATTGTTGACCTTGACCCAGATTATAACACTGACCTGCGTGACCCACAGTAAATTCCTAAATTAGGTTCCAATCAAACTCTTCGCTACACATGCGTGCTACTGCAGCGAATTTTAGCACTGGTTTAAATGTGATTGGGTTCCAATGTAAGTTTTAATTTTCATTGCATTTGATAGTACAATGTCATGCATATCAAACTCGAGTAACTGTTAGCGGTTACATGATTCTCTACAATGATAAACACCGTTATGATCAAAATAGTTCTCCATAGTTAAGGTTTCTATTCAAATTTCCGATGAACTTTTCAGCTTCAATCATTGTGCCACGACAAGGACCGACCGCTCAGAGCCAACTCATGTGCTTAAAAGCTTATCGTGTACTCCTGGTTTTTTTTTTTGCTCGAGACCAAAGTATATGTACGTGAATCAGGCCAGTGCAACTAAAATTATTGTAAAGCATGACTACCCTTGGACTCAAGCCATTTATAAACAGTTAAAACTGTAGAAAATGCCAGTAATGATTATAGTGTGAACATAAAACAACATTTTCTAGTTTCATTGATACATTTTAAATCGTGAGGAGTCTTAAATAACATAATGTATGGGCCATGTTACTCGAAATAAACATTCGGAGAGTTTAGAATTTATTGAAATAAGGAAAATATTTTTTTGCCGTTTTACAAGGTCTTTCATGATGCGTCAAAAACTTGATAACGAAGAGGTAAGATCCTTACAAGACTGTGCCTATGCATAAACTGATCTGGATCTACCGGCTGGTACAAAAGTCTCAGGGGTCGAATTTTGAGTGACGTGTCTCGTCTTAGGGAAAGGATTAAAACTACATGCAGACGACATTTGAAAACATTGTAACAAAACGAGAACTAGATCAGTATTAGCAGTTCCTTCCTCAGTCCACATGCCACAAAGTGGGAAACTTCTTTCACTAAATATATTTTAACTAATAGAGATTTGCCATAATTTTGCTTAAATGTTTTCAAAGATATCTGCTGAAGATTTGTAGTAATTGGGAAAGGCATGGTTACGCCACAATCCGCATGCCGCGTGCCAAATGACATGAACAGGGTACCTGTGCAGGTCCTCCCACTATTTTTGGACACGTTTCATATTTAAACCGTTTGTCAGACAGCTCCATTTTCCTCTGGTCCGAATATGGTTCATTCTGGGGTAGATTCGTGTCAAACTGTACAATCTTGTACCGAAAATGAGCTTTAAGCCAACGGAACACCGGAAATACGTATTCCACCTCTGACGTCATATTCACAACCCGTATGTAGTCCACATTCCAGTTGTCAAGGATACCAGAATCATCCCGCCAAATTTCTATATAATCTATTGAACCTAAATTGACCTGTCCTTTAAGTTTGAACTCGTCTATATGTCCTGTTTCGAGATCATTCTTGAAAATACAATCCAACAGTTTTTCGTCTGTGTTATCACCATTGTTACAACACAGTTTAACGTACACATCCGCGTCTGTACCGCTAAAAAGCCGGTCACCAGTCTTAACGGAAATGACGTAATTGACGTCACCCATAATTAAATTCAGAAATGTCTTTCAATGTTCAACAGGTATTTATTTCTTTGTTAACTGGAGAATAAAATCGTGTTAAAATCGAAAATTAACCCTTGTGAAATAAAGCTGTAAAATAATACATTTTGATTCGATAAACGTTAAAGTGTCCTTCTTTTTACCTTATCAAAGTCGAAATCATTAACTCATTGATATAAGAACCATTGATTGTACAACTAACACTTTTTTCAAATGATAAACAACGAAAGACAGAAACTCAAAGACGTCCAGACATATTGTGTTAAAATCTGTTAACAAGAAAATGTGTCTTGCCCGTGATGATTTGATCCTTTAATATCTTAAATTCATCTTCTATAAACAAAGTCGCAATTTTCTAAATAAGGCAAATTCAAACCTTCTTTATGCAAGCCCAATATAATCGGAAAATGGAATAAGATGAGAATTCCTTGCAATTAATTTAAAAATTCGAGAGCAAAACTTATTTTTGTCATTTTTTATATATATTTTTTAATTAGGAAATGTCAGAGAAACGCTAACAAAACCATTTTGTTTATTTGATCTTCAGCTGACGCAAGAATTCGGTGGACTTTCACCTTAAAAATATCAACGAATTTTATAAATTGAAGAACTGTTAAATTAAATCCGTTTTAGAGGTTTAACATTGAAACTTTGCCATTTCTTAAAACAAAAAAATACGAACTCTAAAAAAAATACATGATTGAGACACTTCCAGTTATTCCAAATGAAAAATTCGTATTGCGTGTCGAGTGAGATTCGAAAACAAAAATGGGAATATCACTTAAGAAGCCACAAATCGCAAGTAATAGATTCGCGGCAAAAATCCATAACTTGAATTTCAACGATTCCTGTTTCAGTTTGAAATGTCACTTATTTTCTCTTCAAAATAATTATTCCGTTCTAAGTCCAGAATCGGAATTGCACGCTCCTGATACTTAATCACAGACCAACCAAGAAAACTGCGAAATCTGCGTTTTCATATAACCAAACTGTTCATTTATCAAGATGTTGCGAGTGCTGCGAGATATCATCACAGCGCGCTAGGTACCGTAAAATAAACTTACTCACTCTCTGTTATTGACAGGTGTTCGTTTATTTCATGTAATTAACATGTGCCTATTTCTGCTTTACGGAAACTTAAACCATTTCCCACATATAAAAAATATAAAGCAGAAGATATATAACAAATTATCATAGAAAGACAATATATATGAAATCAATTCAAAGTATATAAACTGAACAGAGCTGAAAATATTGTGGCAAATTGAAGCATTGCTCAGTTTGTACAACCCTTTCCCACATATATACAACAAATCTACACAGCAGACGACTTGAAAACATTAAGTTAAACAAATATGGAATATTTCTTTAAACGGAAGAATATTTATTGAATTATGTAGAAAACAATGTCACAATGTTTCACAAATTCGTCCACTGCAGAGACGTCAGAAAGCGTCTGTATGTGGGAAAAGTGTAATTAACCCTTTCCCCCATATAGACATTTTCTGACGCCTCTGCAGCAGACGACTTTTAGAAACACTGTGGCAAAAAGATGAAATTGCTCATGCAAAACGATCAATTTCTCATTTTGCCACAATGTTTTCAACTCTATTTAATAGTAAAACTTTTTATTTATGGAGATTTTTCATGTTTATGTCAAAACGTTTTGAAAGTCATCTGCTGAAGATTTATTGTACGAGGTAAAGGGATAATTGAGATTCCATTCTGATTCAGTTTCGTCCATAAGAGAGAAACGTCCACTTGAAAACCCATTACTCGAAACAACCATTGCGTATTTCCACTGCAAAATGACGAATGCAACCGAAAGACAAGCATAACAATTGAAGGTAGTGTAAGGATAAATCAATGAGGGACAATATGCTATGTTTCAATCGTGACTATTTATAAATGCCAAACTTGCTTCAAAGTCGACGAAAATCGATCATAAATGGACAGTGTTCAAGTTTGATTACCCCCGTAGAGGCGTGATTGTGTTACAAATTAACTTTCATCCTAACTTTCCATAGTATTGAAGAAAAAAAGTATCTTAACTAGATGAAATGTGAAACATATTCATTCTGTAATATATTGCTATGTTACATCACAACATAACTGAATAATAAAAACGAAACTAGACATTCATAACTTTGCTTTTATACGTGTGTGGTCGGGACTGACCAATTAACTATATATACTATATATTTGATGATAAGAGGAAACGGGAGAACTAATTTGTTTGGAGCAGCGTCTATAGCTTTCCCATACTGTTTTCATTTGCCACAATGCTTTCAAAACTCGTCTGCTGCAGAGGTGTCAAAATGCGTCTTCGTTTGGGCAAGGGGTAAAGGTGTCTACTGTAGCGGGGTCAAGATAAACGTTGCCTGTGTTAAGTGAAGGGTTACAGTGATGCTGGGAAGGGATGATTTTACGGAACATTAAAAAGGTAAGCACTTGTAAAGGTCAGATTATGGTTGAGTACTCGGTAACAGATTCCAGGCATTTTAGTGTTGCTTCCTGGAACACTTTCCTTGCATGTTTATTTCTCATCAATCTACGTTACAACGAAATCCTTGTTGGGGGTGATTTAGTTTGTGTGAGTTGAACGAGCAAAATTGGCGATTTGTCAAAAATGTACCAAACAGAGATTCATATTTGACTCATTATAACACGCCTTTGAAATGATTGTCTTTCTGTATTGAGGAACTTCGAAGGAAAACCGAACATCAACACAATTGCAGCCTGTGGGGATCCCGATCAGGCTGTATCTCTGTGTAGTCTGATCAGGCTCTGTCAAATATTCAGTTATCTCATCGTGCAAAATATGCTGCAAGCTTCTGATTTTTCTCTCTCTCTCTCTCCCCTGCATTTGCCACAATGTTTTCAACTGTATTCATTAATTGTAAGAGTTGTTTACAAACATGTTTACAAACTACAGAGGCGTCAGGAAGTGTCTATATATAGTAAATGTTGAATGCCCATTGATAACGGTTGAGTAAGAGAATGGGAAGCAGGAAGTGCATTATTGTGGTTTATGACCATTCATCTACACATTCGATGTGTGGGAAAATGAAACAACCAGGTAGCGAATGCTAAAAAAAGATTAACCATCCCTTTCCCACAAGCAAGCGCAATTTGACGCAATTGTAGATACGACATTTCGAAAAAGTGCGGCAACGAAAGCTGCTCGTGATGAACAATTTCTCCCTTTGTCACTGTTTTCAACTCTTTTCAAAGAGCCATTTTTTGCCAGACCATTTCAAAGTCGTCTACTACAGATTTGTTGTATGTGGGTAAGGGTTAAAATGTAAATAAACAAGTGGCGTCAGGAAACAAGGGGCTTCGTTTCATCCACGAGTAGTGTAGGCTCCGGCTCTATGTTTCAACAATGCTTTTGCAAACGATTTTTTAAACTTTCCCGATATTATTTCCCTCCGATGTTTTTCAAAGCATACGACTATAAAAAATAACAACTGGAAAACGTCTCTCACTTTCTCTCATACAGACGATTTCGGACGCCTCTGAAGCAGATGCCTTTTGAAAATATCGTGTCATAAAGATAAATCGCACATAGTAAGCTATTTCTCCTTTTGACACAAAGTTTTTAACTAGATTCAATAACTGTTCTTTCACTTATAGCAATTTTCAATACAATTTATTTGTTACTAAAGTACTCAAAGTCGTCTGCCGCAAACTTGTTGTATGTGCGAAAGCTTAACGAATGCACACAACGTGTGTATTTGGTGAAATTGAGAACCATTTTCTTTAATAACGTGATATTAATTGTTCAACAAAGCAGGCGTGTCACCATGCTGGTTCCGGGTCTGACAAATTCACACACCACAGAGTAAATAGTAAACAGATAACCAGATTAAATCATCAATCTTACTGCGGTCATGAGATGAGATAAACCCTCGGGTTATAACCCAATCCCACATACCGCAGACAGGATATATGTAACAAGTAACTTAGAAAACATCTAGACAAACAGGAAAAATCTCTATAAATGAAAAGGATAATTTTTAGTAGAATTGAATACATTGTTGCAAAAGGGGTAAATTGCCCTTCGCCACAACGTTTTCATAGATCGTATATTGCAGAGGCGCCAGAAAGAGGCTGTAGTTGGGAACGGGTTACACTCTTAACCCTTTCCCTCATATAGACGCTTTCTGACGCCTCTGCAGCAGACGGCTTTTTGAAAACATAGTGACAAAAGAAGAAATTGCACACAACGTGCAATTTCTCCTTTTGCCACAATGTTTTCCACTTTTTGTCATAGGTTATCCATTCAATTATGGAGATTTTCTATGTTTTGACAAAATACGTCCAAAGTCGTCTGCTGCAAAATGGTCGTATTAGGGAAAGGATTAACCATATATGAACATTCCAGAGTCGTCTATAGTTCTAGGCATTATATGATACAACTAAAACGGTATCCGGACATAATGTCCACAGACAAAATGCCACAATATGAAAAGAGGACAAAATGCCACAATTTATTTCGAAAGCATTTTGTTGTGAATTATAATGTTAAAGCAGCACACCACAAGTGGCAACAGTATTTGAGTGAAACAGTTCATGATCTTTCACTGTTATCAGCTATCCACACTTCCCATTTAACATCCTGGCCTCCCATAACACTTGTGGTGTGCTGCTTTAACATAATATAATTCATAATAAAATGTTTTCGAAATAAATTGTGGAATTTTGTCCTCTTTTCATATTGTGGCACTTTGTCCGTGGACATTATGTCCTGTGGCATTTTGTCCCGGATTCAACTAAAACATCTATCTTTAATTCATCACATTTAAGCCTTTGATTTTCACAATTTAACCCTTTTTCTCATAT
Source organism: Serripes groenlandicus (assembly GCA_031761405.1). Taxonomy (NCBI): domain Eukaryota; kingdom Metazoa; phylum Mollusca; class Bivalvia; order Cardiida; family Cardiidae; genus Serripes; species Serripes groenlandicus. Next base: position 50,231,050 of record JASEVX010000006.1, read on the forward strand.
AGACGCTTTCTGCAGCAAACAACTTTTGAAAACATTGTGACAAAAGGAGAAACTGCTCAAAACGAGCAATTTCTGCTCTTACCACTATGTTTTCCTTTTTTTTTTAGTAATTATTCCTTGATTTATAAAGATTTTTCATTTTTTCAAAAAATATGTTTTCAAGGTCGTCTGCTGCAGATTTTCTTAATGTAGGAAAGGGTTAAACCATTTTACCAGGTGACACACATATACTACTGAACAGATTTACCGGGAAGCTATAACAACCGAATACAGAAACTATGGGGATGGGCATGCTTCGTATAAACAATAATGTATTGCTTGAAAGTGGGCACCTTTCTTTGGCAACGCGTCAGAATTGGGCCCAATCTGGTAAAACCTTCAATAGTCCTACCTTCACTCGAACGCAAGTCAAAATCTGTCAATGCTCCATTTCAAAAACTATTTCAACATCACATATACGTGCACAATAACACATTTAACGTATTCGATGTAAATAGCTAGCAACACACAAACAGTTCAATTTCAAAAAGTTTTCTTATGGAATTTTAATTTTGGTCGAGGATTAATTTGAGGTTCGTTGTCCTTTGACTTTAAAGATCCAACGAAAAAAAGATTGTTTAAAAAAGACAGGCAAAATAGCAAATAGGTTTTTGTTTCATTATCTGCCATGTCTGATAGAAAAATATCAGGCTTTTCACTGTTCGCAATCAAGTAGATAAAACGGGCCAGAAGTCCCTAGTGAACGGTTACTCAAAGTTTCAAAGTTTATATATTACTCTCGGTACATTTTAACAATGTGATATGAGGAATTTTAACAGCATATATAACTATTGTAATATGGGAAAAGACCAGGCTATGAGGTATTAAATGACAATAGTATAAGGAATGCAAGAAGAAAAAAGAAACAAAATAACAACAACAAAAACACAGAAAAATACAAAGATGCGTCAAATGCTGAAGTAAGTAGAGAAATACTTATACACGATTGTTAGAAGATATTGTCAAATGGTGTAGAATTTGATAAGATTGCGCGAGTGGATAAGATGATCTTAACCTACACTATTCAGAAATGCTATTTTGTACCTTTTTCTCATGTTCTTGCTTATATAATTACCAATAAAAACGGTCATGGCTTTCGTGGAGATTACAAAATGATTGCAAAAAGAAGATAAACCTTGATTTTCCAGGAAATTCCCGGAACTATCCCAAGGGTAAAACCTTACACCTGTTTCGATTGCCTTTGTAAAATGCACATGAATAACACTCTGAACCCGATCGTGTGTCAAATGGCAAGGTTGCACTTGTGAAAATATAGCTATGAAAGACATCCTGGTTAAGATTCAATAGACCGAAGCGACCAAACCTGGATGTTTAAATTCGTCAAGCATCTTCACGTCACGTGGGCTCGATTGCGCACATGATAACATGACATAGTATATAACTTCACTGCCTCTTTCGAGGTCGATGTCTGTAATAATCTTGAAAGAGTCACACTTTCAGACTTTATTTTCTACACTGTCACGAGTTTAAACTTTCAGTTGTTTAGGTATTTCATGACTTGCTTCAGATGAACCCTTTACTCGTACTGTTGATGCCTCTGTCACAGACGACTTTCGCAAACAATGCGACAAAAGGAGAAACCGCTCATAATAAGAAAAATCTACTTTTTCTACAATGTTTTCAGCTCTATTCAATTGTTTTCAAAGTCGTCTGCTGCTGATTTGCCATATGAGGGAAAGGGTTAAAAAAAGTTCATCATGGATTTTAGTAAAACATATATCTGTCCCTCAACCACCACCAGTCTTATCGGTCGTAAAAACTGTGACCAAGTTAGGGAAGCAACTTCAAGTTAACATGTTTTCCATTGAATCAACCATGAAATAAATCTCATTGAAATCAGACAAAAATTACATAAATAATTATAGGATCTGACTCCACCGCATAAAAGGTCTCGAATTGACATTAGATATTTAAATAATTATTAAGCAGGTGCTCGTTTTTCTGTCTAATGAAATCGTATTTTACAACCAACTTCCTTTCTTCTATGGGTTAATTCCCCTGTTTATACCTAACGATTTTGTAGAAGACCATTAGATTGGCTGAGGCAATGGTCAATTTTAGATGACCTGTACTAGGCATTCATCACATCCATACGAAATGTTAGTACTGGGTTTACTAGTACTTTCGATACGTTCATCTTTATACCAACATATCGGTCGTAAATGTTTAGCTACTCCCGAAAAGCTGAGCACCGAGTAAGGGACGCAACTATTGCAACTTTTCATTTATTTCCATTTAACCAACTATGGGTTGTACCCTGATTATGGTCCGCTTCCGAGGTGGTCGCTCAAACCACTACGCCATCGATGAGGCTACGCACGTGGCTTATCTGAGCGTGTAATAGTTGTATAAAGAATCACATACCTGGGCGGGACCTCCCTGAATTTTCTGAATGACTAGGTAACGTTCTCGTTTGCCTTTTAGTTCATTCCATCGCTGCTCCTGTTCCGGGTCCGTTTGTGGTAACATGGTATCGTACACCCGGAATGACAAATGCTTCTTTGGAGGAATCCATCGGAATACAGGAAATTGGAACTCTTTTTCCTGGTCCTTACGGCGCACAAAGATGTAATCAAGATACCAGTCACTTCCCAATCCAAAGTTATCCCGCCATAATTCAAGTTTTTTAATATTCCGTATTTTAAACTGCTTTTTCACGATAAATGTGTCAATATGACCTTTCTCGAAATCGTTTTTAAACACGTTATGTAATTGCATCTTTTCTGTCTTTCGTTCGTTGTCCCCGTGAAGAATGACTTTGACGTTGGCGTCTGTACCGGCATTCTTACGATCCCCGGTACGAACCGTGAACACATAGTCAACTGGGTCCATGTTCACTTCAATACTTAATAACAATCCGTATAAATATATCGATCTAATTCTTTATTTATCAATCAACTTCTATAAAAGTCAAGTTGTCAGCATTGTATATAAAAATTAATCACATCATGTTTAAATTAGTCCACTTCAGTTGCTATACAAGTTTTATTAATTATAAGTATGTGTGTGTTCATTGTAATTTGTTTATATAATGAAATATCTTGACCATTGAAATTAACATATTGGTAACATTTTGGTGATAAGGGGAAGTTATAAGAGATATTTTAAATGAATGTGGACATAAATGTCTTTTCTTTTTTTATTTGATTATAATTATCATGATAAGTTAAATGTACACGATCATATTTTCATTTTTCTTTCAAACAAAAAAGGTTATTTGATATGTATACCGCGTCACATGTGCATTTAAACACTTCTAAATGTAAGACAATTTTAAAAACTCTGATCAATCTGATGAAGAAGGGCAAATGCATGTTAAAAGCAAAGGTTTCTTTTCCCACAATAGTTTCAAGGTACAATATCAAAAGAGGCAACATCAGGGGCGTAGCTTGGCAATAATCAATGTGAAGGCCGTCTCGTGAGAAAATCAACATTGTGGACTCTGCGTAAAGTATCGAACCGGATCAGCCTAAGCATGCCACACAGGCCTACTCGGATAGACACTTTTCGCCTCCTGTGGATTTTCTGTTTCAGGAATAACTACTCTATACATCTATCTCACTACGACGGAATATGTTGGCCGGATCAGTCTGCGCGGTCAGCGCAGGCTGATCTGGTCGATACATTACGCAGATGTCTATCGCCGCAGATGCATTTTGGGGGTTTTGAGAAAGAATGTGTAGGCACGAGCATACAGTGCCTAAAGGCAGCTACGCCCCTGAACATGTTAGAGTTTTTATCCGGTAGGCGTGAGTTTGATTCACGTTTGCATTTATAAGTGTTTCGCTGTGCTTGACCAATACATTTTCCATTTATAATTCAAGAAGGTTAGAACAATTATTCATAATCTGCCTGGTGACAACGTTGGCCAGGTCTGCTGGGTGGTTATAGTTCTGTCTTCTAAGGCATGTTGGTATGTTGTTGAATGTTGACAAAGAATAGAGCAACCGAGTACATCTCTATACCTTCTCTTTCCCGCTTCTGTTGTTGATGATTATTTTAAAACTTCACCTTATAAGTGCATCTCGTAGGATCGCCAACTTAACTATGAACCAATCAAAACGTTTCATTTCCTTTATTTCTTAGACATTATTCATTAAATACTACATTTGATTGTTTGATGTTAAAACCCAGGTTACAGCTATCGCCGAAAAAAAAAAGGATTATGACAAATATTCGGTATGTTTGAATGATAAATTGTTTGTGCTACATGTTTATAACACAGTAATCACGGATTATGTACGCAAACTACAAATGTATATCACAAGCCCTCGAGCAGTCATATTTAACCCATTAATTAGCATGTAGTAAAGTTGCTACATGGTCTTTTCATCATTCGATTTAATCTCTACCTGGTCAAAATTGGGGATTAGGGGACCTTTCAAATTGCAGTTTAATGATATATGTATGTGGACTTTGATTTATAATTATGACAGGTGTGTTCCCGGAAATGTTAAATTGTATGTAAAATGTTGAGATGTGAATATACTTACTTTACTGGTCAACAATAAATCACAGCACAAATTTAGCTAAAACATGTTGCGTATAAGAAATGTGAACGCACGAATAAATATTCTATCCAAACGAAATAAACCCTTTGTCCTATTTTAGCACGAGTTCCTATATCGAGATATAAAACATGGGAGACACTCAAATTCCCCATGGTTTAAAATGAGCATAGTACCCAAAATCCCCATGGCTAAAATGACAGAGTGATTTTGTGCTAATGTAAAAATGTGCTAAAATAGTATAAAAACAGTGTTTGCAGTGCAGTATATGATTTATTTGATATAACAGTTCTAAACCTTTTCTATATTATATATAATTTTGAGTTCTGCACAATTAAATTAAATAATGCAAATTTATTAATTAAAATTATTAAAGTTGCTCATTGTTTCATTTCGCTTACATAACATAAGAATATTTCCTTTCCTACATACATAAGTGTTCAGCAAACAACTAGGAAAACATCTTGGCACGTCCGGTTTTCTAATTGAACTAATTCCCCTACTCAACACCTTTGAATAACCTGTAATTTTTGCCATGGGGATTTTGACTACCATCATTGGGATTTTGTCATGGGGATTTCGAGTACTATATCAATTTTGAACCATGGGGATTTTGAGCATGGGGATTTTGATAAACACTATAAAACATGTATGCATATCATACTTTATAGATGTATGCAAATCTTCCCTGTGAGACTATTTACCCATGCAGCAGTAGCTCTGGTGGCTTATATAAGTTTACAAAAAAAGATATTTAAGAACTTGTCTTCGTCGATACAGGGCATATTATGGCAAATAAGTTTACTTCACTCAAACAAATCATTTCAAAATGCATACATGTCTATATGAAAAGCTTTTAGCTATGATGTATTTGTACACAAGTAAACTGCTATAGATCATTGAAGTAAAAGTAGGAAACCATCTTCATAAACAAAAGTGTCAATCGTATTTGACTGGTTCGGGCACGTTTTGACGAAACCCAAATCTAAATGTATTATTGAAATGTAACATGTGCAGGTAAAATAAACATGAATGACATACCTGCCTACGTTTTTTTTTACATCGTTTTAAAGATATTTTAAGATTATTTATGAGGAAATATTTACATAAACGCGAATGATTCAATAGAGATTTTGTACATAATTATAATTAAAATTATTTCAACGGTACCGTTCTTTTTCAAATCAAATATGTTTTAATCATAGTTTTTATTATTTAATTCACAACAAAGTCAACCAAATCGCTTATGTAGTTCTGAAATTTATCATTTGGTAGGTGGGAGTGAATAAATAACATATTAGAGCTTCCGTCTCAGGTGCGGGATATCGCAGGTTCGACCCCCGGGCAGGTCATACAACAGACTTTTAACATGTGATATATTGTGTGATATATTGTTTATTTTCTATTTGTTTTTATGATGATGTACAATGTACAAGTCAAAATAAATTGACAATGTTCTGTTCATGATAGTAATGGCTTTCCGTATGTAGCACTCATGCTGGGAGGGTTAGCGTTACAACTCACTAGCTGGTATCAGGATACATGGACCAGTTGTACACGTAACTCACCCTGTACGCCGTGATAGAACTCACTAGCCGGTATCAGGATAAATGGACCAGTTGTACAGGTAACTCACCAGTACGCCGTGATAGAACTCACTAGCTGGTACCAGGATAAATGGACCAGTTGTACAGGTAACACACACAGTACGCCGTGATAGAACTCACTAGCTGGTATCAGGATAAATGGACCAGTTGTACACGTAACTCACCCTGTACGCCGTGATAGAACTCACTAGCTGGTATCAGGATAAATGGACCAGTTGTACACGTAACTCACCCTGTACGCCGTGATAGAACTCACTAGCTGGTATCGGGATAAATGGACCAGTTGTACACGTAACTCACCCTGTACGCCGTGATAAAACTCACTAGCTGGTATCAGGATAAATGAACCAGTTGTACACGTAACTCACCCTGTACGCTGTGATAGAACTCACTAGCTGGTACCAGGATAAATGGACCAGTTGTACAGTTAACTCACCCTGTACGCCGTGATAGAACTCACTAGCTGGTATCAGGATAAATGGACCAGTTGTACACGTAACTCACCCTGTACGCCGTGATAGAACTCACTAGCTGGTACCAGGATAAATGGACCAGTTGTACAGTTAACTCACCCTGTACGCCGTGATATAACTCACTAGCTGGTATCAGGATGAATGGACCAGTTGTACAGGTAACTCACCAGTACGCCGTGATATAACTCACTAGCTGGTATCAGGATAAATGGACCAGTTGTACACGTAACTCACCCTGTACGCCGTGATAGAACTCACTAGCTGATATCAGGATAAATGGACCAGTTGTACAGGTAACTAACCCAGTACGCCGTGATAGAACTCACTAGCTGATATCAGGATAAATGGACCAGTTGTACAGGTAACTCATCCTGTACGCCGTGATAGAACTCACTAGCTGGTATCAGGATAAATGGACCAGTTGTACAGGTAACTCACCCAGTACGCCGTGATAGAACTCACTAGCTGGTATTAGGATAAATGGACCAGTTGTACAGGTAACTCACCCAGTACGCCGTGATAGAACTCACTAGCTGGTATCAGGATAAATGGACCGGTTGTACAGGTAACTCACCCAGTACGCCGTGATAGAACTCACTAGCTTGTATCAGGATAAATGGACCGGTTGTACAGGTAACTCACCCAGTACGCCGTGATAGAGCTCACTAGCTGGTATCAGGATAAATGGACCGGTTGTACAGGTAACTCACCCAGTACGCCGTGATAGAACTCACTAGCTGGTATCAGGATAAATGGACCAGTTGTACAGGTAACTCACCCTGTACGCCGTGATAGAACTCACTAGCTGGTATCAGGATAAATGGACCAGTTGTACAGGTAACTCACACAGTACGCCGTGATAGAACTCACTAGCTGGTATCAGGATAAATGGACCAGTTGTACAGGTAACTCACACAGTACGCCGTGATATAACTCACTAGCTGATATCAGGATAAATGGACCAGTTGTACAGGTAACTCACCCTGTACGCCGTGATAGAACTCACTAGCTGGTATCAGGAAAAATGGACCAGTTGTACAGGTAACTCACACAGTACGCCGTGATAGAACTCACTAGCTGGTATCAGGATAAATGGACCAGTTGTACAGGTAACTCACCCAGTACGCCGTGATAGAACTCACTAGCTGGTATCAGGATAAATGGACCAGTTGTACAGGTAACTCACCCAGTACGCCGTGATAGAACTCAAAACGGTTGCACCATTGCAATGAAAACCATTATGTGATGCTAAAAAGATCAAGAACCGTAATCTATCTAATGACCACAGTCACACAGTAATTTAACCCTTTCCCTCATACAGACGCTTTCTGACGCCTCGGAAGCAGGCGAATTTGCCACAAATTGTGGCAAAAGAAGAAATTGCTCATCATGAGCAATTTCTTCTTTTGCCACAATTTTTTCCACTTTTACTCATTGGTTATCCATTCAATTATAGAGGTTTTCTATTTTTTGAAAAAATATGCTCAACAAAGTCGTCTGCTGCATATTTTATTGTTTGTGGAAAGGGTTAACATTCTTTATTTTGTGTACAATCGGGAAGGGGCAGGATCATCTATCTATACACACATTGAATTTTATGGTGAAAACCTATCCCTTTTTTACTAACGCCCTAGGGTATCTTGTCAGGAGATCAACTCTGTTTATTTTGGTATTTTATTTGGTCCCAACAACTTGAAAGTAGACGACGAACAGAGAATACTTAATAACTGTCATGTTTTGATGGAAAGTGAGCAATCGGCAGGATTGTTGATCATTTTAAATCATAATAGATAAAGATAATTTAGCTTATAGTTCGCAAATAGAAATGAAATAGCCTCTAAACTGTTAGAGTAGAAAAGGTTAGATGATTATATATTACCATTCTCTAACAATATCGACTCATTAATGTATGTGCGTGTAAGGAAATACAACTATGCGAAGGAGAATGATACATTTCTTGAAAACGCCTTGGATCTGCGGTGTAATATATCATGGACACTGTAATAACGTTTTACGTCCCTGCTGTAATATAGTGTCCCTTAATATATGTATGTAACTTATCTATTTGGTCGATGTCAATAACCTGATTATGTAACTGACGTAAACACATGCTTATGTATATACTCAATACGGAATTTATATCACAATCCGGTGGTCCGTGAAATGAATGAATATCACTGTACCCATAAACATTCTAATGAGGGGAGAAGAACAGTAAAAAGAATCGTGACCTTCATCGTAAAGGGGGTCAGTTTGTGAAGGGATTTAATACTCGGCAATATTGACAGTAAACCTGATCTGTGTGCAAACAATCATTCTCGTTATTAAAACGCACATTCATTTTAATACAATATGTAATTTGTTTTATGAAAACTGCATAATGATTCAACAAATGAATACTTGCAAAAGTGTGAGGTTCAGGTTAATATTGTCGGGCAGTATTTACATGTTTGTGAATGTCGAGTAAAGATCAACCCGTGTTAGTGTGTTATTTTAAAACAGACCTTAACACTTTCCCTCATACGACAATTCTGTAGCAGACGACTTTGAACGTATATTGTCAAAACATAGAAAATCTCCATAATTGAATGGATAACCTATGACAAAAAGTGGAAAAGATTGTGGCAAAAGGAGAAATTGCACGTTTTGTGCAATTTCTTCTTTTGTCACTATGTTTTCAAAACGCCGTCTGCTGCAGAGGCGTCAGAAAGCGTCTATATGAGGGAAAGGGTTAATATGTTTGCTTTGTATATCTATATTATACTTGACTTGTGGATTCTAATTGCCATCAAAGCCCAATAACATTGGTACGTATTGGAACTTTCCGACCATTTAATGGAGGATATATTTTCATGTTAATCTAGTAAAGATATAATCGTCATAATCTCGATATATGTATTTGATAAATGGGCGGCTCTCTGCTAAAAACCATCTTAAGGCTTTCGTGACCAATGTAGATTCAGATCAGTCTAAGTATCCTTGCACTATAATCTGACGCTGCACTGTTTCGTTGCCAATAAGTCATATCATTTATTGGAACTTTTGAAAAAAGAGTTTCTATTTGTATCCGATAGGTTTGATGCATTGACATATTTTGTTTACACGTGTAATACTTTTGCTGAGGTTATTCTTCCTGGTGCACCGCTTAATTACAAAATGTAACTTGATGTAAGATATTAGATAGCTCATAGATAGGTTTTATATTATCACAAAAAGTAAACATGTATTCTTACCGTACCCTATCTCTTGAATACTAATGTTCATTACTTTAAACTTATTTATAACACAAAATTAGAAACCGATTCCGCAGGTTTCCGTTGTATGCCTTATTAGTATGATTTATCCATCATTATCCAGTCTCGTATATCTCAGTAGAAGTGTTCTATGGACACTTTCACACATATTATGTTTAAATTATGAACACTTTCTCACATATTATGTTTAAACTATGAACACTTTCTCCCATATTATGTTTAAAAAAACTATGAACACTTTCTCACATATTATGTTTAAACTATGAACACTTTCTCACATATTATATTTAAAAGCTATTTATCCACTGTTAAAACTATGTATACATTCTCTTTATAACTGTCACAAAATACCAGAAACTAAACTTAAATAAAACCCATGAATAATAAAACTGTTTGGTACCGGTTTGATTTTCACAACACACACTTGTACAACCAACTCCAATATGCTATGTTAATTCCTAGGGTCATATTTACACATCGGAATGTAACAGGACACTGAACTTGAACCAATTATCAACATGTTATTCATGACCATTGTCCCATTAAAGGTCAAGAAAGATCAGCTAAAACGGTTGCCATTTCGACTAATCCCAGTATAACTCGCTTGTTATTCAATGGTCTGATAAATAAACACCATATATATATATAGTGTATGAAACAAATGTGTTTCACGGGGAAAGGATCTTTTGTAAAATTTAAAGGTGAACCATCAAAAGGTAATAAAGGTAAACTGAATCCCAAGGCGAATACACACACTACACACAGCTATTTGCATAACACAGTCAAGTTCATCGTTTACGTTTTCCTTATTAAAAGTTTGTGAAAATAGTTTCGCCATGTCAGTCATTTAACCCTGGTACTTTCCATATAATGAGATTTCACAAATCGAAAGTTATATTTAACCCTTTCCCTCATATAGACGTTTTCTCTGACGCCTCTGCAGCAGACGGCCTTTTGAAAGCATAGTGACAAAAGAAGAAGTCGCTGTCATTTAAAGAGATTTATATTTTTAAGCTCTTGTGTTTGCTCATTTCGTGCCGCAGATAAAACGGTTTAAATAATTTGATGAAGGCAAATTAAGGAACAGTTGTGTAAATTTATATTGAAATTGGGCCAGTAGTTTCAGAGGATATGTCATTTAATTTTAGTACTATCTTTTAGCTCTTGTGACCATCATGTGCAGCGGACGAGAAAGGTTTGAACAACTTGGTAGAGTTCAATTAAAGAACAATTTAATAAATCCATTTTGAATTTGGGTCAGTGGTTTATGAGGAGATATCGTTTAAACTGCATAAGAAAGTTCTTACGCAATTATTTTGAAATCGGATCAGTAGTTTCAGAAAAGAAGATTTTTTTGCAAACGATGGAAGGACAAGGCACAGGAAACGCGATATTCGGGAATGTGCATCCAGTGAATATCAGATCAGTCCGCGCTCATCAAGTCTGACATCTATCTGTATTCACACACGACTCGGAATAATTCGCGTCTAGCTATGTATAGCTCGCAGTGAAGTCTCACAGCTATCTGTATTCACACACGATTCGGAATAAGCCGCGTCAAGCTATGTATAGCTCGCAGTGAAGTCTCACAGCTATCTGTATTCACACACGATTCGGAATAATTCGCGTCTAGCTATGTATATGCTCGCAGTGAAGTCTCACAGCTATCTGTATTCACACACGATTCGGAATAAGCCGCGTCAAGCTATGTATAGCTCGCAGTGAAGTCTCACAGCTATTTGTATTCACACACGATTCGGAATAATTCGCGTCTAGCTATGTATATGCTCGCAGTGAAGTCTCACAGCTATCTGTATTCACCCACGATTCGGAATAAGCCGCGTCAAGCTATGTATAGCTCGCAGTGAAGTCTCACAGCTATCTGTATTCACACACGATTCGGAATAATTCGCAGTGAAGTCTCACAGCTATCTGTATTTACACACGATTCGGAATAATTCGCGTCTAGCTATGTATATGCTCGCAGTGAAGTCTCACAGCTATCTGTATTCACACACGATTCGGAATAATTCGCGTCTAGCTATGTATATGCTCGCAGTGAAGTCTCACAGCTATTTGTATTCACCCACGATTCGGAATAAGCCGCGTCAAGCTATGTATAGCTCGCAGTGAAGTCTCACAGCTATCTGTATTCACACACGATTCGGAATAATTCGCGTCTAGCTATGTATATGCTCGCAGTGAAGTCTCACAGCTATCTGTATTCACCCACGATTCGGAATAAGCCGCGTCAAGCTATGTATAGCTCGCAGTGAAGTCTCACAGCTATCTGTATTCACACACGATTCGGAATAATTCGCAGTGAAGTCTCACAGCTATCTGTATTTACACACGATTCGGAATAATTCGCGTCTAGCTATGTATATGCTCGCAGTGAAGTCTCACAGCTATCTGTATTCACACACGATTCGGAATAATTCGCGTCTAGCTATGTATATGCTCGCAGTGAAGTCTCACAGCTATTTGTATTCACCCACGATTCGGAATAAGCCGCGTCAAGCTATGTATAGCTCGCAGTGAAGTCTCACAGCTATCTGTATTCACACACGATTCGGAATAATTCGCGTCTAGCTATGTATATGCTCGCAGTGAAGTCTCACAGCTATCTGTATTCACACACGATTCGGAATAATTCGCGTCTAGCTATGTATATGCTCGCAGTGAAGTCTCACAGCTATCTGTATTCACACACGATTCGGAATAATTCGCGTCTAGCTATGTATAGCTCGCAGTGAAGTCTCACAGCTATCTGAATTCACACACGATTCGGAATAATTCGCGTCTAGCTATGTATATGCTCGCAGTGAAGTCTCACAGCTATCTGTATTCACACACGATTTGGAATAATTCGCGTCTAGCTATGTATATGCTCGCAGTAAAGTCTCACAGCTATCTGTATTCACCAACGATTCGGAATAAGTCGCGTCTAGCTATGTATAGCTCGTAGTGAAGTCTCACAGCTATCTGTATTCACACATGATTCGGAATAAGCCGCGTCCAGGAGAAAATATGGAATTATTGAAAAGAATTAAAAACATTGTAGCAAATGGATAACTTTCTCATTATGAAAATTAATTTTTCCTTTGTCGCAATGTTTTAAAAATGCGTCTACCCGTTGGAAAGAGCTTGAATGCATTGCATAATGAAGTTTAAGTCCGTGTTGACTCGGAGTTTTCATCTTTAAACAAGGCGAAGGGAGATGCCATAAAAGGAGAAATGAGTGTGGTTGGTGGTTACGTTGTGTGTGTTCAGGTATTTTAACCTTGTTCACACCTACACAATGATGGGACCCAAATCGCCTCAGCACATTATGGATCACTTGATTGATAAAATTCACCAATCTTGTGGTGTGTGGAAATACGTTACGTCGGTAAGAAATCCCCACAAGCCTGATTACTAAGTCGGTTGCGATTTAACGACGTTTGTAAAGATTGTTCGGTCATATAACGGCGACCAGTTTAACCCTTTCCCTCATACGACAATTCTGCAGCAGACGACTTTGAACATATTTTGTCAAAATATAGAAAATCTCTATAATTGAATGGATAACCTATGACTAAAAGTGGAAAACATTGTGGCAAAAGGAGAAATTGCTCGTTTTGAGCAATTTCTTCTTTTTCACTATGTTTTCAAAAAGCCGTCTGCTGCAGAGGCGTCAGAAAGCGTCTTTATGAGGGAAAGGGTTAATTAACTACCCATGTGTTTCCTGGCTGTTACTCACCACTACCCCACTGGCTGTATTTCCACATAAACTGTGAGTCCATTGTACAAAAGGCGCCTGTCGCATTGACTAGGGTCAAACGTTGGAAAGAATGTTGCCCGAGATGGGGCTCGAACTCACAACCCTTTAAATACCTCCTGAGATATCAACATTCTCTCCGATGTTTGATAAAAGTCACTGTGACAAGCGGCATTCGTTTTCAGCAATAGGGCTAACAGTCTTTGTGGAAAAGCAGCCAGTTGCTTGGAAAGTATGTTGTGTGGAGAACTGGTGTGAGAAAGCTCGGAATCACACGAGAAAGTGAAGCCCACTCAATCAAAACTGATATACCGGGGCTCGGCTAAGTAAAATTTAAGGATGGCAGTAGCATTAAGATGTTTCCGTCTCTATAATAAAAGCGTTACAATTAGAAAAGATACCATTGAGACCGATTTCAATTAAACCATAGAAATGCAATAGAGGGCATGAGATCGTGATAACTATATACTTGTTATCACAAATCGATGTCCTTTCAAGCCTTTCTTTAGATAAGGACGACATTTATTAGCTTATAAATACCTTTCTCAATGTACAGTTTGATGATAAAATGTTGAATACGTACGTCGTGTATTTTTAAAGCTTCTCTAAACGTGTCGAGTCGATTCGGCCTAATTATCATATTCGACCTAGTTATATTCGGCCTACGGCTGAGTCGACCCGAATTCCGCTCTACAGGGACACACATACATGGTACTTCAGTCCGATATTTAACAGGGGCGTAGCTTTGTAATAATCAATGTGTAGGCCGTCTCGTGGGAAAATCAACATTGTGGATTCTGCGTAAAGTATCGACCCGGATCAGCCTAAGCATGCCACACGTACATGCTACCCGGATATACACTTTTCACCTCCTGTGGATTTTCTGTTTCAGGAATAACTACTGAATACATCTATCCCCCTAAGACGGAATGTGTCGGCCGGATCAGTCTGCGCGGACAGCGCAGGCTGATCTGGTCGATACATTACGCAGATGTCTATCGCCGCAGCTGCATGTTGGGGGCATTTTGAGAAAAAAATGTGTAGGCACGTGCCTACAATGCCTAAAGGGAGCTACGCCACTGTTTAAAGTGGGTATATACTTACATAGATTGTATAAACAATATCACTCGCAAATAATATACGAAGTACTAAACTTTCCGTATATATCTAGCACAAATACGTAACCAAATATGTTAATTTAACGTTATTGAAGTATTATGTAAAGTCGTTCAATGTTGGTAGTTACAACAACTGATGCCGATTTCACGATGAGATATTTGAAAAAGTACAGGCGAGAATTAAGCCGTTAATTCTCGTAATATAAACCTCGCGAGGATTGTTAAATCCAGTACGTTTATATACGTTCTGGATTGGGGGACAATGCTGTATGTCGAAGGGGCTAAGGTAATTGTGATCGCAAAGAATTCCGTATAAAACTTATGACGGTTGGAAGGGTATCAATTTGTAACGGTAACGCACAATCATGTTGACGTTTTTCCATTCATAGTAGGACATTTAAAGAGTTTAAATGTAACATCAATGCGTTCAATATCGCCAGATACTGCATCCCGTTTAAGGGCCTGTCACACACAACCGATGTACCTCGCCGGGACTAAACCGGAACACACAATTAGCAACGGCGAGAAAATCTTTGTGCTCCGTCGAGAAAACACAATTGAAAAATCACAATTGGCCATAGAAATACCGATGTAAGACCGGCGTTCCCGTTGTGATACCGCTGTTGTATCACTGTCCTACCGATGTAAGAGTTGATGTGCTACCGAATTTCTGTCGCTTAGTGTTACCGATGCGACGTCGATTTTATACCGAGGCGCCTCCGTTGTTCTACCGATGTGCCACCGTTGACCGGAGTGATAACGTTGTGCATCGCTAAGAGTTACATCGTTAGTACATCGTTAGTACATCGGCAGGACTACGGTATCACATCTGTACCAGTTCGGTAGTACACATATAGGCCACCGGATAGCCAACGATCTATTACGGTGCGATACCGGTGATCTACCGACATTAACGAAGCTATACAAGAGTACTGCCGATGTAGTCCCGTTGCTCGCTCCGGCAGAGCAACGGCAGACAATTTTGAGCATTTTTAAACATTGATACCGTCGGCTGCCGTTGCTAATGTATTCGCCGTTGTCCTGACGATGTACTACCGTTTTTGTGGCGATTGGTTTGATTACCGCCACAATGCTAACAGAAACAACAACAACGAAATTTACATAGTCAGTTTTGTACAGCCCGTTGACTTTTTATTCCTTACTGCAAACCAATTAACCTACATCCGTTAATCCGCCAAATATATAGTTCCATCAGTGATGCAGAGACACGATACATAATAATCATGCCAGTGCTACTTTGGTACCAGATTGATACTTAGATTTGAGATTTATTGAGATAATATCTACATAGAGTTAAATTATGTAAATATTATCTTTCTTCATGTTTGGGCAGATAATAAATATCATTGCGCGTTTTATAACTCGCATAATAAATTTAGGACCGCCATCCGGTGAATCATTGCAGTTTCGTTTTGTCAAAATCGCCGGTTCAAATCTGTGCCACAATCAAACAGTTATTAAAGTTGTTTTTTAAAATATAAGGATAAATAGTGTTCTCAGGAGTATTCTGCGATCGCTGCTAAGCACTCGCCGAAAGTCGACGATAAACGATGACTTATGCTTTGTTTAGGTGTCTTCGACAAGGTCCGCGTTTAAATTCCCGACTTTCATCAAATAATTTATGCGCTTTAAATTACGACGAGTGGCAAACGCTTGCGAGTCAATGTACTAATCGCTTGTTAATAAAGCGTTTAAAATACTTTGATCATAGCAGAACGAATACGGAACGAATAAATCGATCATTTCTTTTGGCCGGAATCAAGTAAACGTTTGGTGCGTTTTGTTTCGTTCATAAAGTTGATTACTTACAGATGACCGAGTTGGTGATGAAAAGAACATGAACAAAATACATTATTCTACTGTCAAAAGATACAGCTTTTTTCAAAATTTACCCGCACCAGAGTACACCATTATTGAAAATCGCAGGGCCTACACCGAGATACCGCTTTTTTTCTATACGATTGCCACTACAGTGCCATCGGCGCTTTGATTAACGATGTTATACCGTTGCGCTGCCGTGCATGTACCGATCCCCGAAAATCGTCAAATGTGTGCTCCGGTTTAGCTCCGGCGAGCCAAATCGGCTAGGTGTGACAATCCCTTTACATTCAGTAAATAGAAAAAAATATCAATAGCAAAGCATATGACAATCAGATTCACCTAATGAACAAAATATCTGATTGACAATTTCCCTAAATATTGTATCAGATTGATTAAGGGGCCCAAATTCATCTATTGACCATTCTCAGACAACGAAAGCTTTGCGTGCAAGGCCGGAAACAATGACTAGTTTTACTAATACGGAACAATGTTGACATGAAATGCAAATGAGCCGTTAAGCGAGATGACCAACATTGTGGACTCTGCGTCTAGATACGGCTCAAATCTAGTTAACTATGTGTCCCTTGATTATTGTAACATTAATGTAACTAGTGTTGCTGATCAGAACTAAGTAAACCTTTGTGGAAATATACCATCGACTGTGTGAAAAGAAACTGTAGTACCTTTAGCGTGAAATCAACATGCTATTGTAATATCTTTAGTGTGAAACGAACATGCTATGGAATATTGACTTTTTATCATAATTTGATGAGATTTAACCTTTTTCCCCCACATACAGAACATCAGCAGCAGACGACTTCCAAAACATTGAGCCAGAGTTATGAAAACTCTCTAAATGGGAAAGTTTAATTATTGAAAATAGTGTGACAAAAGGAGAAATTGCTCTTTATGAGAAAATTATCCCGTGGTCGTTATGTTTTGAAACCTCGTTTGCTGCAGTGGGTTCAGAAAGCGTCTGTATGAGGGAATGGGTTAACCCTTTCCCTCATATAGACGCTTTCTGACGCCTCTGCAGCAGACGGCTTTTTGAAAACATAGTGACAAAAGAAGAAATTGCACAAAACGTGCAATTTCTTCTTTTGTCACAATGTTTTCCACTTTTTGTCATAGGTTATCCATTCAATTATGGAGATTTTCTATTTTTTGACAAATACGTTCAAAGTCGTCTTTGTGCAATTTCTTCTTTTTTCACCATAAAGGGTTAAAGTGCTAAATTCATTGTGAATGGTTATCGAAGGCGGAGATCAGCCATGTATCGTAACTAATCCGACTGATATTTACCCACCCTGCATTCATTCATAAGACTCTAAAACAACAGGCGAAAACCCAACATATCACAATGATTATCTATTAAAGCCGAAATAGTCTTTCTCGTTTTAATAACGTTTACGTTTTGGAGTCTATTGAACGCAGTCATAAGTTGCCAATATATGTTGTCATCGGATTAATGATGTTTGAAAACATTACATAGCTTATGTACATGCCACAGGGCTCTTTGCTATGCAAAAGTCGCTCTAATTTGAGTCATTACTCAAAGAAAGTTTGGTTCTATTGAACGATGTTTTCAAAGTGTCTACACTCAACACGGTTTTGAAAACAACGGATAAAAGACAGCACAATACCCGTATGTCATGTGACTTTATATCATAATATGTAAATATGTATATATGTATACAAATAACGGTGATTTATAGGGCCAACGGGCCGGGTGTGTTTATTTTTTGTTTTTATGTCATATTGTTTACCAATACTTGTATATGTGTCACTCATGTCACGTTAATAAACAATTTCTTATTTTATCTTTTCTTATCTTATAGTGTCAGTGATATATCTATTACGAATTACATTAAACCTTCTCGGACTATGCATGAGAACTGAGAATATCCCTTTAAATTAACTTATCGATACATCTTTACATCTAAATACAAAAATACTTTCGCGAATATGTTAATTGTTGCTGTTTTGATCCGCGGCTAAATGGGCGTAAATCTTGACTTGATCTAACACGCCATTACCAATTGTCTCGAACAATCGCTTCAACGCTTCAACGAAAAAGCATAACAAGTAACAATATTGCTCATAGCTATTGCTCTCAACGATCGATATCACTTTTTTCTTTTTCACTCTGACACTTTAAGTGCACAACAATACCAATACTTCCATATATGACTTTGTTAAAACTTAAGTGTTATATGTATATGGTATGTTGGACAAACTTTCCCTTTTTCCTTTATAGAATCTATCAATCATATAAAACACGGACATATTGTGCCAACTGTCTATAAGGGATATTATTGAGAAGTACTGAAGCTTCTTTTTCCCATTTGGCTTTGATAAAGTTGACAGATCACGCCTGATTACCACCGTTGTTTATGTTCGTGTTTTGATAATGCAAGAAAAAGCGAATTTAATCTATATTCAGAATTGCCGCAACATGCCTTTGCCTTTATTCATTTTTGGTCGAACATTTGAGGTCCGTTTGAGGCAAACACTTTACGATAGCTTAGTCCAGGGGCGTAGCTTGGCAATAATCTATGTGTAGGCCGTCTCGTGAGAAAACAACATTGTGGACTCTGCGTGAAGTATCGACCCGGATCAGCCTAAGCATGCCACACAGGCGTACCCGGAGATACACTTTTCGCCTCCTGTGGATTTTCTGTTTCAGGAATCACTACTCTATCTATCCCCCCTTAGACGGAATGTGTCGGCCGGATCAGTCTGCGCGGACAGCGCAGGCTTATCTGGTCGATACATTACGCAGATGTGTATTGCAGCAGCTGCATTTTGGGGCATTTTTAGAAATTGTTAATATTGATCTCAATTCATTGATTAATCTCTCATTCATGGCAATTGTCCATGTATTTTGGTATTATGATTTCAAAGTCATCTGTTAAAGTTGTGTTATTTATTGAAAAGGGTAAGCCTAATGACTGTATTATTTTTACCACACTGACTTTGTACTCATTTACGAGTAAATATCACGGGGGTTGAACCCGGTATAATGTCCCCATTTATCGTCATTTACGGTATAATTATCTCGCCATAAAAAAACCATTATAAACAAATCTGACGCTGAATTTGTCAGATATAACAATAACGTATTATTACACTTGAATATTACGTAGATGTTTTTTCACAACAACATTTTTGGGGAAATACCTCTCGTAAAGAGTGGTTCGGTGGTCTAGAGCGGTCTGTCAATGCATAGATACGGGGAAACAACTCCAGGTCCGGGTTCTTGAAATGTCTTAACTAAATGTAAGTGTCTCCCATTCAATACGAAGTCAATTACTGTTCCTTTCCAGGAGAAAAAAAGACATCGAGTGTATCGGAGCATGTCAAAAAACAAGGGGTTTTCTCGGGAAGAGCTAGGGTATTGCACCCCGACTTCCTTGTATCTAACCGACATCTCTTGAAAATATGCAGCTGCAAGATGCTTTTACATACAATAGTGTACACTATCAAATGGCTTAGTCTTACTCATAGCAATTGGTATTTGCACACTATACTGTTCGTTGCCGCTTCCAGCGACACTTTTCCTAGCCTTGCATTTGGTTCAGAAATAATCACACATTTCTTCGGATTTTAAATAATAGTATAGTAGTACACATTTAAGAGTAGACGATTTTGAACATTGAGGTATTTAAGAGGATTGACTCATAACATGTTCTTGTCACAAAACATCAGTACAAACCCAGTTCTTCTTGTCACAAAACATCAGTACAAACCCAGTTCTTCTTGTCACAAAACATCAGTATAAACCCAGTTCTTCTTGTCACAAAACATCAGTACAAACCCAGTTCGAAGGGACAGAGAGCTCCAGATAAGGTAAGTATCTCAAATTATAAAATCTTTATTTGATACTCAAACCCCATGTTGTGTGTACTCAAACGGATCTACTCAGTGTGACGATTCTTTTCAGTACCCACGACACAGGGTTCGGTCATAAGAAAAGTACAGGTGGTAAAAGATCAGTTCACTCCTCCTTATCTAGTCCTCTGAAGGGATTTGATTTAAGATGTCTAATTGTATATGTGAACAGCAAAGACAAAAAAGTTAAGCCTTTTCAAACGTACCTTTAGCCGAGCCCCGGTAGCTCAGTCGGTAGCGACGCGGACTGTCAATCCATGAGTTGTGAGTTCGAATCCCGGCTCGGCCAACTTTCTTTCCGACGATTGACAAACGTCAATGCGACATGCGTCATTCGTCTTCCACCAATGGGCTAAGTCTATGTCGAAAAGCAGACAGTTGCTTGGCAAGATTGTTGTGTGGAATACTGGTGTGAGAAAACCAGGAAATGCATGAGTAGGTGAACTGGCCGCCGTGATATAACTGAGAAATTGTTAAAAACGGCGTTAAACCCCAATCAATCAATCAATCAAACGTACTTTTGCATCCGTGTAGGCACTGTTCGCGAACGAGGTAAACACCCAACACGTGAGATTTCTGTCATACATACATGATTGGTGGTCCCATGTGTTTCAATTTATGTTACAATAACTAAAAGTGTAGTCGTCCTACGTGTTTAATCTCTGTCTTAACAGCAAAAGGTGAAGCCAATTTTGTCACAATTACAGAATGTGAAGCCCTACTTGTTTCAATTTTCTGTCACAATTACAGAATGTGTAGCCACATTAGAATTTGAAGCCTTTGTTGTTTCAATTTTCTGTCACAATAATAACAGAATGTGTAGTTCCATCTTTTCTAATTCAATAAAATATATCAAATCGGAAATGCAATCTTACGCCTTTTTGATAAACGTGACCATTTCTATTTATAACTACATTCTCATCCTACGCCCTACTGTCTATTGTAAGGGATGAACACAAGTAACCATTGACTAATTTCATAGTAATTGTTGCCTTGATCATCTATTATAAAACTGTTAATGAATCGTCTTTATCACGAAACAGGACACAATCGGGTATTTGATAATGAACATGATCTACTTTGTTACCACCATTAGAGAATGAGGAAAAATGTTTTTAAAAATTATGTCAATAAACAGAATTAAGCTTAATTTTGACTTTCTCGGCGTTTTTATCACAAAATGTATTTATTAATTGTGGCTTAAACTAGACAGCTTACTTAGAACATAACACATTTAACCGGAATAATGTTTTGAAGGATCCAGAAGTGTAATTCTATTAGTTTGACGCTCATTTGCATCAATGCAACTGCCAAAGTGAATATTTACAAGAGTGTCCTGTATATTCGTATGACTCAATGACTCAAGTGCTGTATTAGTCAGAGAGTAGGACGATATCACTGAATGAGGATATGATGAACTGAGTCAAGGACAATTAAGTTAAGGAAGGATCGATCTCACTGATATCAGACCAAATCGAGGGCTTGGTGTGAAACGGTTGTAACTAAAAACCTATTTTGAAAACCCGGGTTTAGGGGCGATTTTGACCCCTTTGTAAACAATGCAAAGTTAGGTGCCATTGCTCAGAACGAGCAATGGCACCTAAATTTCCATTGTTTACCAAGAAAAAATATGTAACGCTTATAAGGACTTTATGGCGAGGTGATTAACCTTGGTAAAAAAATACCAATTTTAGTTACAATCGTTTCACGCCAAGCCCTCGAAATACGTATACGTATATTGGATCTGACGACACCGCATATAAAGGTCGTCTCGAATTGAAATTTTACATTTAAATATGTTATCCAATCGGAACAAACGACAGTCACCGCTTCTCTACGTAGTTTATTTTTATGGATAATCTCCCCTGTTAATATCTGCCGATTTTGTAGGCGACAATTTCATTGGCTGACGCAAAGGTCAATCTGAGACGACATTTAACAAGCAGTCATCAGATCTTTACAAGCGTTAGCCAATGCTTCGATTCTAGTATGCTCTTGTAAAACGTATTTTTGTATTTATATAACTATACAAATGACTTACATTAGCTTTCTATTTGACTTGGTAATTAATTTATTAAGACTCAAAATTAATAATTCTATACTTAAAGACACCACTTTAATCATTTCAAACTTCTCTAATTGGTCTCTGTAAGCTTTAATAAGATTTACGGATTGCCCACCGACCATTACAGTTACACCACACGAAAGGCGACCTTCAAATGTTTCGACATTAGTAACAAGTGACGATCACATTAAATAGTTGTATAGACTGACTTAATCATTGTTGTTTTCAAGAGACGATATCCGGGATGTTTCGACGACTATACATAATAATATGGAATGAGATTAGACTGCAAGAGGAATATCACCGCTGGTTGTAAATCCAGAAAGTTTGTTTTCGTCTTAAGTAATACATTTTATGTGCAGACTGAGCAGGGTCCTCCCTGATCGTTAACGCCTAATGGTTATTTATTAACATGCAGTACAGCTCATTTATTATTTACATGCCTGTGTCTATGTAAAATAAAATGTAATTTGGTAGAAATATATTGATCCGGGAAATGTGTTTTAGTCGGCATTCCATTCATCGTCCAATAATGTATTTATATCAGATGTGTTTAGGTTCAACATCGTTTTAGTGATTCGGGCTGATTGACACTTTACATCATTGTTGTGGATATCAATTATAACCATTTTGGATATACCCATTACTGAATAAGAAATATGGCTCTATGTCGATCTCGGTTTAACTTGTAGTTAGCTTTGAGTACACTTGTCGATCCACGGAAGGAATGATAAAAACAATTGAAGAAAAATGTACTGAGTATTTTAAGTTGTATATACCATTCAAACAGGTGCACTATTTCTTAATTTGTACACAAAAGTTGTTTGATCAAATCCCGCCGTTAAGACTAAACCAATTAAGCCGCACCAGGCGAAAAGACAATATTGTTGAATCTGCGACATGGCGACATTTTTATAACTTAGTAGGAAAGCCTGTAAACGAGCACAGTGTCGCCACTCGACAGTGCCTTACGTTGTTTATGTACACTCAGAGGAGCCATGGGTGTATTTCTCACTAAAAGAACCCCAACAAGAAGAGCGATTCACTTCCCTATTTAAAATCAGACTAATATACTTCGATGTGCGATATAACGGTCGTCTCGAATTGACTCTTTACGTTTAAATATTGTATACAATCGGATCACTCGGCAATCACCACATTTCTGTCTTGTTTATACACGTGTGGGTTATCTCCCCCGTTGATACCTAACAATTTTATAGGCGACAATTTGATTGGCTGATGTAAAGGTCAATCTGAGACGATCTGTAATATGTAGTCATCAGATCAATACGAGCGTTTGCTACTGCAGCGAAGTTTAGGCCTGGTTTTATCAAATATGCTGAACAACACTAGCATTTTAGCGTGACGGGGTCCATGAATAAACAAGATGCAATCTCAATTATAAATAAACAAACCGGTTCGTTTATAATTAAAGTGCAACTGTTCGGATGCCAAAGAACAACCATAAGACAGACATGACGTACACAAACGTTACTTGTAATCTCACAGATACATCTCATTGTGAAACACTTCCTTTGATACACATGCCTACACATTTTTTTCTAAAAATGCCCCAAAATACAGTTGCGGCGATACACATCTGCGTAATGTATCGACCAGATCAGCCTGCGCTGTCCGCGCATACTGATCCGGCCGACACATTCCGTCTAAGGGGGAATAGATAGAGTAGTGATTCCTGAAACAGAAAATCCACAGGAGGCGAAAAGTGTATATCCGGGTATGCCTGTGTGGCATGCTGAGGATGATCCGGGTCGATACTTTACGCAGTGTCCACAATGTTGATTTTCTCACGAGACGGCCGGCCTACACATTGATTATTGCCAAGCTACGCCCCTGACACGTTTACTCTGTGCTCAGAATGTGTGCTTCAGTATCTGGATGGTCAAAGCAAATTCATTCTCCAAATTGACAAGTCAGGAGACCTGTTCAGTGCAGAGCAAAGAGTACGTTTTCAGTGCAGAGCAAAGAGTTCAGTGCAGAGCAAAGAGTACGTTTTCAGAGTGTTATAGTTTCTGGGGCAGATATTTTTGATAATCAATAGATGAAGGTTGGTATATTTGTAAATTCCTTTGAATAAAATGTATTTGAAAAAAACCCAAATGCAATGAAAAGACCAAAATATACATAATTATGTACATATTTGATTTCAACGATTAGGTGCGAGATAAAGAAATTAAATCCCATATGAACTGACCCGACTCAAATCTTATATAGACCATACACATGACATCTAAACTCATCAAACAATCCTCGGAGAATCTATAACAGCTAATAGGTTTTACATGAACAAAACACATGTATGTAGACTTTCTAGTGGGAATCGAGAATGTACAATGGGGATTTAAAATAGTATATAATCAATTTAGTCTTTAGACCTCACATAACGGCATAAATGAGCCGTCCCGCGAGAAAACCATCAATATGGACTCTGCGTAAAGTATCGACCTCGATCAGCCTCTGCATGCAGCGCAGACTAATCCGGGCAGACACTTTTCGCCTCCTGTGGATTTTCTGTTTCAGGAATCATTACTCTATACCTCTATTCCCCTGTGACGGAATGTGTCGGCCCGGATTAGTCTGCGCGGACTGCGCAGGCTGATCTGGATCGATACATTACGCAGAGTCCATAACGTTGGTTTTCTCGTGGAACGGCTCAAATATTAAGCTAATAAGTTATATTTAGAGTCGTCTGCTATAATAATTCTGAGGAAGGAAATGGCAATACTATGGTTCATCACTATAATCGAAAACAATCCAATATAATAGAATACTGTATTATATTAAATTAAAATATCAAAGCAATTTTTTCTTTTGCCAAAATGTTTCAATAATCCTCTGCTGCAAATGCATCAAAATGCGACTCTTAGGGGGAAATGGTTGAATATAAAACTTATCGTGACGCAGTTCTTAATCTTTGTATGATAACCGTATTGTAACATTTGTGTTTATATGAGTGTACTTTTAGATTTAACTACAAATTCCTACAGCTTTACTAGTGTTCGGCTTTCTATTAGAAGATTCGTTTGTAATTAATTAATCAAAGTGTAGATCCTGGTTAATCTGATCATCATATGAACTAGTGGCAAACGTATGCAGTCACATTTAATTATTTACCTGTGTCAGCACTGACGTTAATGTCATAACACTCAGACATACATTTGCTGCAGTAGCAAACGCTCGTTAATATCTGATGACTATCTTTGCAACCCATCTCAAATTGACGTTTGCGTCACCCAATCAAATTGTCTGTCGTCTACGTAATCGATAGGGAACAGCAAGGGAGATAACCCATATACATACACGAGATAGATAAGCGGAGATTGCCGAGTGTTCCGGTTGTAGTAAAATGTAGAGGATCAACTCGAAACAACTTTTTATGCGGTGTCGTCAGATTAAAAGTACGTACTGCTGGTCTGATTTCAATGAGATTGGGCTATTTTTCATTGTAAATGTTAAATCTGATTTGTCTTCGTGCTCGCGTTGAAAATGGAAACTATCAGCTTTAAGCCATTTTTAATGGAAGTATTTGATTGATCTTTGGGAAGTTTGGTGTCTCTGACAATCTATGTTTAAAGGACAATGGTATTGGTAAAGCATTAACGCTTACTGCTGCCGCTTTATAAAACATATTCAAATTAAATGATTACTTTATATAACAGTTTTACTTTTAAGTTATTCCAAACAAGTCATAATTATTAGAGCTCCGAAATTAAATAATGTTGGAAAATATCCGCTATAGATGTGTAAAATGCGAACATACTAATATAGATCTATGTGCCCGCTAGAATCTGAATAGTTTTGAAGCAAGGCTATTTGAGAGAAGGCTATTTCAGAAAATTCAAACTAACAAATTACAAACAGGGACTATTGGGAGTAAAATCCGCCTAACAAACTACGAGCATGAACTACAAATAGGACCTTTAGGGGATCAAATCCACTAACGAACTACGAATACAGAAAAAGTTCACCTAACACAATACGAACAGCACTGGTACGGATAAAATCCACCTTACAAACTATCAACATGACCTTTAGGGGATAAACTTCACCTAACAAACTACGAGCATGAACTACGAACAGGACTGTTAGGAATACAATCCACCTAACAAACTAAGAACCTAAACTACGAACAGGACTGTTGGGGATAAAATCCACCTAACAAACTACGAACAGGGCTTTTGGGGGATAAACTCCACCTAACGAACTACGAACATGACTTTTTGGGGATAAACTCCACCTAACCAACTACGACAGGACACTACATCAAACAAACTACGAGCATGACCTTTGGGGTACAAACTCCAAATAACAAACTACGAGCATGACCTTTGGGGTACAAACTCCAAATAACAAACTATGAACAGGACTTTTGGGGGATAAACTCTACCTAACAAACTACGATCATGACCTTTGGGGTACAAACTCCAAATAACAAACTACGAACAGGACTTTTGGGGGATAAACTCCACCTAACAAACTATGATGTCTTGATATTGACAGCTATTTGATGAATATATAGTTAAATGGCGAACGGTTTCGTCAATGAGGGTCAATACCTAAGTCTCTGCCCGAAGGGTGTAAAGGGTTTCATATAAAATCTTCAGAACTTAAGTTTGAATACTTCTCTCATTCTCAAATCTCCTTTTCGTTTAATACATTGAAAATAAAATTCCAGTATATTATATGTAAAGCAACTTGAATCAATATGTGTTTATGATAAGCTGTTCCTTTTCACACAATTTACCATAGTTTACAGAGAGCTGGATTACCTTTTTATTTGTAAATATTCGCTTGGGAAATGTGTTGAAGTTTAATTTAAACCCACCAAAACTTAAATTTTCCCAGGGGAGGTCACTCAGTATCGCCCCCACACATACCCAAATTGAGTTAAGCGAATATTGACCAAGCTACGCATCCCGTATAATGTTATAAGGTTTTTTGTTAGGATGCGTCTACTTAGCACATCACAAATACTTGTTATTGAACCATTTACGTTATATGGAGCTGCTAAGAGTCGTCAGCTTAGTTGAGAGGCAAATGGACTATAGGACAATTACGTGTACATAATTGGAACTTTTAATATACAGCGGAAAACATTATAGTAAATTAAAAATTCGGTCGCTTTCAAGACATGTTTTGTTAAAAAGTCAAGTCGTCGACTTCAGCGGTTTTATATCTTGGCTGAATTGCAGCAGTCGACTTTGAAAAGATCTGGGTAAAAATATGGAAAATCTCTGTAAATGAAATTATAGTTATTGAATAGATTTGAAAACATTGTTGTCTCAAAGAGATGCATATGTTAAGAATGTATATATAAGCGATGATATACGTTAAGGAAGAGTTTGAAAAATAGTTATTTTTCCTGCAATATTTCAAAAGCTGTATTTTGTGTGGTAAACTTTGAATGACGGATGGAATCATTTTCCAAAGAAAAGGTAACTATTTAAACATTCCATATTAACACTTCCCCATCTCGTGTATTTACATTTATATAGGTTATCTCCCCTGTTGATCTATAGCGATTTTGTAGTCGACACTTTGATTGGCTGACGCAAAGGTCAATTCGAGACAACCTGTAATAGGCAGTCAGCCGACTTTTATCGGCCGCGGTGACATTAATTTACCCTTTCCCACATACAGCACATGTGTAACAGACGACAATGAAAACATCTCGAGTGATTGGCGTGAAACGGTTGTAACTTAAACCCTATTTTGAAAACCCTGGTTTAGGGGCAATTTTGAACGCTTTGTAAACAATAAAAATTTAGGTGCCATTGCTCAGAACGAGCAATGGTACCTAAATTTCCAGGTTTACCAAGAAAAATGATTTAACGCTTATAAAGACTTTATGGCGAGGTGATTAACCTTGGTATTTTTTTTAGTTACAACCGTTTCACGCCAAGCTCTCGACATGTGTAACAGACGACAATGAAAACATCAAGACACAAATATGAAAAAACTCTCCAAATTAAATGTTTATTATCACATGGAACTGAGAGCAATGTGGCAAAACAGGAAAAGTGGCTCATTATTAGCAATTTCTCATTTTGACAATAGAATTTCAAAGGTCGTCTGTTGGAAATGCGTCATAATATATCTGCATGCGGGAAAGGGTTAACAGAAATATGAGACAGTGTACACAAACCACGCTATACTGACATATTGACGGATCAGGATCTACTCATCGAAGCCGGGATGACTCGGAGACTGAGTTGGAAAAAGGCCGAGTTGACTCGGAGTTTGAGATGGAAATGGTCCGAGTTGACTCGTAGACTTAGTTGGAAATATGCCAAGTTGACTCGGAGACTGAGTTGGAAATATGCCAAGTTGACTCGGAGACTGAGTTGGAAATATGCCAAGTTGACTCGGAGACTGAGTTGGAAATATGCCAAGTTGACTCGGAGACTGAGTTGGAAATATGCCAAGTTGACTCGTAGACTTAGTTGGAAATATGCCAAGTTGACTCGGAGACTGAGTTGAAAATATGCCAAGTTGACTCGGAGACTGAGTTGGAAATATGCCAAGTTGACTCGGAGACTGGGTTGGAAATAGGCCAAGTTGACTGGTAGACTGAGTTGGAAATAAGCCGAGTTGACTCGGGGACTGAGTTGGAAATAGGCCGAGTTGACATGTTACCAACTATTTCATCTGCAATGGCATCGAATTATTGCAGACGATTCATGTAAAACTCGAAATCGAACATTGAACCGCAACTGCAGTATTACTTTGTTATACAACAAATTAGAAGCAGACGAATTTGAAAATATTTAGTCAAAACTATGGAAAGTATCTATAACTGAAGGTATAATTCCTGAAACAAAATGAAATAAGTGTGGCAAAAGGAGAAATTGCTCATGCCACAATAATGTCATAAGTCGCCTGCTTCAGAGGCGTCAGAAAGCGCAGGCATAACGAAACGGGTTAAAACACTTGAAATCGAGTAAACCAACCGTAGCTGCGTGTACACTGTCTAAAAACACCAACTATTTAGTGACAGGAAATCCTGTTTTGTGGTTTAAATAGCTCGTATCCACCGGTGTCGTATCTCTATAAGATACTTGAATACTATCAACGATAAGATATTGATGGTATTCGAACTTTTCGTTCTTAGATCAGTACGTCTTTTCATCCTCAATCAAAATAGAAAACATAGAAATATCACCGATACGTTATTCATGGTATTCAATATTATTGAACGATTGGTCAGTGCGACCTTTCATCTTCAAACAAAATAGAAAACATTTCTCGTTCTCAGTGGAATGAATTGTCATCATTAATAATCGCCTCCACAATGCTTTCAATAGTTATGGAAAGTCATGGGCTAGGTTTTGATTTAAAAGTGATTATTTGTGGCATTTCGAAGCAAACAATGACCATTTTTTCCTTTAGACACAGTGATTTTAAATTTATTCAATAATTTTTTACTTTTATTTATAGAGATTTTCTAAAACAATTACCTTAGTGGTTCTCAAATCGTCTGTTACAAATTTGTTGGAAAAGATAAAAAAAGTTTTAAAAATAAATTTACCTGTGCCGGACCATGCTCAATTCTCTGTGATACAACATATTTCTTCTTTTTCTTCACTAGTTCTTTATAGCGTTGTTCAGCCATGGGGTCTTGTTGGGGCAGCATGGTGTCATGCAGACGGAATATATGATGGACCTCTGCTTTCACCCACCGATAGACCGGGAAACTAAACTCCCTATCACTGCCTTTCTTTTTCACGATGATGTAATCACAGTACCATCGGCTACCGAATCCAAAATTATCTCGCCACAACTCGATCTTCTCGATGGAGTCCAGATCCTTCTGTTTCTGAATGGTGAACGAGTCGATTTGACCACACTCGAAATCGTTTTTAAACACATTATGCAGACGCATCTTGTCGGTCTTGTCGCCGTCTTCAGCGTGGAGGATGATTCTAATGTTAGCGTCCGTGCCCGCACGCTTACGGTCGCCGGTTCGAACCCGTACTGTGTAATCTGTCATGGTATCCGCCTTGCCAGCCATTGTCGGTATTAGGTAGTTTATATTATTCCGTTTGTTTCAAAGTCAACACAATGCACAATTGAATGATCGGTGAAAGTCTAGTGTTCTAATGATGTTTAACTACAACGGGAGTTAAATGTAAACTTGCCAGAATATATATGAGCCGTTCCGCGAGAAAACCAACATTATGGACTGTGCGTAATGTATCGATCCAGATCAGCCTGCGCAGGCTAATCCGGGCCGACACATTCCGTCTCAGGGAATATAGAGGTTTAGAGTAATGATTCCTGAAACAGAAAATCTACAGGAGACGAAACATGTCTATTCGGGTTAGCCTGCGAGGCATGATCCGGGTGTATACTTTACGCAGAGTCCATAATGTTGGTTTTCTCGCGCAACGGCTCATATATAAAAACAAGAGGGCCATGATGGCCCTGTGTCGCTCACCTGGTTTTTTTTTCACTTTAGCTATATAAGCCCCGCCCCCTGGCGGCCATAGTTTCCGACCAATCAACTTGGCTTGAAGGAATCTGATAGAGGGTAAATCAAAGAACATTTTTACAAAATTATTTGAAAATAGATCTGACACTTTCAGAGTAGAAGATTTTTTAAGGTTTCACTATAGCCATATAAGGCAAAATAGCCCCGCCCCTGGCGGCCATGTTTTTCGAGCAATCAACATGGCTTGAAGGAATCTGATAGAGGGTCATCCAAGGAGCATTTCTACAAAATTATTTGAAAATCTGCCAACCAGTTTGGGAGAAGAAGATATTTTAAGTTATCACTATAGCCATATTAGGCAAAATAGCCCTGCCCACTGGCGGCCATTTTTTGACCAATCAACATGCCTTGAAGGAATCTGATAGTGGGTCACAGTCACTTAAGGAACATTTCGACAACATTATTTGAAAATCGGCCTAACACTTTTCGGAGAAGATTTTTTAAGTTTTCACTATAGCCATATAAGGCAAAATAGCCCCGCCCCCCCTGGTGGTCATGTTTTTAGAATTCTGCATGGATCCCAAAAATGTTAAGGAATTCTGGTGAGGACATTGAGAGGATGCTTTCTGTGAAGTTTCATCCCAGTTGACCCACCGGTTACAGAGGAGAAAACGGACGGACGACGGACGACGGACGACGGACGCCGGACATAGGGCGATCACAATAACTCACCTTGAGCACTTCGTGCACAGGTGAGCTAATAAATAAGGCGAGTCAGGCGAAAAGGAGTCTTGCTACATTTACGAACAGTGATGACTCAGACGAGTGAGTGCATAGTCACAGTCCCGTCTGAGTCTCCCCTCTATGCCTATTTGTATTTATAGATCAAGATATAATGTATGTTACGTTTTCATGGTTTCATTTCCAAAGCTAATTTGTGTGATGCAACAAGGCCCGTTTGACCCTGGCGCTGCTCAAATATCCCCTGAAATTTGTTTTCACCAGTAGTCTAATTTATTCCTATGTTTGTAAATATCTTGTAGATTTTAACCCGGTAAGATCCAGATCACATTCATCAACAATGTCTTAAAATCGTCCCATTGCACTCGACATAACGTTAGTAATCACTGTACCAGCTAAAATCGAGAACTGCGGGGCAATAGTAATAACTCGGTAGTAATGTTATCAGAAATGAGGATACAACATCAGACTTGATGCAGTATTTTGTTTACGCAACTCCTTTGTAAAACAATACTCCCCATAATTGGAAAACAAATTAACCCTTTCCTACATGGTACACGCATTTTATCGCCCTTGCAATAGACGACGAATGAAAGCATGGTTCATTATGAGCAATTTCTCCTTTTGCCACATTGTTGGCTGTAATTGCGTCAGAATGCGTCTGCAATTTTGACAAAGACTGAAACCAGCGGGGCTTTATGTAGTGTACTTCTATATTTGTAAACTGAACATTGATTAGACGATACCGTGTTTTTACGCGTTTTGTGGCTTTGAAAACATTATCACGTTACAAATAATGGCATGGTTACTTTTCCCTATACTCTTAAAGATATCGGTTTTATAATGGAAAGCTTGGGTTTCACACTTGAAGAACTGTAAGGTGTTTATTACCTAAAGCATATTAGGCAAATTTGCATATCAACTCGCAAGTTGGTACCGTGCCACAGAAAAACCAACATTAAGGTATTTATAGAACACGTTTGGTTTGTTTGGGGATGTAGGCCGCTTCTAATAATGTGTCGGTTATATCACGTGTGTCCTTGGTAAGTTACCAGTACTATTGGTCCGTTCATCGTGACGTCAGCTATCAGTTATATCACGTGTTTCCTGGGTAAGTTACCAGTACTATTGGTCCGTTCATCGTGACGTCAGCTATCAGTTATATCACGTGTTTCCTGGGTAAGCTACCAGTACTATTGGTCCATTCATCGTGACGTCAGCGATCAGTTATATCACGTGTTTCCGGGTTAAGCTACCAGTACTATTGGTCCATTGATCGTGACGTCAGCTATCAGTTATAGCACGTGTTTCCTGGGTAAGTTACCAGTACTATTGGTCCATTGATCGTGACGTCAGCTATCAGTTATAGCACGTGTTTCCTGGGTAAGTTACCAGTACTATTGGTCAATTCATCGTGACATCATCGATCAGTTATATCACGTGTTTCCTGGGTAAGTTACCAGTACTATTGGTCCGTCCATCGTAACGTCAGAGATCAGTTATATCACGTGTTTCCTGGGTAAGTTACCAGTACTATTGGTCCGTTCATCGAGACACCAGCGAACAGTTATATCACGTGTTTCCTGGGTAAGTTACCAGTACTATTGGTCCATTCATCGAGACATCAGCGATAACTATATGCGTGTATATGTTAAAAGGCGACGGGTGAAGACCGTTATCATATATATTCAGACATTAAATGGACAAAGTTAAGTACTAATTTCCGACATGACTTAATTGTAGACATGGAAAGTGTTTCTCTAGTCTTGTACCTTGTAATATAGCGAACATTTTATTTGAAGTAATGTTTTTAAAACGAATCGAACGACGCTCCCCGAAATACATAAGCACTGCAGTGTCATAGTATCAATACAATAATTCACTAGTTTGTGAAACAGAGCTAAAGCTGGTTTACAATACAGATAACACACGTATTTTTTACAATTATTGTATTGCAAAGTATGTGGCTATTAAGATGCCTTTGCCTGAATTCTATCAAATGAAAGGGTTTTTTTTAAAAATGTTTTAGAAAAACAAGATGTTAATGATATGGCCCCTAATGTTATTTTGATCTGTACTTCACGCTGCACAGCGCGGTGGTTAGAGTAAAGCAAGAAGTCATCATCAACAACGTCGCTGGAAGCTGCATATTGCATGACATCGGAGTGTAAGATAATAGTATGGAGGATAATCCGACCGAAGTTAAATTCAACATAAATGTTACTTTGGCTTTAATTTTAATTTAATTAAACAACATAAGCTCTGTTTTACAATTCATATACGTATATGAGCCTTTTCGTGAGAAAACCAACATAATGGCCTCTGCGTAATGTATCGACCAGATCAGCCTGCGCAATCCGCGCAGGCTAATCCGGTCCGACACATTCCGTCTTAGGGGGGATAAAGGTATAGAGTAATGATTCCTGAAACAGAAACTCCACAGGAGGTGAAAATTGTCTGTCCGGGTTAGCCTGCGCGACATGCTAAGACTGATCCGGGTCGATACTTTACGCAGAGTCCACAATGTTGGTTTTCTCGCGAGACGGGCTCAAATCACAATGACGCAATATTATATGGCATAACGGTGTTTTAAAGTTTTCCATTTAGTTCGTAATTCTCCCTACCGTCAAGGGATGCCGTTTATTGATGGAGTCTAAATAACTGACAAACAGTGCAGGACTATGCGACTGAAAACGTTTAACTGAGTTTGCACTGCTCACAAATATCATTTAATTGACTTTCCTACAGCACGGCTTTTACATAGTTCTTTTTTAGTTATTGGTGATTATTAACCCCCTTTTCCACATACACCAACTTTGCCATGCAATTTTGTTGATAACTTTTATAAATAAATGTATAATTAATGAAAACAGTTGATAACGCTGTTGCAAAAGGTGAAATTACTCATTATGAGCAAGTTTGCCTTTTTTCATAACGCTGTATGTTGGAAAGCATAGTCCAGAACCCTAAACAGCCAAGAATCAACAGTACCTTTTGGTATTATTATCCTAATTTCTTATTCAAATATAACACATTTCGTTCAACTTTCTTACGAAATCGAATCCAACTTTGTTCGTTCTTTATCGTATACTTTTTGACATTCCAATCTATCTACTTGCCGATATCCATAGCATTTTATTAGGTTATATAACGATAAAACACGCTCTGATTATCCACACAACGTTTGCACATTTATATCTCAAACCAGATTTTACATAATGGACTCAAGTAATGAAACAATATACGACAGACCTATGTTGAACACTTCAAATGAGATGTGTACAGTGTATGGCCGATAGTATGGCAGTGCAAGAATGGCCATATATATATGTACACGGTGTATCTTTACAATCCCTGTGATAAATATACGTTTATCATGTAACCTATTGTTTAAATATGTAATACGAGCAGAATCTTTGTTATCCATTTCCCTGATACAACAATTCTGCAGCAGACGACTTTGAACGTATTTTGTCAAAAAAGGGAAAATCTCTATAATTGAATGGATAACCTATGACAAAAAGTGGAAAACATTGTGGCAAAAGGAGATATTGCACGTTTTGTGCAATTTCTACTTTTGTCACTATGTTTTCAAAAAACCGTCTGCTGCAGAGGCGTCAGAAAGCGTCTATATGAGGGAAAGGGTTATCTTGCGTTTTCATGTAACAAAAGAATCCCTAAAATAACACCGAAATTAACATAATGTTGCCATGTAATGCTTTGATATACGTATAAACAAAGCAGCATATACACCATTCTTAGTTTGGTTTTATCTATTCTGGATTAATTATTCTTTTCTTGAGTATTAGTTTAATTTAAACAAATTTATTTTAAATCGATTGCGAAACAAGCTTTTAGCTTATATGTATCATTCTCGATGTCAGCTCTCTGGAGATTTAACCACCAACAGCATATAACATGGTATGCAAAAAAAAAAGCTTGAACTTGATTAAATGTAATGACACAGTTTGAGTGTCCTCCTATCTGAAATTTGAAAGTAAAGTGTAATATTGCATATTTAAGGCCTTACATAACTATCCCGTTCCCTCCCAATATGAAGAAGGGTAAATTTATACCGGGCTGATTATCATGTGCGAATACTCAGATCAGCGCGTGTATCTACACTGTACGGCCAGATATACCGGAAGGCCGCAACACAAACGGAAGACAAACTGAAGACCAATCGAACTGTACGGGCGGAAGCGATCAACCCTCCTACACACACTAAATATGCAGCAGACGGCTCAATAATAATCCAAATATACTTATGATACATCCCTTGAAATGAAAGTAAAATTATTGAATAGAACTGAAATCATTGTGGTTAAAGGATAAATTGCTTATTGTAAGCAATTATTCCTTTTCAAAATGGCTACAAAACCCATGCGTCGAAATATGAATTTATGTTGAAAATATTAGAACTCAAGTGTTGTTATGCATATGAATGTTTGCCTTGTGTTACTAGCTGCGGCTTATCAACCGGCAATATCAGAAGGCATCCCACGTTCGCCTCTGGCAGGGGCGTAGCTTTGCATTAATCAATGTGTAGGCCGTCTCGTGAGAAAATCAACATCGTGGACTCTGCGTAAAGTATCGTCCGGATCAGCCTAAGCATGCCACACAGGCCTACCCGGATAGACACTTTTCGTCTCTTGTGGATTTTCTATTTCAGGAATGACTTCTCTAGACATCTATACCCCTAAGACGGAATGTGTCGGCCGGATCAGTCTGCGCGGACAGCACAGGCTGATCTGGTCGATACATTACGCAGATGTCTATCGCCGAAGCTGTGTCTACAGTGCCTAAAGGGTGCTACGCCCCTGTCTGGGGATCAAACATTCTACCTCTGAATCCCGACTCGGAGGTCTTAACTACGAAAGCTGATTTGACATGGCATATCAATAGAGCAATCCGTATGAAAGCCGACATTGATGAGGTATTTAAATAACGATCGGCTTGTCCACTTGTACATTCTTTGTTGCGGTTATAAGTTGTCTCCATATTCGTCTATATTCACAACAGCCAACAACACGTTAGTAAATATCGAAGGCACTGATCAGACTGTGCGCCGGGGCACGCAGGCCCGACTCTGCCCTCGTAACATAAATACACTCGAGAGATGTGCAGCATGATCCGGATCTAATCTGATTATATTTGCCTTATGGATGGATTATCCTGTACTCAAAGTGAGATGTCCATTTGTATTGTTTGAGTTATGTGAAGGGGTCGTTTAGTCACCCACTTCACTATTCATTCATACTAAATCATACGGGAGAATAAGTGCCTACTTCCTATAATCGAGTTCGTCAGGGACGTAGCTTGGCAGGCGTACCCGGATATACACTTTTCGCCTCCTGTGGATTTTCTGTTTCAGGAATCACTACTATATCTATCTCCCCTTAGACGGAATGTGTCGGCTGGATCAGTCTGCGCGGACAGCGCAGGCTGATCTGGTCGATACATTACGCAGATGTGTATCGCCGAAGCTGCATTTTGGGGTATTTTTTTGAAAAAAATGTGTAGGCACGTGCCTACAGTGCCTAAAGGGAGCTACGCCCCTGTTCGTATTGTAAAATGTTTAAACATTCGGTAGTTTCACGGGAAAATAAATAATAATTATTATTTTGCTGAAGTTTCCTTCATTTAAGGACATTGTCAAGTACGTGTAAGGCTCTACAAACTATTTGCGAGCCTGACCACAATGAGCCTTCACGGCCTATGATCTGATTCCCCAACGTTTGAAAAGTATTCCCAAATCAGCCTCTGGTAAACAACGTAATCGTTATTTGACCCGTTCCACGAAAAAAAAAAAAAACCATCATGGCCTCTGCGTAATATATCGACCCAGATCAGGGGGGATAGAGGTATAGAGTCGCGATTCCTGAAACAGAAAATCCATAGGAGAACAACAAAATATTTGCACTGATTAACCTATGCGGCATGCTTCGGCTGATCCGGGTCGATACGCAGAGTCCACAATGTTGGTTTTCCCGTAATTCGGCTCATCTATGCTACATATTAAGATGTGTAGGAGTTTAACTCGTACAACCCCCTTTTCTACATGTATGTTTAGATGTGCATACCCCCACCCCCTTTCCCACAAGATTAATCGTGACGCCTCTGCAGCAGACGTCTTTAGAAAACATTGTTGCAAAAGGAGAAACTGAGACATTTCTCCTTTTTGACTAAAAGTTTAATGATATAATGTTCTCTTAAAGAGATTTTCCATAAGTTAGCCAATATTTTCTTTTAAATTCGTCTGCTGTTGATTTGCTGTATGTCGGAAAGGGTTAAATTCTTTTTTAAACTTGTCACAAATACATATGGTTGGGTTTCTAGTACGTATCACATGTCATTACTTAATGGTTGAATACGGTAGATATACAGGGATATCTCAAGAGAATACCCTACACGTACAGTTTTATTGTGAATATTCAGATGAAGATGAGATTGAGCCGTCTCGCGAGAAAACCAACATTATGGCCTCTGCGTAATGCATCAACCCAGATCAGCCTGCGCAGTCCGCACAGCCTCATCCGGGCCGACACATTCCGTCACAGGGGGACAGAGGTATAGATTAATAATTCCTGAAACAGAACAAAATCTACAGGAGGCGAAAAGTGCATGTCGATACTTTACGCAGAGTCCACAATGTTGGTTTTCTCGCGGGACGGCTCATTTCGTGATAATATTTTCACTTATACACTGATTTACGTATCGAATTCCTTCCAGCGTATGTTCTTAATCAAAGTAGCTCTGAAAAGTTGTTCAGTCTAATGCCATAAACAAATGTAACAATAGTTAGAAATCTAGCAATGTACATTTACTATGCATTAAAGTCTAGAACGAGCAATTTATACAGTTTGCATGATAATGCACATCTACGGTACCCAGGCTATTCATAAAATATATGATACCCTGGGCAAATTGGCTAGCGAAATTTCGTAAAGCATGCGCCACGATTTCCTCCGTAACAACACTGTAATTTTAGTATCGCAAAAGGTTTGTGTCATGCGGCCAATCAAAAGGTTGCATTTCACCTGATGAATTATTCATGAGTACGAGATTTTTACAGCAAATTTGCCCAGGGTATCATATATTTTATGAATAGCCTGGGTACCGAGGATGGATAATGCATAGATAACATTGAAAATACCAAGATAAAATGTTATCATGAAGTGTTAAAACAGATACGGATGAGTCTAACATAAGGTGAACTAGTAAAACGCTGAAAATGTATATGTCTTGACTGAATAGTTATCTGGGTATTGTACAGTAAATATATATAAAAGTGTTTTGTGTCTTAAATGTTTGTATGTGTAACTGAGCCGATGGCCTAAATAATATTTTAAGATTAACTTGTTAATCTCTACAATTGTGTGTAAGCGCAAACCGCGATTATACGCCCTTGCTTAATTGTAAACCAGCCCTGATATAGACGGCAGTTTATACAACAACGAACTAGAACCAGCCCTGATATAGACGGCAGTTTATACAACAACGAACTAGAACCAGCCCTGATATAGACGGCAGTTTATACAAAAACGAACTAGAACCAGCCCTGATATAGACGGCAGTTTATACAACAACGAACTAGAACCAGCCCTGATATAGACGACAGTTTATACAACAACGAACTAGAACCAGCCCTGATAAAGACGGCAGTTTATACAACAACGAACTAGAACCAGCCCTGATATAGACGGCAGTTTATACAACAACGAACTAGAACCAGCCCTGATAAAGACGGCAGTTTATACAACAACGAACTAGAACCAGCCCTGATATAGACGGCAGTTTATACAACAACGAACTAGAACCAGCCCTGATATAGACGGCAGTTTATACAACAACGAACTAGAACCAGCCCTGATATAGACGGCAGTTTATACAACAACGAACTAGAACCAGCCCTGATATAGACGGCAGTTTATACAACAACGAACTAGAACCAGCCCTGATAAAGACGGCAGTTTATACAACAACGAACTAGAACCAGCCCTGATATAGACGGCAGTTTATACAACAACGAACTAGAACCAGCCCTGATATAGACGACATTAGCCATTTCTCACTTGCAGACAGCTTTTTAAAAAAGTATAACAAATGGAGAATTATCTCATAATGAGTAATTTCTCTTTTCTCTATAATTCAATAATTATACCTTCATTCTTGGAGATGTTCAATGTTATGTCTTACTGTTTTGAATGTCGTCTGCTGCTGAACTGTTGTATATGGGAGAGAGGCTTAATGACCTATGTGAGTACAATGCTTAAAATTGTGTAGGAAAAGGGAGGTTTATTAAACTTCTAATTGTACTTCCAATTTCAAGATGTAACTTCTTTTCCGTGAAACTACATAAATACTACACAAGTATGTATTAACACCCTTAACATATGAGACCTGCCCTGCGTTCAATGGATCGTTAGCCAATCCACCAATCAAATTACAGCTTGTGGCACTTCTGGTGCGAATTGATACAACGCTTCAATAATGCTATACTGAACCAGGGTGAGTGTATGATGCTACACTGAACCAGGGTGAGTGTATGATGCAACACTGAACCAGGGTGAGTGTATAATGCTTCACTGAACCAGGGTGAGTGTATGATGCTACACTGAACCAGTGTGAGTGTATGATGCTACACTGAACCAGGGTGAGTGTATAATGCTACACTGAACCAGGGTGAGTGTATAATGCTACACTTAACCATAGTGAGTGTATAATGCTACACTGAACCAGGGTGAGTGTATGATGCTACACTGAACCAGGGTCAGTGTATGATGCTACACTGAACCAGTGTGAGTGTATGATGCTACACTGAACCAGGGTGAGTGTATAATGCTACACTGAACCAGGGTGAGTGTATAATGCTACACTTAACCATAGTGAGTGTATAATGCTACACTGAACCAGAGTGAGTGTATAATGCTACACTGAACCAGGGCGAGTGTATGACTGAACGTAGTGTAATACCTACTACATGTAGATTAACCCTTTCCCTCATATAGACGCTTTCTGACGTCTCTGTAGCAGACGGCTTTTTGAAAACATGGCGACAAAAGAAGAAATTGCTCAAAACAAGCAAATTCTCCTTTTATCAACATGTTTTTAACTCTATTCAATTATTATTGTACTTTCATTTTGAGGGTGTTTTCAAAACTATTCAGGTATGTTTTCAAAGTCGTCTGCTACAGATTGTGTTATCTGTGGTAAAAGGGTTATTTGTTTAATCCGTTCCAGTCAACGTAAGAGGCCTCTGCTGCAAACGACTTTCGATAGCAATGTTGAGAGAATTTGCCCGGTTTGAGGATTTTGTCCTCTTTTACAACGTTATCAACTCTCTAGCAAACGTAAATTTTACTTCCAGGTTGGATCACTGTTTTCTCAAAGTTTTACTGACAAAGCAGACGGCTCTAAAATTGTATAATAGGTTTAAACGGACTAAGGTCGGTATTTCCACATACATCCTGTCCCGACTCGAAGACGAATTTTGACGATTGCAGCAGACGACTCTTGAAAACATTGTGCCAAAAGGAAGAATTGCTAGATACATGCGCAATGTATCCTTTGATCACAATGTATTCAACTTTATTCAATATTAATTCATTTAAAGAGATTTTTTTTATATTTTTTCCTATATGATTTCAAAGCCGCCTGCTGCATATTTTTTACATCCGAACTAGGCTTAAGTTTACTCGTTTATCTAACATTTCTACGCTTAAATATTCGAATAATCGAACAGACGTTTTTAGCATCATTTCTCTTGTGGCCAATATTGTTATCTTTTTCACGGCCATGAATATATGTGAGTGTTTTAGTTTAATTGAATATCGTTTATACGACAGCAGTAAGTGCTCAATCACGCCTTCCCTACGCGGTATTCCCTACGCGGTATTCACTACGCGGTATTCCCTACGCGGTATTCACTACGCGGTATTCCCTACGCGGTATTCCCTACGCGGTATTCCCTACGCGGTATTCACTACGCGGTATTCCCTACGCGGTATTCACTACGCGGTATTCCCTACGCGGTATTCACTACGCGGTATTCCCTACGCGGTATTCCCTACGCGGTATTCACTACGCGGTATTCCCTACGCGGTATTCTCTACGCGGTATTCACTACGCGGTATTCCCTACGCGGTATTCACTACGCGGTATTCACTACGCGGTATTCCCTATGCGGTATTCCCTACGCGGTATTCCCTACGCGGTATTCCCTACGCGGTATTCACTACGCGGTATTCACTACGCGGTATTCCCTACGCGGTATTCACTACGCGGTATTCCCTAGATATACATGCGGTAGCACTTCTGTAACAGAAAGTCTTTTTCAAATTCGTGCACTGAGCTTGAAAGTACATTATGTCATATGTAAATTTATTCCCATCTCCAATTCAACAATAATATAGAATCGTTACGAAACTCGTTGGAAGAGAAAGACAGTGGTTGACATGCAGTTGAGACGCAAATAGACAGACACTATGTGAGGAAAACATTATTTATTTGCATGGCGTTTTACGCCGCTTTTAATTTTTTTTCAATTATATCACGGGATAACCTGGGTAAGTTACCGGTACTATTAGTCCAAATACCCCCAAAACAAACGAATCAGTCATGATGCTTATCTAACACGCCCGAGCACCAAGGACGGAATACCATTACTACCATATTTAAGTCATTAGAATGACATGGCCGGGAATCGAACATGCAACCACCCGCACCCAGGACATCGCTCTACTACTACAACACAGAGGCGATCCAAAAGGCGGAATAAATAAAAATCCAAATTGTGAAAGTGTTTTAAATATATATTTGCTTCATAAAAGCCTCTAAGTTCGGTGTTACATTCTAACATTAATTTGTGTTATATTGTACTTGGTTATTTGCTTTCGTATGCGCATTCCTATTGTAATTATTTTGACGATGTACCATATGCGTTCAAGCCATTAAATGAAGAGTCTCTACCTTCGGCATATAATGTTATATATATATGAGCCGTCCCGCGAGAAAACCAACATTGTGGACTCTGCGTAAAGTATCGATCCGGATCAGCCTAAGCATGCCGCACAGGCTTACCCAGATAAAAACTTTTCGACTCCTGTGGATTTTCTGTTTCATTACTCTATACCTCTATCCCGCTGAGACGGAATATGTCGGCC
This sequence comes from Serripes groenlandicus, assembly GCA_031761405.1. NCBI lineage: Eukaryota > Metazoa > Mollusca > Bivalvia > Cardiida > Cardiidae > Serripes > Serripes groenlandicus. The sequence goes on from JASEVX010000006.1 coordinate 50,273,986, forward strand.
CAGATCAGTCTGCGCGGAATGCACAGGCTGATCTGGATCGAAAATCACGCAGAGGCCATACTGTGAGAAGCCACAGGTTTTATCCAAAATATAAATTTGATATGATATCATTAAGACCCCAAATCGATTATACTGATTGAGTTAAACCCCGTTTGTGTTTTTCCTGGCTTTCTCGCGCCCGAGTAATCCACACAGCATTCTTCCCAGGCAACTGGCTTCTCTTCCAAAAAGACTATTTAGACCTTAGTTGGTCTAACGCCGTTTTCAACATTTGTTCAGTCATATCACGGCGGCCAGTTCACCTATCCATGTGTTTCCTCCGCACAACAGTTTTTCCAAGCAACTGGCTGCTTTACCACATTGGTGGAAGACGATTGACGCTTATCGCATAGCCTTTTATCAAACGTCGGAAAGAATGTTGGCCAAGTTGGGGTTCGAACCCATGTACCCCTGGATTGACAGCCCACGTCGCTCCCGACTGAGCTAACGGGGCCCGGCCTTAAGTAGAAAAACGAATGACGCTTGTCACACTTATTTTGTTGGATTTAGAACCCTCTACGTTACCGACTGCGCTATCGGACCTCGACTCTCTCTAATACGACACGGTAACGACTTTAATAATTTATGACAAGTGTTTTATCTAGAATTGTAGCTGATACAGTCTGGTTGAAAATTTAACTCTGAAACGTTTGATTGTTACGACTTGTGCAGAAAGAATATCAATTATGGTATAACAAAACGCCACAATGTTAATCCTTTCCCACATATAACACATCTGTAGCAGACGATTTTGAAAGCGTCTTGGCAAACATATGAACAATCTATTGCTATCTAACAAAACATTGAGCGCAATTTCTCCTTTTGCCGATGTGTTCAAACGTCATCTGCTGCAGAGGCGCCATACATACACGAGGGAAACGGTTAGACGTATTAAGTGCAGACGATGAACATTACAACTGATAATTTCATCCTCGTTTTTCGTTTCCTTCTTCTTTATTTTATGTCCTGTAAATTACTTAAAAGCGATTTACCTTATAGCATGTATTTTGATACTAAGATGTATAAATGCTAACGTGAAATGCATGCTACCTACATGTACACAGAAACTATATATATCCCACGTTCAAGATGAATAAACAACACTTTTAAATACATGTATATCCTCAGGTAGGAATGTAGTATACTCGAATCCACGCACGTGAACTGTAAATAGCCACAACACACATTAAAACTGTATGTACAATGTATGTACGAATTTTATACTAATAGATCAAAAGCCTCGACTCGGTTCGGGGAGCCGTAAAATACCGCTTCCTTCACTCCGACAGGGATCGTAAAGTACCGATTAATCCCGATAACAAATAGGTAGGAACGATTTAATGGAACCGTGTCGCGTGTAAATCTGCTTTTTTCCCTTTCCAACATACAGCAAATCTGCAGCAGCCGACTTTGAAAACATCAAGCCACAACTATGGAAGCTCAATACACTTGATAGAACAATTATCATCATTATCAAGTTCTCCCTTTGCCACCGTGTTTCTTAAAGTCATCGGTTGCAGAGGCGCCAAACTACGTCTTAATGAAGGAAAGTGCTCATCTTTGATTAAATCAAAGAATTTAAAAATTGTATTAAATGACTTCCCCATGTGGCGCTTAGGACTGCGGGATAACATTACGACTGGTTCATTCTCTGGGAGTGTTTACCCTCACACTTGAGCCCCGGTAGCTCACACGGTAGCGACGCGGACTGTCAATCCAGAGGTTGTGAGTTCGAATCCCAGCTCGGCCAACATTCTTTCCGACGTTTGACAAAAGTCACTGTGACAAGTGTCATTCGTCTTTCACCAATGGGCTAACAGTCTATGTGGAAAAGCAGCCAGTTGCTTCGAAAGTATGTTGTGTGGATTACTGGTGTGAGAAAGCTAGAAACACATAAGTAGGTGAACTGGCCGCAATGATATGACTGAACAATTGTTGAACATGGCGTTAAGCCCCAATCAATCGGCTATAATATCGACTGGTGCATCTGTGTCAGCTTAAATAATACCAGTAGAACTGTATATTTATCCATGAAACGACGTGGTATAACCGAAATATTGTCGAAAGCGGCGTAAAACTCGAACAAATCACTCGTTTTAACACAGGTGCATTTCTTTAAAATCTATAGCTATGTATCTAATCGAAGTTCTTTATTTTTTGTTCTTATATTCTTCTTTTATTAAGCATCACATAACTTATTTGCTTACGATATTTCTAAATGAGTTTTAAACAAAAGTAGAATATCATAATTGATATGAGCTGGTCGAATGGAAATCAAATGCGATAAAGACGAAATCCACCGCTAATAAGTCAAAACAAACAAATATGTGCCGTGTCGAGCCTGGAAGGGAAGGAGGGGTATATTTATTATAGCAATTAAACGGAATTATATGTGATTTGCTATCGCCATGGTATGTATAAGCGAATATGAGTTGAATACACATGACTAATTGAAGCAACATCTTACTGTGTGTCTAATTAACCGTTTACCCGATAAACTACTTGAACGATGCCACATATGCAGACACATTTTGACGGTTCTGCAACGGACGACTTTTGAAAAACATTGTGGCGAAAGGAGACATTGCTCAAAATGAAAAATGTCCTCTTTTGCCACAATGTCTTCAACAATCCTGTTCAATGAGGAATATAGCCAATTGCCTATGAATGTTGCTGTTAAAATGGTGATGCTGAAACTGGGAATCCTTGTGTTTGGGTTAAATACACACACGTGGTAATGTTAACAGTTTTTATCAATGAATAAAAAAGCACGTGTTCTTTTTATGTATCTCCTACAGATAACACGTGTCAGTGCATTATTAACCCTTTAAACTGCCATACACACCACTTTAAACAGAATTGGCTGAGCATGCGGTCCAGTAACTATGGCGAAGAATGTGTGCGCAGTCTAAGTTTGTCCTTTAGTGTTAGGCTTTTTTTTCCACTTGAGCGTTTTTTTGTAAAAACACATCCAGTTCCTCAATGTATGTTTTCCGACAACCGTAGATCCAGGCAGGATCCACATGCGTGCAGCCTATATACTCTGGCTCTGCAGTGTTTGCAAATACGGCATAGAAGGATTAAAACAACTTCTGAAAAAAGGTGTATTTGTTGATCCTTTAAGATGGTTGCATAAACATATATATTTTTCAAAAGATGCAATCATATCAATAAAGTTTGTTATCGTGTAGCAACGCCTATTTCCTCGTTTGAAGATTCACTCCGTCTATAAACATACATGGTTCGCCAGAAAAGGGTTAACCTGGTTTTACGTTTAAGTGAATTTAGGTGATAAGAAATGGTTTCAAAATAGATTTAGCGCAGAATCATAAAACAGATATATCTGTGTTTTGACAATCTGGCCCTGGTCATATTCACATATACTTAATTAACTTATCTTTGTTTCAAGTGGATGGATTCAAATCCGTGAACGATTATTTCTATGTTTCTAGACAATGCATTTTTTACACGTCATTAATGAAATGTTATGTCTGTCTGTCCGTTTGTCTGAAAATAAGTTACTGAGGTATACATTAATGCAATACAAAGGTTCCCTTACGTAAGTCAGTAGTATTTATAGTAACGAATATTTCACATTGCACATTCAGCTGTGACATTGCCTTTCCAACCAACTAGGAAACTTCCCCATCACTTAACCCTTTCCCACATACAGAAATCAGCAGCAGACGATTTTGCATTCATCAAGTCAAAATATGGAAAACCTTGTTAAACGAAGGATAATTACTGAAAGAAAGTTGAAAACACTGTGGCAAATGGAGAAAATGCTCGATTTAAGCAGTTTCACCATCTGAAACAATATTTTCAAAAGTCTACTACTGCAGAGGCGTCAGATAGCGTCTGTATGTGGGAAAGGATAACTTACTCTAAATATGCATACAGAGAATGTTTTAAGTTGTCTCAAAATAATGGTTGTACACTTCACCTGTGTGTGTGTGTGCCATTGACTTTAAAGTTGAAAAAGAAAAACAACAACAACAAAAACATGAAAATATTCAAAATATCCTCCTGCCCCTTTATGCATCTACAAACTACCATGTTTTATGAATGTTTATTTGTTTGGTGTTTGCAAGCTGTTTACGACGCTTTCAACGGGTTTTCAGTTTTATATTGGCGTTTCCTGGGTAAATTTCCAGTACTGCTGGTCCATTTATTCTGACGCGACCGAATAAAACGCCATGCTTACCCCCGCAATCCCGAGCGACAAGCTTTGCCTGTTCAAGGTATGGTACAAAGACGCATCAAAGACGCCGCGCATGATTTTGAAGCATGAGTTAAAGGAAGATGCAGCTCAGTACATGTTAATACGTGTAAACAGACAGGATGTAAATATTTCGAACAAGAAGAACAAATGTCCCTTTATTTTAAACAAGACGACCAAGATGTGCCTGCATTGCTCACCTGGCTACCAAAGCCTATAATAAAAGGTTACCAAGAGCAGAAATGGTGAATATTGACGTAGGGATTAGACGTTTTTATATGCTGCGATCTATGTGGCATTCAGCATGTGAAGTATAGTCGTGAAATGACAAGTTTAGTCCTGAAACCATTTGGTCTACAGTTTGCTTAACATTGACTGCAACTATAATGTGTCATACAAGCTGAATGTTTACCAATGAACGGTTTTAAATCTGCTCTAACTAAATTAATTAGATAAAAAAAAACATAGGTGCTTAAATATTAACAGATTTTTGTAAATAGGCAAAAACATCCCCCGAATATTTTGGCCGTCATCCAAACAATTAAAAAAGCGTAGCCTAGGAAGTTGGGGAAAAGTGAAGGGCCGTTAATGAAACTATTAAAAAAGCGTAGCTTAGGAAGTTGGGGAAAAGTTATTGAATACAAATTAAATGTGTCTAAAGATTACTAATAACGGTAGAAGACATACGTATTTTGAATCTTGTTGTTTCTTAAATCAGTTTATTTAATGTATTGATGCATAAAGGTGTTTTTTTTTTCAAACATATAACAGAGTTTTTCTTTACAATAATAATGTGTGGTTGCTCCCTTTTCGATTACTTAAACCCATGGTACAAAATTAAATCGTATTCAATACTGATACCGCGCTTCCGTGCGGCGTCAATAAAGAAACGGCATTGCTTTTATTTAACCCTTTAACACGTGCAACATATCGGCAGCTGACGACTTCTAGATAGAACTATGAAAAAAGTATGTTGTAACGAATGTACGAATTGAATACCGTTGACAAAGTGGTATGGTTAAAGTGGAAAATGCTGTTTATGAGCCGTTACTCCTTCTTCCACACTGTTTAAACAAAAGTAGTCAAAATGCGTATACAGATGCGAGAGAGGAACAGTAATCCGGAAGTAGTACAAAGTTACTTTGATTAATGTCAGACGTGTATAAATAGGCATGTTACGAATTGACGCGTGTTATGTTTGATAACAGACCTTGTTTTCTTTGCCTCTCATCGCTTCCGCAATATCGGGTTATCTGCTTCTGTTTTGTTGAAACAGTACACTTAACCGTGATCCGTAGATGACTGTTGATTGATTGGGGGGGGGGGGGGGGGGGGGGTTTAACACCCTGTCTCAAACCCGCAACACTGAACTGAAAAGTGTGGTCGCTTAATAAAGGGGACGTTTAAGTGCGGTTTGGTCGTACTTTTAACCGTTTACTCATACAGATTTGGGGGGATTTGGTTGGTCTACATTGTTCGCGCCTTACTTGTATTTGAGCGGCTTCTCGCGATCTTTAGGTATTGCTGCCTGGCCTAACAGTGAATACTCAGGCGTAAACGTATTAGCTCACAAGATGTGTATGGTGTCTTACGCTTCCATCGATAGTTACACCAGCGAAGCATGGGTTACCAGTACTACCGGTCCATTGATAGTTACACCAGCGAAGCATGGGTTACCAGTACTACCGGTCCATTGATAGTTACACCAGCGAAGCATGGGTTACCAGTACTACCGGTCCATTGATAGTTACACCAGCGAAGCATGGGTTACCAGTACTACCGGTCCATTGATAGTTACACCAGCGTGTCATGGGTTAACACTACTACCGGTCAATTGATAGTTACACCAGCGTGTCATGGGTTACCAGTACTACCGGTCAATTGATAGTTACACCAGCGTGTCATGGGTTACCATTACTACCGGTCCATTGATAGTTACACCAGCGTGTCATGGGTTACCAGTACTACCGGTCAATTGATAGTTACACCAGCGTGTCATGGGTTACCAGTACTACCGGTCAATTAATAGTTACACCAGCGAAGCATGGGTTACCAGTACTACCGGTCCATTGATAGTTACACCAGCGAAGCATGGGTTATCAGTACTACCGGTCAATTGATAGTTACACCAGCGTGTCATGGGTTACCAGTACTACCGGTCCATTGATAGTTACACCAGCGTGTCATGGGTTACCAGTACTACCGGTCAATTGATAGTTACACCAGCGTGTCATGGGTTACCAGTACTACCGGTCCATTGATAGTTACCCCAGCGTGTCATGGGTTACCAGTACTACCGGTCAATTGATAGTTACACCAGCGTGTCATGGGTTAACACTACTACCGGTCAATTGATAGTTACACCAGCGTGTCATGGGTTACCAGTACTACCGGTCAATTGATAGTTACACCAGCGTGTCATGGGTTACCATTACTACCGGTCCATTGATAGTTACACCAGCGTGTCATGGGTTACCAGTACTACCGGTCCATTGATAGTTACACCAGCGTGTCATGAGTTACAAGTACTACCGGTCAATTGATAGTTACACCAGCGAAGCATGGGTTATCAGTACTACCGGTCAATTGATAGTTACAACAGCGAAGCATGGGTTACCAGTCTTACCGGTCAATTGATAGTTACACCAGCGTGTCATGGGTTACCATTACTACCGGTCCATTGATAGTTACACCAGCGTGTCATGGGTTACCAGTACTACCGGTCCATTGATAGTTACACCAGCGTGTCATGAGTTACAAGTACTACCGGTCAATTGATAGTTACACCAGCGAAGCATGGGTTATCAGTACTACCGGTCAATTGATAGTTACAACAGCGAAGCATGGGTTACCAGTCTTACCGGTCAATTGATATTTACACCAGCGAAGCATGGGTTACCAGTACCACCGGTCCATTGATAGTTACACCAGCGTGTCATGGGTTACCAGTACTACCGGTCAATTGATAGTTACACCAGCGTGTCATGGGTTACCAGTACTACTGGTCAATTGATAGTTACAGCAGCGTGTCATGGGTTAACACTACTACCGGTCAATTGATAGTTACACCAGCGTGTCATGGGTTACCAGTTCTACCGGTCAATTGATAGTTACACCAGCGTGTCATGGGTTACGATTACTACCGGTCCATTGATAGTTACACCAGCGTGTCATGGGTTACCAGTACTACCGGTCCATTGATAGTTACACCAGCGTGCCATGGGTTACCAGTACTACCGGTCCATTGATAGTTACACCAGCGTGTCATGGGTTACCAGTACTACCGGTCCATTGATAGTTACACCAGCGTTTCATGGGTTACCAGTACTACCGGTCAATTGATAGTTACACCAGCGAGGCATGGGTTACCAGTACTACCGGTCAATTGATAGTTACACCAGCGTGTCATGGGTTACCAGTACTACCGATATATTGATCCTTACATCGGCGTGTCATGTGTTATCAGTACTACCGGTCTATTGATCCTTACACCAGCGTGTCATGGGTTACCAGTACTACAGATCTATAGATCCTTACACCAGCGTGTCATGGGTTACCAGTACTACAGATCTATAGATCCTTACACCAGCGTGTCATGGGTTACCAGTATTACCGGTCGGTCCATTGGTAGTTACACCAGCGAGGCATGGGTTACCAGTACTACCGGTCCATTGATAGTTACCCCCGCGTGTCATGGGTTACCAGTAATACCGGCCAATTGATAGTTACAACAGCGTGTCATGGGTTACCAGTACTACCGGCCAATTGATAGTTACACCAGCGTGTCATGGGTTACCAGTACTACCGGTCCATTGATAGTTACACCAGCGTGTCATGGGTTACCAGTACTACCGGTCAATTGATATTTACACCAGCGAAGCATGGGTTACCAGTACCACCGGTCCATTGATAGTTACACCAGCGTGTCATGGGTTACCAGTACTACCGGTCAATTGATAGTTACACCAGCGTGTCATGGGTTACCAGTACTACTGGTCAATTGATAGTTACAGCAGCGTGTCATGGGTTAACACTACTACCGGTCAATTGATAGTTACACCAGCGTGTCATGGGTTACCAGTTCTACCGGTCAATTGATAGTTACACCAGCGTGTCATGGGTTACGATTACTACCGGTCCATTGATAGTTACACCAGCGTGTCATGGGTTACCAGTACTACCGGTCCATTGATAGTTACACCAGCGTGTCATGGGTTACCAGTACTACCGGTCCATTGATAGTTACACCAGCGTGTCATGGGTTACCAGTATTACCGATCCATTGATAGTTACACCAGCGTGTAATGGGTTACCAGTACTACCGGTCAATTGATAGTTACACCAGCGTGTCATGGGTTACCAGTACTACCGGTCAATTGATAGTTACACCAGCGTGTCATGGACTACCAGTACTACCGGTCCATTGATAGTTACACCAGCGTGTCATGGGTTACCAGTACTACCGGTCCATTGATTCTTACACCAGCGTGCCATGGGTTACCAGTACTACCGGTCCATTGATAGTTACACCAGCGTGTCATGGGTTACCAGTACTACCGGTCCATTGATAGTTACACCAGCGTTTCATGGGTTACCAGTACTACCGGTCAATTGATAGTTACACCAGCGAGGCATGGGTTACCAGTACTACCGGTCCATTGATAGTTACCCCAGCGTGTCATGGGTTACCAGTACTACCGATATATTGATCCTTACATCGGCGTGTCATGTGTTATCAGTACTACCGGTCTATTGATCCTTACACCAGCGTGTCATGGGTTACCAGTACTACAGATCTATAGATCCTTACACCAGCGTGTCATGGGTTACCAGTACTACAGATCTATAGATCCTTACACCAGCGTGTCATGGGTTACCAGTATTACCGGTCGGTCCATTGGTAGTTACACCAGCGAGGCATGGGTTACCAGTACTACCGGTCCATTGATAGTTACCCCCGCGTGTCATGGGTTACCAGTAATACCGGCCAATTGATAGTTACAACAGCGTGTCATGGGTTACCAGTACTACCGGCCAATTGATAGTTACACCAGCGTGTCATGGGTTACCAGTACTACCGGTCCATTGATAGTTACACCAGCGTGTCATGGGTTACCAGTACTACCGGTCAATTGATAGTTACAACAGCGTGTCATGGGTTACCAGTACTACCGGTCCATTGATTCTTACACCAGCGTGTCAGTCGAAACGCTAACACCAATATCCTGAGCGCCAAGGACAGAAAACAATTACTACCATTTGTAAAGCCTTTGGAAGACAGTGGTGCAGAGGTAGAGCGTCGGCCTCTCACATCAAAGGTCCCTGGTTCGAGTCCCGTGATGAGCGGGTCCTGACTTTGGGATTTTTCCACACAATCGGCGCGAGTACTGGTTAAGTATCCAGGAAGCAGACATCGAGCGTGATTAATATAAGTTTAAAGCTTGTTTCGCAATCGATTTAAAATAAATAAGTTTAAACTAAAGCCTTTGGTTCTTTGGCCGGAATTTGAACCCGAGACCACCCGCACTTGAGGCAGACGTCTTATAACTACACAACCGAGGCGTCTCACCAAAGCATTCAAAGTCCTAAATGTGGTATTCATCTCGACTAACGGCTAACAATTTTACAATTTTGTGCTACCAAATGCCTAAACATTTGTTTGGTGATTAAGAGGGCTTCCAACCAGAAAAGTTCATCGCGGATATTTACAACTGCGATCATTGGACTTAAAATGCGCTATTCGTGTGACTTTGTTTTTCTGATTGGTAAGGACATCGTATAACAGGCAGAACATTCAAACATCCTGTAGATAAAGATCAGCAAAGGTTAAAATACAGCCAAGATCACTCTATATTCAATTACTTAAACAAGTTAAAGGTGTCACTAATTGTCAAAGGGAAGTAAATCGGATCGGCTTGCCGGACAGACAATTTTGTCAGATGAATATATAAGACGGAGGTTGTCTCCCATTGGACAATAATGAATTTGTTGAAAGTTGAAAGTGATTTTTATAAAGTTAAATAACCTCTGACTGATTTATAATCAAAATAGTGTTTGCTTTTAGCTATATTGACACTCTAATAGCATGTATGTTCTGAAAGTGAAAGTAAAATTCAGTGCGGGATAAGGGTTACCTTCTATTTGACCTCATAACACGAAAAATTGTCCGACTCAACCTGTATGTTTTCTTTGCTATTTTCGTACTTTATTTTGAGACATTCACGTGTTGGAAACGAACCATAACCCTTAATATAATGGTCGTCGATCGAAAATGAATAACTTCCCTCAGTCTGCAAGCCTTTTAATGGGAAATCATATACATGTACATAAACACTCAGTTTAAGTACACATTTATTTCCTTTATCGTGGAGCATTATTTTCCCGTTGCTTTTAAAGCATGTGATACATAAAAAATATTTGGCGAAATAAATTACCTTCCATGACGCTCATTTCGAATTCAAAACAATTTTGTGTTTCTACTATCAAGTCACATCGTATTTTATTCTCTATATACAGCTGTGCTACACCGTTATTTAATCATAATACTGTGCGTGTAGATAAACTTAAACTTTCAATGAATCCTTCGTTTTTACATAAACAGAGGTCTTGAAGGACATAGAAAAGCACCTCGAATTATAAAGTTTTCCAAAAAAATACCCGGACGTCTTCCAGCCTATTGGTCGAGTTAAACGATATAGTCGAGATATCACATACTCGAGTTATCGAGAGTTCTTATAGTCCGACTATTCTTTGTTGAAAAACGTCTTAATTGTGTTTGCACGGTGTTCTACGTTTTCAACATGTTTACAGTTATATCACGGCGTTTACTGATATTTTCAAAGTCAATCTTCTTAGGAAGCACCATCTATTTAGACATATGCTCATCTTGAGTAATGTCCCTTTCACGTGATTGTACCAACCGATTCGATGTTACGAGAAAACCACAAATAAACCTTTCCCACATAAAAGACATTAACGACATACTGAACAATTTCTCCTTTTGCCTCAATGTTTTTTAAAAGTCACCTGCTGAAGATGCACCGTATCACACAATTTGATGTTTAGAATCAATACATGATTAATACAAAAAAAAATACTTTCGGAGTTTGAAATGTCAAACCGGTTTGGTTCATAAAATAGGTGTCTCCATAGCCCTTTTATTGCTACATCATGTCCAAAGGGCGCCGCCATTATTGGTGTGGGCCGGACCCGATCAATCAGTGCTAGGGGCTAATAAGTCCATAAAACGTCGCATTTACATATGAGCTGTGTATTCGTGAAGGTACCGTGTCTAGCTGTTTTCGAGACAGTGGATGTATGCACCTTGTCCACGGTCAATTAATCTGGACATTAACTGCTTTGATTTTGAAGTATAACTTTGGTATCACAATTAAAACATTAATTTTTTTCAACAATGTTTTCACAATGTGTATGCAGCAAGGCGTTACGAGGGATGTTCGAAAGATTCCAAACATATTCGAACACAATGTTGATCGTGACAAAATAAAGTTTACCGAACACATTGCTTTATATATATATACGGTCTGCGGGCGTGAGACTAGTGGGACTCAACTTCTGACTTATTTTTTACAGAATGGACATGAAAACAACAGGACCCCTAATTGCAGTTCATTGGAGCTGTTCCACGAAAAAACCAACATTATGGATTCTGCGTAAAGTAGCGACCCAGACAGCCTTCGCAGGTCCGCGCAGGCTGATCCGGGCCGCCAAATTTTGTCTCAGGGGGATAGATGTATAGACTAATGATTCCTGAAACAGAAAATCCACTGGACGCGAAAGATGTCTGTCCGGGTTAGCCTGCGCGGCATGCTTAGACTGGTCCGGATCGACACTTTACGCAGAGACCATAATGTTGGTTTTCTCGCGGAACGGTTCATATATATATGCCCTCCTCGTACATGTCAGATGAAAAAATGTTTAGACGTGACTTGATTAAATTGTGGATATTTTTGTTTTTGATTATGATTGATCAATAATACAATAGGGAATAAAACTATTATCGAAAATCGATTGTGTGGAAATAAATTAATCAGACCTTCATAATGTTTAATCACTTTCATCGCAATATATCGTTTTCATCTCGTAAAATCTGAATGCAGGTTATATTTCCAGGCGCTGTATGATAGAGGATTAACATTGTAGATTTAAATCAATTTCATTAATTTCAGACGAAAATACTTCTCTGTACGTATATTGGATCTGACGACACCTCATAAAAGGTCGTCTCGAACTACACTATACACTTTAATATTAGCAGGTGCTCGTTTTTTTGTTCAATGAAATCGCACAATACATCCAACATACGGTTCTATACAATCGGAACAATCCGCAATATACATTTCGTGTATGTATATGAGTTATGTATATGAGTTATGTGTTACCTAACGGTTTTGTAGGCGACAATTTTGATAAAAATGCAGACAAAAATGTCAATCTATCATTTAAAGTCGCATATAGCATGATGGGGGTTAGAAACTAAAATATAAAGTTATTTTTCCTGTTCGGAAAGGAAGACTAGAACGAGATTTGTCATGAGGAGCGAAGACACGTTTTCAAAAGTCACAAATCAAACGACATTTCGAGGCATTTGCAGCAGACGACTTTTGAAATCACTTAGGAAATTGCTCGTATTTGGTGAATGTTTTCGCTTTTTCATTAATCCTACTTTCACTTAAAGAAATGTTCAACCGTTTTTGCTTAGAACTTGTCAAATTTGTGTCTTGCAGATTTGTTGTTTGAGGTAGAGGGTTTAAGGCAGAGTTTAAAATTAATTAGTTCCTCAAGTGAACGAAATCGACGTCTGATGAAATATTTAGAACTTTTTAAGCTGATTGGATTCAGATTGTTCAAACACATTCAGCAGTTGACGTGCATTTTTCTCCCAATTCGGCACTTGTTTGCAGTGATTGATTCATTAATTCATTGTTAAGTGCCGTTTTCAAACAATTTTTCCTGGTTTCTTAAACTAGTTCTACATACAACTTTCCAAGCAACTTGTCAATTTTCCACGTAGACTGATAACCCCTGGGTAGATGACGTATGATTGTTGTCAAATTGAATTTTGTAAAATTGGGGAAAGAATTTTGGTCGAGCTGGGGTTCGAACTCTCAATCCCTAGACCGACAGCCCGTGTCGCTAATACGTAGATCAAGATCATCATGTGCGTACATTGGCCCAGTTTGAGATTGATTTACATTTCTTCGAAAGGACCACACATTACATATTTAAAGATAAGACAACAATGATGAATTGAAGGCTTCTATGGTCTGTTGTGATGCGGTAAAAGGTTGAACATTATTCCAATGTCTATATGGATTCATAGCAGCCGCATCAAGCGTGTTTTGGTACTGAAGGTGCTGAACTCCAGATAGAGATCGAAACTTTGAAATGTTGAAAGTTCTACAAGTATTGCGTATAGTGACAACAAAGTAAGTAACAAGTAGTTCAAAATTATGTTGGCAGTAAATGTTGAAAAACTGTCAATTGAAAATCATGAAAATGTACGAATAGAGCATAACGAACACTATTGAGTTGTTTATGATACTGGAAAGTGGAAATTATTACTCTAATCTTATCACAAAATTAGGATTCTAATATTTCAAGACAATTTTTGAATAGTTTTAAAACTATGTTAACCCTTTCCCTCATATAGACACTTTCTGACGCATCTGCAGCAGACGGCTTTTTGAAAACATAGTGACAAAAGAAGAAATGTGAAATTTCTCCTTTTGACACAATGTTTTCCACTTTTTGTCATAGGTTATCCATTCAGTTATGGAGATTTTCTATGTTTTGACAAAATACGTTCAAAGTCGTCTGCTGCAGAATTGTCGAATAAGGGAAAGGGTTAAGACTATAATATCTATTTTCTGGAGTTCAGCGCTTTAAATGGGTCGTCCGCACAGACTCTACTGTCCATGCATATGTTATATAGGCCTAATTGCATATTCTGATATATATAATAAAGTGTTGTCCTTCTAGTTTAATACTACAACAAAGCAATCTAAACATACGGGATTATATATGTATACATACATGTATTTTTGAGACCTCGTTTTAAAAAACGTTGCTCGCTGCAAATTAACTTAAAACAAAACTTACCTGTGCCGGTCCGCCGGGTACTTTCATTTTATTCTGATAATTTGATTTCGTTTCTGCCAATTCATCTGCACGGTACTGCTGTTCGGGATCGAACTGGGGTAAACAATTGTCCATATGACTTATAACGTAACGTCTATTCGGTTTAATCCAGCGGAATATCGGAAACAAGTAACGCTCTTCACTTCCGGTACGTTCGATTTCGATGTAATCTACGAACCAGTCGGATGACACAGCGGCCCCACGGAATATCTCAATTTTATGGACGTCGTCAACGCTTGATAAGTTTTTCAGTTCAAACTTGTCTAACTGACCTCGCTCAAAATCGTCTCGAAAGGGATAATCAAGTTTAATGGGGTCAGTTTTGTTCCCGGATTTGCTATGTATAACAATTTTAACAGCTGCATCCGTTCCTGCATGTAGCTGGTCCCCGGTTTTGACGTAAATTGTGTAATCACTGATGTTACGTCGGCTGAACCAAGCTTGTTTAGACGATCCTGACGTCTGGAAATGACGACGTTGCGTTAAATAGCGTGAAGCATAAACGTCATGAGATCGAAAACTATCAGAAAGAAAACCTGCACTGTTGTAAGTATCATTTACACTACAACGAAAACTCCTCACCTGGTCCCCGTTTTCAAGCCACCGACACATTGCAGCCCCATTCCTGGACGCAGCACTTTTGCAGTACGACTGTATCCCGGTCCGACTGAGCCTGTGTAGACGAGTACACGCCATACTCGTGCAACTTAATCAAATAAAATCCAGAACTAAACTGTCAGCAGATGTAAACGTCGTCTGATTAGAGGTGCACTCTCGGTATATTGTCAAATCTGTAAAAGGATTAAAAAGCAAAGTTACACCATTGTATGTATACCTATTTTATCATGTTAAGTCCACAACACTTCTCTCAAACCGAAACCGCATTTAACCCTTTCCCACATACGGACACTTTATGACGCCTCTGCAGTATACGCCTTAACTCTTTCAGCGCCAATGGCAATATCGACATTTTTGCAAACAATACAGATTCATGTCAGTCAGCTCGTAACGAGCTGTCTCACATGAAATCAGCATTGTTTGCCTTTAAGTTATCAAAATATGCCAAGACTCTTATTATATGAGAAATGGAGACGCCCGCTTTTGTACTTGGAAAAGAGTCTACTTTAAACAATTCGGCGCTGAAAGAGTTAAAAAACATTTCTCCTTTTGCCAAAACAATTAAACTCTATTGGAAAAAAAGACATATAGAAATGTGTCCTAGTCTTGTCTGGCTATTTGAAATGTCGTCTGCTACAGATTTGATTTTTTGAAGGTAACACAAGACACATACAGACAATTTAACAATGGCTATACATATCTTATTTGCATATGGCCTTCAATAATATAACACACACAAACATTACATTTAACAACATGCAAAATGAAAAATTATGGCATGAAATACAAATAGAATTAATTTTCAATCATGTGAAGACAGAAACTCCAACTACTTTAAACACAATTCTTAACATAATAACGGCAAGTAATCAAGATAGTGTTAGTATGGAACCTTTTCAAGAAGGTATTTCTTATTCTTTCGTTTGAATGATACATGTTGGAAGTTGTCTGGTGAAGATCTGTCACATGCGGGAAATGGTTAAGTGCAATATATTCATATGAGGAATCCGCCGTGGCCGAGTGGCAAGCGTCAGGGTTTTGGAATCGGGCCTCCCCGGTTCGATTCCCAGTTGAGGCGATCCTGACCGACTAACCCTTGGGAAACACAAACTTCAAAGCCACTCACTGGTTTTGTTTACCCATGTGTCATGAAAAGCTGAACTGTCGCCGTGATATAGCTGCAATGATGTTAAATACGGCTTAAACCCCCAATATACAAATTGGAAGGCGTGAGCGAACGTTGTGCAATGCGAATGTTGTAACTTGGTTACCCTTGCCTCATACATTTACTAGGTTTATTTTATAACCCGTTTAACCCGACACTTAAATTGCAAGTTTGCGAGATGTCACATCTTTTTTCTCAGATCAAAGCAAAGCTGACGACGCTACTTATATCATGATAAGGCAAATGGATGATAATTGCCTGCACCCCGGCGAAATGTATAGTTTAAACATGTATCGTTTAAACTTTCAGGTTTTCTCTTCATGATGAAGACGGGACATTAAAGAAATAAATTTGCGTAAGCCTGAGTGTAGTCTCTACTCGTCAAACATGATAATCACTGTCTACTTTATCCTATCGCTAGCTCCCTTCGTTTTGTAAAAGTGGTTTATTTCCGGGCCATCTGTGACATCTTTCGGAAGAAGGAAATTAACAGAATATATTTTAACCATTGCCCTGGCATTGCAAAATTGTTGAATAATCAATTAAATTTCGTATAAAAGCTATACAAATGAACTGCAATTAGGGGTCTTCTTGTTTTTATGTCATTTCTGTAACACAAAGAGTCAGAAATTGAGTCCCACTATTCTTACGACCGCATACCTTTATGCGATGCCGTAAAGAAGATTGTTTTGTTTGTTTGGATTGTGTTTCGCGCCCCTTTCAACCAATTGTGGTCGTATAACGGCGTTTCTGGTGTAAAGTACCAGCACTCCTGGTCCATTTGTGTAAAGTACCAGCACTCCTGTTCATTTACTCTGACACAAGCGAATCAGTCGAATCGCTAAAATCCATTACTTTCATTTTTAAAGTCCTTATTGTTTTTATCCGGCCGGGGTTCGAACCAACGACCTTCCTTACCCGAAGCGGTCACTCTACCACTACATCATCGAGGCGGTAAAGGAGCTTGGTACACGATCCCATTTTGACCGACTTGGCGCAAATACAATCAAATAGTATATAATGAAATATCAAGCAGTTATAAGTATCCGACCCTAGTTTGATTACGGATTAATTATTATACATTGAAGCGTGATCGAGGATTGATTGATTTGGGTTTAGCGCCATTTCAACAATTGTTCAGTCATGCCACAGCGGTAAATTCACCTATCCATGCGTTCCCCGGCTTGCACGCACTAGTACTCCACACAACATTCTTTCCAAGCAACGGTCTGCTTTACCACATAGGATGTTTGTCCATTTGGTGGAAGACGAATGACACTAGTTTGGTCGCATTGAATTATGTCCAATATCGGAAAGAATGCTGTCCGAGCTGGGGTTCAAACTCACGACCCCTGGATTGACAGCTCGCGTCGCTACCAACTGAGCTACCGGTGATATATAAACACCAGTCATTGGGCATCGGCGCAGATGCATCGTTCTCTCAAATGTTCACCAATTATTCACAGACGGATTCAAGAATCTGTAAATAACCACTGTCTATTTGAAACAAATTGCATGGTGGCGCTGCCATATATGTATCTTCACTTGTCACACATATGCTACTTTTGGCTTGCCAAGAGCATTCATCATTGACTCCTGTTAACCCTTTCCCCCATACGACAATTCTGCAGCAGACTACTTTGAACGTATTTTGTCAAAACATAGAAAATCTCCATATTAAAAATTGAATGGATAACCTACGAAAAAAAGTGGAAAACATCGTGGCAAAAGGAGAAATTTCTTCTTTTGTCACTATGTTTTCAAAAATCCGTCTGCTGCAGAGGCGTCAGAAAGCGTATATATGAAGGAAAGGGTTAAATGATTTAGTGTTATCTACCGTAACAGTATAGGTACTAATTTACTATAGTACGGCGGAAATAAAAAACTAAGTTATATATGGAGAGTATATGTATGTTCACTATAGTCCGTCGGGTACCCAACTGTTTTACTATAAATCGAGTATATTCAAACATGTATATGACTCTAGGATTGGTTGCATTAACGGACGATATCTGATGTTTTCGAAGCAGACGACTGTTCAAAACAAGGATCATACTTCCATGTGTCTATAGTGTTCATGTTTGTTTACCTCAGCACACGACGCTCACACCTGGTAAACAAATGGTTAAATGGTGTATTGACATTTATAGGTTAGCATTGATATCACAGTTTTGAGTCGTCTGCTTTTAAAAACATGTATTAAGGTAATGTTCAATCTTGAAATTTGAAAGTATGATACGATAATATCTGCTCGTGTCGGGGAATTTTGCCATTACAACAGGCTGTTTTTAAAAAGATCGCTAAAGATACATCAAACGCCGTCTGCTTTAATGACATAGTTAAATATAAAGATTAAAGAAAGAAGAAATTTACCTGTATATATATCTGAGTAAAATACAAGACAACGAAATTAAAATCCGAATGGTAATTTTGAATCGCTTGAAAATCCACGTTGACCTAACTATGTCTATGTTTACATTAAAATGTTAAAAAAGCTTGTTTGATTACAGATGAAGAATAAAACGTTGTACGTATGCGTTGTGGTGTACACTCATACATTGTTAGGTTTTTATTGACGTTATACCTGATTTCATATCAACCGAGTCGTCCGCTTTCACCATATTTTAGATCGTTTAAAGTATAAATATGCTACAGGGTTGAATGAAGACTGTTTGTGTGTTGATGGGGGTTGGGCCGGGGGTGGGGGGATGGGAAATTGCTCAATTGCTACATTATTCCCCCAACTTTTTTAAAGGTCGTCTGCTGCAGCCAGATGCGTGTGAATAATTATATATGAGGGAGAGTGTAATTATGATTGATTGTGATTCAAACACATGACGTGGGCCCGAAATATAATATATCACCATTCCCCTGATACAGACAACATGTGGTGTTTCGTAGCAGACGATTTTTTTAAAGAAGGAGAAATTAATAAAAAATAAATAAAAAATGTCCTTCTTTTGTCACATTTTTAAAACTTTGTATCAGAAAATTATACTCAAACATGACTTGAAAATATTAATGAAAAGGTAAAAAATGCACACTATTTACCAAAGACTTCTGCAGTATAAGCTTCCAATGGGGGCTGTATCTACAAGGGTTAACCCAATTATAAAGATATATCCTTAATCATAACAATAACGTTACCCTTTCACCCGGATCTGTTACTGTTTCGATGTAATTTTAACCAAGTTTAACCATTTCACACATCTGCAACAGACTACTTTGAAAATATATCATAATGAGCAAGTTCCTCTTTTGCCGCAATGTTTTCAACTTTATAATATAATTATTATTTCAATTATAGAGTTTCCATATGTTGTACTATATGATTTCAAAGTAATCTGCTGCTGATTTGTTGTATGAGGAGAAGGGTTAAACAAATCATTGTCCTAGCTTTGTTTAATTTTAGTAAACGCTAACCATAGACAGCCGAAACCAAATTAAGAAGCGAACAGGATCGTTTTATATAAATAAATACGTTAAAGTCTTCCTTTCGTATTCAATCTTAAAACGTGAATCGAAAGTAATCAGTTTTTAAAGACTTTTTATATGAGGACTGTGATAACTTTAATTACTAGTTGTTTCGTTTGTTTGTTTGTATTGGTTGCGTCACTTTCAACAATCACGGCGTTTCCTGTATACTTGTATAAATGTACTTATCCTGTCTCCAGCAAGTCAGCCGTAATGCTACCCCCTAAATCCCGAACGCCAAAGAGGGAAAGCCATTAGAACCAGTTTAATGTATTTGGTTATGATACATATATATTCCTAGAAAAGACTACCCCATATGCAAATATGTATACATATGTAACAATATGCCAAAAAACAAGGTTAATGCAGTTACCATTCCTAATATCCTTTGGATCTAAATTACGATACATCATGTTAACCCCAAAACTAAAGTGCTTCGCTCTCTATTCTGAAAACTCGACAATCTCGTTTATTTGAATGGGTTACCTCCCTGCTTGATACCGAACGATTTTATAAGCGACAATGTGATTGGCTGACGCAAAGGTCAATCTGAGACGACCTGCAACAGACATTCATCAGTTCAACTAAGCGTCTACTACTGCAGCGACGTATACGTCTGGTTTTATGAGCGTGTGTAAACCCCTGTCAATACTTAACCCTTTCCCTCATACGGACGCTTCTGCAGCAGACGACCTTTAAAAACAGTTTGGCAAAAGGAGATATTGCTCATGATGAGCATTTTCTCCTTTTGCCAAAATATTTTCTCCTTTATTCAAATAGTGTTCTTTCATTTATAGTAGGTTTCTGCATGTTTGACCTAATGTATTCAAAGTCGTCTGCTGCAGATGTGTTCTATGTGCGAAAGGTGTAACACGATATTCAAAACCCTTCAACACAGCTATGTGATTCTTTCATTATAGATGTTTGTTCAAGGATTATCCGGATATGTTTTCGGTTATTTTTTTCGAATAGATAAGAAATCTGTTTGTTAAACGTGCACACTTGGTAAAAAAGTGCAACCGTATCTGCGACAACATAACCGCAAACCTAACTTGCAGACGACTTAGAAAACGTGTAATAAAATATGAAAACTTTCTATGAATTAAAGAACAATTAATGAATAAAGTCGAAATCATTGAGGCTAAAGGATAAATTGCTCTACATTGCCACAATGTTTTCAAATGTCGTCTGCTTCAGGTGCGTCAAAATGCGATAACCCTTTCCCTCATATACACGCTTTCTGACGCCTCTGCAGCAGATAGCCTTTTGAAAACATAGTGACAAAAGAAGAAATTGCACAAAACGTGCAATTTCTCCTTTTTGCCACGATGTTTTCAGCTTTTTGTCATAGGTTATCCATTCAATTATGAATGATGTTTTGACCAAAATACGTTCAAAGTCGTCTACTGCATAATTGTCGTATGAGGGAAAGGGTTAACTAGTGGGAAAGGGTTAAAAGTGCACACTTGTCATAGATTGTAACCGTATCTGCATACTACCTACACTAAAACAACACCCTGACCTAACCCATTTCAACATATAACAGCCGAGCCCCGGTAGTTAATTCGGTGGCGGCGCGGTCTGTTAACCCAGGGGTTGTGAGTTCGAACCCCAGCTCGGCCTATATTCGTTTCAGACGTTTGACAAAAGTCAATGTCCTAACGTCATTCGTCTTCCACCAATGGGCTAACAGTCTATTTGGACAATCAATATCTCATCATATAACAAAGCATAGGCTTCAAACTCCCACCAACGTGTAAGTGATTATCTAAATTAACCATTTCCTACGCGCTGACACGCGCTGACACGCACTGACTACTAAACATTATCGAAGAAGTAGAAATAAATAATAGTTTTTGTCTGGATGTGTTCAAAGTCGTCTGCTGCAGACCTTGCGAATGTTGGAAAGGGTTGAACTGTCACGACACTCGGGTTCGTGTTCATACATGTATACAGCATAATGATTTTCATTTACGAATGTCCAATAATTCTAATTAATAAAATCGATAACCTATAACAGTGCGAACTTTTTAAAGTTTAACCCTTTCCGGCATACAGCAATTATATATATATATATAATGGTAACAGCTTGCTCATACAAGCGCTTGCTTATGTTAGCAAACCAGTCTATTAAGATAAACAGAGAAAGAGATATTTGGTTGCTATCATCTTTTATAAGATTAATATTTATATTATGCGTGAATGTGTGAATGTGTCAAGTGCATGCAATTTATTTATTAATACTTACGTTGTATGGTGAAAAACTATGTATAGTTTAAGTCAATAAAATATCTATCTATCTATCTATAGAAGCCGACCGTGAACATATTTTGACAAAACTGTGGAAAAGCTCTTCAAATAAATGTTTAACAATTGAACAGAGTTGGAAGCCTTGTGGTAAAAGGAGAAATAGTTGATGATAAGCAATTTCTTTTTTTGCCGAAATGTTTTCAAAAGTCATCTACTGCAGAGGCGTCAGAAAGCGTCTGTATGTGGAAAAGGTTTAAAATCAATCGAACCATGACGGGGTTGAACAGGGTTGTTTAATCAATACACTCACCCTGGGTTGAATCAGTAAGAAGACTTAAATGTCGTCCCCTATAAACCCTTTCCCACATGCGACAAGTATGCAGCAGACATCTTTGAAAACATCTGGCCAAAATATTGCAAATTCTATAAATGAACAAAATTTAATAAAATATGAAAATTTAGACAAAGATATGGACAATCTCTTCAGATAAATGTAAAACTATTGAATAGAGTTCAAAGCATTGTGACAAAAGGAGAAATATTCATGATGAAAAATTTCTTCTTTTACCTTAATGTTTTTTTCAAAAAGTTGTCTAGCGCAGACAACGTCTGTGTGTAGAAAAGGGTTAAAAGTAAATCGAACCATGACGCGGTTTCATTAAAAATGAACCAGTTAGAAGGTTTTAACCCTTTCCGTCATATATACGCTTTTTGACGCCTCTGCAACAGAGGGCTATCTGTAAAACATAGTGACAAAAGAAGAAATTGCACAAAACGTGCAATTTCTCCTTTTGCCACAATGTTTTCAACTTTTAGTCATAGGTTATCCATTCAATTATAGAGATTTTCTATGTTTTGACAAAATATGTTCAAAGTCTTCTGCTGCAGAAATGTTGTATAAGGGAAAGGGTTAATGTCGTCCCGAATTAACCCTTTCCCACATACGGCTATTCCACAGCAGACGACATTGAAAACACCTGGCCAAAATAGTGTAAATCTATAAATGAAACAAAATAATTGAATAAATCTGAATAAAGTTTAAAACATCTGGCCAAAATAGTGTAAATCTATAAATGAAACAAAATTATTGAATAAATCTGAATAAAGTTTAAAACATCTGGCCAAAATAGTGTTAATCTATAAATGAAACAAAATAATTGAATAAATCTGAATAAAGTTTAAAACATCTGAAACAAAATTATTGAATAAATCTGAATACAATTTAAAGCATTTGGCCAAAATAGTGTAAATCTATAAATGAAACAAAATTATTGAATAAATCTGACTAAAATTTAAATCATCTGGCCAAAATAGTGTAAATCTATAAATAAAACCAAATTATTGAATAAATCTGAATAAAAGTTGAAGCATCTGGCCAAAATAGTGTAAATCTATAAATGAAACAAAATTATTGAATAAATCTGAATAAAATTTAAAGCATTTGGCCAAAATAGTGTAAATCTATAAATGAAACAAAATTATTGAATAAATCTGAATAAAATTTAAAACATCTGGCCAAAATAGTGTAAATCTATAAATGAAACGACAATTATTTCAATAAATCTGAATAAAATTTAAAACATTTGGAGAATCTCTTCAGATAAATGGAAACTTATGTGATAGAGTTGAAAGCATTTGTGACAAAAGGAGGAATATACATGAGCAATTTCTTCTTTCACCCCAATGTTTTCAAAGGTTGTCTAGTGCAGGCGTCAGAAAACGTCTGTATGTGGAAAAAGGTTAACATCAGTCGAACCATGACGCGATAAGAAGATTTTGATATCGTCCCTTATTAACCAGTTCCCACATACGACAATTCTGCAGCAGACGCATTTGAAAATATTTAGCCAAAATTGAAACTCTCTATAAATGAACCACAAGAGAAAGTTGATGCAACGCATCAATGTCGCCGGATATCCATAGTGCAGTTATGCATAACACTAACATTATAGTAGTTGAATAAACAGTTATCAACTGAGGGGCATATTGGAACATCAGGGGTGGGGTCACGTGAAAATGTATCATAACTTGCATTGTTTGGTCAACGAAGTGAATGATAATTGAAGCCTTTCATTGTTTATGATCAATCTCCATTCCAAAGTAGATTGACTATACACACAACCAACTAATTATTGATCATAAACAGTAATGGAAATGAGTAATCTTGCCAATCATTAGCCTTAGTATGTAAACAGTGCTTTCATTAAGGAATAATTATAAGATTTGTGAATTCCACATACACTTTTCAAGATGTTTGTCAGAATATTTGAATTTTATTATTTTTCAATAAAACCACAAAACAGACAATTTGGGATTTGCATGCAATAGCACGTCATTTTACCTTTCCTCTTTTAAAGTCAACAGTGAACACCTTTGCAGCAATCTACTTTTAAAACAATGAGATAAGGGTTAAATCGCTGAAGACATGAGTTTTCTCTTTTTCTCAAAATGATATTAGCTTAGCATCCTAATTATATCATACTTTAACAAATGTTGAAATGTAGTCCAATATTTATAAATTAGACCACCTTCGAAATATAATATCAACTAAACAGTTAAATCTCATTGAAATTGTTGTATAATTTAAACTTAATTTCGAACATAAACTTAGCCCTACAACATGTTAATTTATTTTAATTCTTTCCTTCCTTTTTTATAATGAAAACAACAAACTACTCATGTTTTAAAATTATATTATGATGAGCGCCCTTGTGTCAATGATGCATAACAATATGCAGATCGGAAGCAATATGCCTTTAGGGAATTAAATGACACATTTAAAATTGTCAAGGACGAAATAATTTTGTACGAAAGATCCGATTCTTTCTTATTCGCAGAGGTGTCGTTCTTGAAACTCTCTTTATAGGCAGAGAGTGTTCGTTCAAAGTCATTTTTCCATTAAAACCAGTTTTATCTCGGTTTGTTCTTTTCTTCATTTGTTTCGAACCAAATAAACATTTTAAATCACCTATAATTTACTATTTGTAAGTGAGTGTAAAGAGCGGCTCTCTGCAAAGGAGATTGATCTACGCAGTTGGTATTCACGAGTAACGCAGGTGCGCGTAAGTAAACAAATTAGACTGCGACGTAAAGGTTTGTAGTTGTCGACTTTTGATTACATGTAGTATATAGTGTAACATAAAGTATACCAGTCTAGCTAATAGGGACTGTTTTGTCTTCGTAAATAAACAAAAAAACATAAATGCGAGTCAAAATAAAGAAACTGAAAATACCTAAAGCATCGGAATATTTATTTCATTTTAGATGTGTCATTACTTAGTGTTTTTAAACAAACACAATTGTGATATGTTCAAGACATCTAAATGTGTTTCTTTCTAATAATAATCCCCCCTCCCATGTGATTTCAGAAAACCTATTAAAAATAGAAGTCGCGGGCTTCTGTCCGGCGACTAATAAATGTTGAATACAATTGAAAAAGATTGAGGTGTCTAAATATGAGAGGAATGGTTTACTCTTTCCCACATATAGACGCTTGCAGTCGCCTCTGCAGTAGACAACTTTTGAAAACATTGTGACAAAAGGAGAAATTACTCCAAATGAGAAAATTCTCCATTTGACACGACGCTTTCAACTTTTTACAGTAATTTAACCTTCATTTATAGAAATTGTTCGTGATTTTGCCAAGATATTTTTAAAGCTGTCTGCATCAGATGTGTTGTATGTAGGGAAGGGTTGAGTGAATTAGGCATGTTCTGACTCATTGCCTACACTCCTTTCTATGTGTTTAAACCCTTTCATACATTGAATGAAAAGAAAACACAATTTAGAGTAAAAAACTGAAACATAACCGAAAAAGGTATGAGGGTAAACTTAATTAAGAGAACATTTCATTTGTCCCTCTACGTTTAACCCTTTCCCACCTGTCTACGCATGTTGACGCATCAGCAACGTACGACGTTTGAACACTTCGATGTAAAATAGTTTCTTTTATCACATTACTATCCAATAATAACCTTTCTTTTATAGCGTTTATCCATATTTTGTCTATATGTTTGAAAGTCGTCTTCTGCAGATTTGTCCCATGAGAGAAAGGCTTTAACCATAGCTTAATGTAGGCGTCAAACATCCCACATTTCCACACTAACGGCGCGAGTACTGGTTAACCCTTTCCCTCATACGACAATTCTGCAGCAGACGACTTTGAACCTATTTTGTCAAAGCATAAAAAATCTCCATAATTGAATAGATAACCTATGACTAAAAGTGGGAAACATTGTGGCAAAAGGAGAAATTGCCCGTTTTGTGCAATTTCTTCTTTTGTCACTATGTTTTCAAAAAGCCGTCTGCTGCAGAGGCGTCCTAAAGCGTGTATATGAGGGAAATGGTTAAGTCTCCAGGGAGCAGACATCGAGCGTGAATAATATAAGCCGAAAGCTTGTTTCGCTATCGATGTAAAATAAATAAGTTTAAACTAAACATCCCACTCTCAGAGATTGTGTCAATTCTTTGTTTCAAGTTTCATCTTAATATAAAAGAAAAAAACAATATTTCCTATAAATCAACTTTAAGTGAAAAAGGAGTTCTTACACGTATTTATAGCATTGATTGATTGAAGACGTAACACCAGTTTCTACGGTAACCCAGTCGTATTAAGGCGCCAAGTCAGCTTGTCCATATTTTGCTGGGCGTACCTCTATATTACATTGTTAAAATGTACCGAGAGTCACAAATAAACTTTAAACTTTAAACCAGTTATTAATGACAAACGTGTAAATGGTGTGTTGTATAATTTCAAACATGTAAAATGTCTGTTTAATAATGACAAACATGTAAAATGTCTGTTTTATGATTTCAAACATGTAAAATGTCTGTTTTTATAATGACAAACATGTAAAATGTCTGTTATATAATTTGAAACATGTAAATTGTCTGTTTTATAATGACAAACATGTTAAATGTGTATTTCATAATGACATGCATGCACACTCTGTGTTTAATAATGACATACATGTAAAAGTGTTCGTTTTAGATGGGCATACATAAAGTTGCGTTTTCTAATGATAAGCATGTAAAAGTTGTGTTTTATAAGGACACAAATGTAAACCGTGTGTTTTATAATTGCAAATATGTATTTTTTTTATCAGATCTGTAATCCTTTTCATACAAGCACATACATAGGAAGATAAATAACACAAAGTTTAACACTTTCCAACATAATTTAAAATGGACTTTTCATGCGAATCATATTTACAATTAAATTTAAAGAAAAATGAACGCTCTTTGCTAGCCCAGTTAAGATGTGGAATTTTACCTATACGCATAGAGACAGGCCGTTACCTTGGAGAACCATTGAACACCAGACTGTGTAAATTGTGTAACTGCAAGGAAATAGAAAGTGAAGAGCATTTTATATTGAGGTGTACATTATATGACAGAATAAGAGACGATATTTACAGTGATATATTTATTAACCAATTCCTATTAATGTCTCACCAAGAGCAATTTATTGACCTTATCCAAAAGTATCCTAGGAAGACAGCCAAATGTATAGTTAATGCGTATATGCTAAGACGGAGTATATTGTTTAACTAAATGAGAATGTTATCAAGTAGATATCTTCGATGCTACACACAGACAACCTTTGAAATCAATTTGGTGAATGGATAATCTATATCCACTTTTCCCCACAATTATTTCTAAGGTTTTGATTATATGAAACAGAATTATTACTCTACTCAGGGAAACTATTCTAATATAGTGTCCCTGCTCTACTCTATTAGATAATTTTATTATTTATTATTAAATGATTTTTACATTTGTTTATACGACCGAATAAAATGACTAATTGCACGTCCGATCACACTTTTTTGTATATATATATCTTGTATATTTGTATGATTTTTATGAAATATATATGTTTTGGTGACTTATAGGCCCATGGGGCCGGGTGTTAATAATAATTGTTAAAGAATAAATGTATACTATTAATGCTTTGTAACACATGTCACAATAATAAACAATTTACTTACTTACTTACTTACATCAAACTTTGAAAACATGTAGGCAAAATAATTGAAACTGTCTATACATATATATGAAAATATTGAATAGGGATGAAAACATTGTGGCGAAGAGGATAAATTGCTCGTTTTTGAAAAGAAAAGTTGTTAAATTAAATAATATAATATCAAGTTATATCGTAAATAAAACTTTGAGCAGAATTGTTTTGTTTTTATATTTTTAACTGGTAGACTAACCCCTACTTTTTTATTTCTGCATTTGTTTTTTATTAATCCTTTCATTACACAACCATTCTGACGAGCCCCGGTAACTCAGCCGGCTCTGGTAGTCCAGTGCCTCAGCTCGGCTAGCATTATTTCCGCCAGTTGACAAAAGTCAATGCGACAAGCGTCATTCGCCTTCCACAACTAGTCTATGTGGAAAAGCAGTCAGTTGCTTGGAAAGACTGTTGTGTAGAGAACTGGTGTAAGGAAGCCAGGAAATGCATGTGTAAGTGCACTGGGTGCCGTTATATGACTGAACAATTATTAAAAATGGCGTCAAAACCCAAATCAATCAAATTCGAACCTTACCCGTCCTTTCATCGAATTACCAGTCTCTTATAAAACACAAATTAGATGAACAAAATGTAATAAAAGCACTAACAAACACAGAAAGTCCCAGATAAATAGCTTCGTAAAGAGTTTACAAGCAATTTGCACCCTCGATCAATGGAAAGCTGATAGTATCTTATAGAAAGCAGATTGTCTGTAGTTTATTGTGAACTGTTATAAATATTTTATGCTCATTTCGCTTTCCCGCCTTCACGTACATGCTGTATAATTATCATGGACCATCTGCTATTATATTGTATGGTGTGACAGTATATCTTGAGCCAGAGCGAGTATTCCGAAATAAAAACGAACTGAAATTTGAGTGAAAAATACAAATTGATTAATATTGTTAAAACGGAGATATTTATTGTACCAGAAAGGTGTTTCTTCTTTTCCTTAAATGAATTCGAATACACTGTCTACGTAAGAAAATGTTTCTACACTGTCTACAAAAGAAAGGGTTTCTAGAAAACATATATTCTACAACAGCTTTTGCCTTGTAAATAGATTAATAATTTGACTGGAACAACACAAACAGTAGATAGTGTTTGCCTTGCAAATAGATTCATAAACTGACTGGAACAACACAAACAGTAGATAGTTTTTGGCTTGTAAATAGTTTCATGACTTTGATCTGACTGGAATAACACAAACAGAAGATAGTTGCTGCCTTGTAAATAGATTCATAAACTGACTGGAACAACACAAACATTAGATAGTGTTTGCATTTTAAATAGATTCATAAACTGACTGGAACAACACAAACAGTAGAAATTGTTTGCCTTGTAAATAGATTCATAAACTGACTGGAACAACACAAACAGTAGATAGTGTTTGCCTTGTAAATAGGATTCATAAATTGACTGGAACAACACAAACAGTAGATAGCGTTTGCCTTGTAAATAGATTCATAAACTGACTGGAACAACACAAACAGTAGATAGTGTTTGCCTTGTAAATAAATTCATAAACTGACTGGAACAACACAAACAGTAGATAGTGCTTGCCTTGTAAATAGATTCATAAACTGACTGGAACAACACAAACAGTAGATAGCGTTTTCCTTGTAAATAGAATCATAAACTGACTGGAACAACACTAACAGTAGATAGTGTTTGCCTTGTAAATATATTCATAAACTGACTGGAACAATACAAACAGTAGATAGCGTTTGCCTTGTAAATAGATTCATAAACTGACTGGAACAATACAAACAGTAGATAGCGTTTGCCTTGTAAATAGATTCATAAACTGACTGGAACAACAAATACAGTAGATAGTGTTTGCCTTGTAAATAGATTCATAAACTGACTGGAACAACAAATACAGTAGATAGTGTTTGCCTTGTAAATAGATTCATAAACTGACTGGAACAACACAAACAGTAGATAGTTTTTGCCTTGTAAATAGATTCATAAACTGACTGGAACAACACAAACAGTAGATAGTTTTGCATTTTAAAATAGATTCATAAACTGACTGGAACAACACAAACAGTAGATAGCGTTTGCCTTGTAAATAGATCAATAAGCAGACTGGAACAACACATACAGTAGAAAGTTTCCTTCATGATGAAGTGACTAGTAGGAGCAGTGGATATCTAAACCCTTTCCCACTTACAACACAGCTGCAGCAGACGACACTGAAACTATTAGGCGAAGATTGAAAATATCTACAAATGGCAGTATGAATATTAGAAAGTAGCGTTTAGTCATTAATGTCGTCTGCTGCATGTTCGTTCACATATGGGAAAGGGTTCACGGCGTCCATGCACACCATCAGCCAACAGAACTAACGGTGTATCCATCGTCGAGGCATTTCATAAATAATCTATTATTAGTTTCATATGATATTAAGATGTTATTACCCCTTAATAAAAGCCATGTATGTTACGTCCCAAAATTATCAGCTTGAGTTGGGCAATACAGTCACAAATTATCACGAAGAGTACGATTCCACTATCGACTCTTGTTTTCGGACTTACTTTCCGTCGAACTCGAATAAAGCCATATTAATGGTTAGCTAATTTATCAAGCTTAACCCCCCTTTCTCACATACAGACGCTTTATGACGTTTTTTTGTTTTTTTATAAAACACTGTGGGAAAATGTTATCAGCTTTATTGTACTTTCATTCAAAGCTATTTTCCATATTTTTGAGTTGATGTTTCAAAGTTGTCTGCTGCAGATTTGTTGTATGTGGGAAAGGGTTACTGGAGTTCGATATACCTTCTCCCGCATGAAAATCGAAACTAAATCCATATTTGTGTCTGTCTTTAGCATGCAACTTCTATCTGTGTGTTGAGGAACCCTCCTCCTAATCGTACACATCGCCTTCATCACAACCTCCTCCTCCCAATCATCGCACCCTCCTCCTCCTCCCAGCATAGCCATCATCACAACCTCCTCCTCCCAATCATCGCATTCATCACACCCTCCTCCTCCCAATCATCGCCTTCATCACACCCTCCTCCCCCAGCATAGCCATCATCACAACCTCCTCCTCCCAATCATCGCATTCATCACACCCTCCTCCTCCCAACCATCGCCTTCATCACACCCCCCTCCTCCTGACAAACATCGCCATCACCACACCCTCCTCCTCCAAATCATCGTCATAATCATCATAGAGGGAACTGCAATGGGATACATCATTGCATGCCATAGTATCTTTTCAACACAGTTTTCCACACAAGCAGCCGTTCCAGTAAGTGATTGATTCGTGTTGCGATTATAATATGTAAGACTGCACCTATCGATATGGGCCGTTCCACGAGAAAACCAGCATTATGGACTCTGCGTAATGTATCGACCCAGATTAGCCAGTGAAATCCGCGCAGGCTCATCCGGGCCAGCACATTCCGACTCAGGGGAATAGAGGTATAGAGTAATTATTCCTGAAACAGAAAATCCACAGGAGGCGAAAAGTGTCCGCCGGGTTAGCCGGCGCGGTTTGTTTAGGCTGATCAGGGTCGATACTTTACGCAGATTCCACAATGTTGGTTTTCTCATATATATTTACCTGAAACAATATCATAGTGAAATCATAAGTCAAGCACATGTCTGCTAGATTCATATTACAAGCTTAACAGATAGCATAGTTATTGGACTGGCAACCCCTGACTGCAAGGCCCTTCGACTGACCAGTAGCCCCTGATTGCAAGGCCCTTCGACTGACCAGTAGCCCCTCAACCTGGAAGCGAAGTTGCCTGACTGAAGTAATTAAGTCCTATGTATACGTTCATGTTATTGACGCCGCGTGGGAGCGCGGCGTCAGTATGGGATAGGTTTTAATTTTGTACCATGGGGTGACGTAATCGAAAAGGGAGAAACCAATGTTATTATTGTTAAAAAAACCTCTGTTGTTTGATTGAAAAAAACAACCTTTATGAATCAATAAATTGTATTAACTGATTTAAGAAACAACAAGATACAAAATACGTTTGTCTTCTACCGTTATTACAAAACTTTATACACATTTAATTTGTATTTAATAACTTTTCCCCAACTGTCTAGGCTACGCTGTTTTTGATTGTTTGGTTTACGGCCCTGACCCAATTCATCAAAGTTCAGAGAAAAAGTTCACTTTTCCCAAACTTTCTAGGCTACGCGTTTTTAATTGTTTAGTTTACGGGCCCAAAATTCGCCGGATGTTTTTGCCTATTTATAAAAGTGTGTGAAGTTGGCAGAGCATTAGACGTTAGACATTAGACATTCAAAAAAAATATTCGAATGTCTAATTAGACGTTAGACATTCGATTAGACATTCGCTAATTTTGATTATCGAATGTCTAATTAGACATTAGACATTCAATTAGACATTCAGAAAAATCGCAAATGTTAAATATCGAATGTCTAATTCGACATTAGACATTCAATTAGACATTCGCAAATTACAAGATCTATAACCCAAATTCGTCGGAGGTCATTGTACATTCAAGAAACGAATGTCTAATTGGTCAGTTAGACATTAGACATTCGATTAGACATTCGCAAATTAAGGGATTTAGGTACCAAATTCGTCGGAGGTCATTGTACATGCAAAAAACGAATGTCTAATTGGTCAATTAGACATTAGACATTCGATTAGACATTCGCAAATTACAAAATATATAACCCAAATTCGTCGGAGGTCATTGCACATTAAAAAAACGAATGTCTAATTGGTCAGTTAGACATTAGACATTCGATTAGACATTCGCAAAGTAAGGGATTTAGGTACCAAATTCGTCGGAGGTCATTATACATGCAAAAAACGAATGTCTAATTGGTCAGTTAGACATTAGACATTCGATTAGACATTCGCAAATTAAGAGATTTAGGTACCAAATTCGTCAGAGATCAATGTACATTAAAAAAACGAATGTCTAATTGGTCAGTTAGACATTAGACATTCGATTAGACATTCGCAAATTACAAGATCTATAACCCAAATTCGTCGGAGGTCATTGCACATTAAAAAAACGAATGTCTAATTGGTCAGTTAGACATTAGACATTCGATTAGACATTCGCAAATTAAGGGATTTAGGTACCAAATTCGTCGGAGGTCATTATACATGCAAAAAACGAATGTCTAATTGATCAGTTAGACATTAGACATTCGATTAGACATTCGCAAATTAAGAGATTTAGGTACCAAATTAATCAGAGATCAATGTACATTAAAAAAACGAATGTCTAATTGGTCAATTAGACATTAGACATTCGATTAGACATTCGCAAATTAAGAGATTTATGTACCAAATTCATCAGAGATCAATGTACATTAAAAAAACGAATGTCTAATTGATCAGTTAGACATTAGACATTCGATTAGACATTCGCAAATTAAGAGGTTTAGGTACGAAATTTGTCTGAGGTCATTGTACACGCAAAAAACGAATGTCTTATTGGTCAAATAACTTGAACATATTGATAACTCGAACATATCGATATCTCGAACATACCGATGACTCGAACACATCGATATCTCGAATACATTGATAAAACGAATGTTTTTAACTTGAACATTTATTGGCAAATCGAACATATCGATATCTCGAAACTTTCGATATCTCGAACTTTCCAATATCTCGGACTTTCGATATCTCGAACTTTCCGATATCTCGATTTTTTTTTTTTTTTTTTTTTTTCTCGATATCTCGAACTTT
This sequence comes from Serripes groenlandicus, assembly GCA_031761405.1. NCBI lineage: Eukaryota > Metazoa > Mollusca > Bivalvia > Cardiida > Cardiidae > Serripes > Serripes groenlandicus. Next base: position 50,307,637 of record JASEVX010000006.1, read on the forward strand.
CCAATAACTTTTCGATATCTTTAATTGTTTTTTCTCGATATCTCGAACTTTATCGGAAAGTTCGAGATATCGACAAGTACGAGATACCGAAAATTTCGAGATATCGGAAAGTTCGAGATATCGAACAAAATATGAAAAAAAATTGGTAAGTTCGAGATATCGAAAAAAATATAATTTTCTTTTTCGAAAAGTTCGAGATATCGGAAAGTTCGAGATATCGGGGAAAAAAAAAAAAAAAAAGATATCAATATGTTCGAACATTTCGATTTCTCGATTATTTTTTTTGATATTTTTTTTTTCTCGTTATCTCAGAAATTTGCGATATCGTATTTTTTGTTTATATACTTCCGTTTTTAACTCCACTGGCTGAAAGCCAGTCGAGCTTATGTCATGGGGAATCGTCCGTCCTGCGTTTGTGCGTGCGTGAGTGCGTCCGTGCGTGAGTGCGTACTTACGAGAGTAATCTTGTTGGATAGTGTTTTTTCGTAAACCCCAGCCACCAACCTTATAAGACACTTTGATAAGTGTTTTTTTTTATACAATTGTGTTATGGGTATCTTATTAACATATTATTGCTATTTATTCCGTAAAGGGGGGATAATTACGGAATAAACCATGTGCTTGTTGGTATACCCAACAAGAGAACATCAAAGGAAAACACCCAACAAACGCCTTGTGGACGTACGTGCGTGCATGCGTGCGTCCGTCCGTCCGTAAACGTTTTGCTTCAAACTGTTTCTCCTACCTAACCACTGGACCAATTAGGATGAAACTTCATAGGAAGTATCCTCTCAATGATCTCTCCTTAGTTCCTCAAACTGTTTGGGATCCATGCAAAATTCTGGTTTCCGAAAGAAAAAACAATGAAGACTTAAAAAATCTTCTTCTCCTCCGTAGGTATCAGGCCGATTTTCAAATAATTGTGTAGTAGTGAAGACTTAAAAAATCTTCTTCTCCTCCGTAGGTATCAGGCCGATTTTCAAATAATTGTGTAGAAATGTTGCTTGGGTGACCTTCTTTCAGATTTTTTCGAGCCAAGTTGATTGGTCGAAAACTATGGCCGCCAGAGGGCAGAGCTATTTTTGCCTTATAATATGGTTATAGTGAAAACTTAAAAAATCTTTTATATATATATATATATGACCCTCTATCAGATTCCTTCAAGCCATGTTGATTGGTAAAAAACATGGCAACCAGGGCGCGGGGCTGTTTGAAGATTTAATTGGCAGTGGAGCGATACTGGCCCTCTTGGGCCTCTTGTTGTTATCATACTTCTGATAAACACGAAGGAGAATATACTTCACCCTCTCCTTCCAAAGCTTGTGTCACACTTAATTTATAACTAGAGACATTACATGTTAATATTTAAGCACCTATGTGATGGTTTTTTTTATCTAATTAATCTAGTTAGAGCAGATTTGAAACCGTGTATTGGTAACAAATTAAGAAACTTCATGTTGTATGGTAACCTTTTATTATAGGCTATGGTAGCCAGGTGAGCAATATAGGCACATCTTGGCCTTTTTGGTTATGATAAAGGGACATTTGGCCTTCTTGTTCGAAATATTTACATCCTGTCTGTTTTCACACGTTATTTAAATGTACTGAACTACATCTGCTTCCTTTAAGTCATGCTTCAAAATCATGCGCGGCGTCCTTTGATGCTCTGCATCAAAATTCGTCTTGTTATAACAGTACATGCGTGAATTGCTTGACAATTCATTTACTATGTGACTTCCTCATAACAAAAAAAGTCAATAAATGGTAAGGCCAACGGCGATTTCTTTCACAATCGTGTTGATATATTCGTATGAATTACAGGAATTCAATGTTTAATGCATTGTGATTTAACTTGGGGCCAAACACAAACTTCAGACCATGTTTAGACACAGCTTACACTTCCATTTTGTCAATCTGCAACTGAATTACATAGACATATTCCTTATCAAGTATCTAGTCCACCGGACCATAATACAATAATATAATAGAATTGGACAAGAGTGACGGTAAAGCTTTACAGTCATGACAGCATACCTAAATCGTTCAGTGAAAGAGATATATACGTGTTTTTATACATTTGCATTAGATAACCTATGAAAATATAATGTTCATTTTGGCCTCAATGTTTTCTCTTCTTAGTTGAAATTTCACTTCCAGTTTTCAGCATATTTTTAAACATATTTTTAAACAAATAGAGATCAATATGACAGAACGATAATCCATTTTTGTTTTGTCTTTTAGAGTGTTTTCTATGGTAAAGAGGTTAACAAGTACAAAGCGATAACATCAACCCTTTTTTCAGTCAAAATGGCTGTGCTGATGATAACGACATTTTCCTGTGGACATTCTCCGCTTTTTAGCCGATAGCTGTTTAACCTCAGTTTTGACCTAGATGTTAAACACGTGATCTAGATTGTAAACCAATCAAATGTTATATTTAATGAATAATGTCGAAAAATAAAGGAAATGAAACGTTTTGATTGGTTCATAGTTAAGTTGGCGATACTACGAGAGGCACTAATAAGGTGAGGTTTTAAAATGAAATGTCCTGCATACTAACCTTTTTTAAAATTGTTTTCCTTAAAATATAGATTTCAGTGAAAAAAATCAGTGAAAATTTATGAAATATAATATTTAAAAGCAAAATATTAATTATTTTTGAAACATGATAAGTTTTCAGTTAGTTATCGTCAATTGAAATGTATACACCTCTTTGGAGCCTCGCGTAATCTCCTGTCATATGACGGGGTATTCTCGGCCTTGATAATCTATTTATAGAAACTGAAGCTGGATGGAGATTTAATAATTTCTGAGAGTTTACATAATTTTGGCTTACACGTGTTCTAAAAAGAAAAAGATAAACAAAAAACGCGCAAGCTTCATTCGATTACCGATTATATATAGTTTAAAGAACAATGTTCCAACTATTATAATGCATTACGAATTCAAGGAGCTGTCGAATTCTTATATAAACAACATTATTGCGCAAATTTTATAATTCATGAAAAATGACTGATTGTTTTGATTATTAACAAAACCTTTTTGATATTCAGGTCAAATAATATGCGCATGTAGTGTTTTCTCATATTGATCGCCGTTTGTCTTTTTTAAAGATATTTCTTGTTTATAATGATGAATTAATGATTAATGAGCCGTCTTGGATGAAAGCGGGTACCGGTCTTGCAGTATCTCTTTATCGAAATAACATGAAGGTACGTTCATGTAGGTGTACGCTACAAGCAGAGACATATAAACATGTTTATATGTCTCTGCTACAAGTTAGGCTATATTTCTGGGTTTATCGTGTCTGAAGGATTAATTCCTTTCCCACATATATCAAATCTGGAGCAGACGACTTTGAAATCCGTTTGTCAAAAATATGGAAACTCTCCATTAAGGAATGAACAATTATTCGTTAAATGGAAAATATTTTGGCATTTTCTCCTTTTGCCACAATGTTATCAAAAGTCGTCTGCTGCAGAGTCTTCAAACGGCGTCTACATGTGGGAAAAGGGTTAAAGATGAAGTAGAGTACTTGTTGTTCATCATCATGTTACTGTACTGTCTCCGTGGTGTAGTGGTTAGAGTGTTCACCTTCGAGCGGGAGACAAAGGTTCGATCCGTTGTGGAGTAAAAGAAACACACTTTAACATTGGAGGTAGTGACGGATAAATACGAGCAACTTACGGGTATTTAACAAGTTTATTACGGATTGTTACGAGTATATTACGAAATGTTACTATTCATCGAATCTTTTACGTGTTAGTTACGACCTGTTTACGTGTTGTTACGAGTAGTTACGAGTTGGTTACGAGAATTTACGAGTCCTTACGATTTCTTGTCAAAAAATATATAAATCCTGCAATTCACAATGTATCATCATTCGACAACTGACATACAGTGAGACTACATGGCATATGAGAAAAACAGATTGCAGTTATAGCAACAATTTCTACAATTGCTCCTTCAACTAGCCGAGAGAATAGGACGAGGCCCAGCAGCTCTAAGATGTTCCTCGACCGATGCGGAGGAGAATGAAGTGTTCGATTTTGCAGCTTGTATACCTTTCCCCAAATCGTAAACAATACGTAAGAATACGTAAAGTATACGTATCTATTCGTTAAATACTACAAGTAAACTGCCCGTAATAACTCATAGCAATCCGTAAAACATCGTAACACGACCCGAATGAAATCGTAAACAACACGTAAGCACTCGTAATAATCCGTAAATAATCCGTAAACAAATCGTAAACTAACCGTAACAAGCAGTATTTTTTTTGTTACGAGTCATTTACCGATTCTTGCGAGCAGTTTACGGATGGTTACGTGTTGTGCGAGCGGTTTACGATACTTACGGATTGTTACAAGTTATTTACGGAAATCCGTGTATGTAAATGGGGTATTATTGACGCCGCGTGGAAGCGGCGTCAGTACGGGAAAGGTTTCAAGTTTGTACCATGGGGTGACGTAATCGAAAAGGGAGCAACCAACATTATTATTGTTAAGAAAAACTCTGTTATATGTTTGAAAAAAAAAAAAAACCTTTATGAATAAATAAATTGTATAAAATGATTTAAGAAACAGCAAAATACAAAATACGTATATCTTTTACCGTTATTACACAACTTTAGACACATGTAATGGGTATTTAATAACTTTCCCCTAACTTCCTAGGCTACGCATTTTTTATAGTTTGGTTTACGACCCGATTCATCAAAGCTCAGAAAAAAGTTTCTGGCGATGTTTTTGCCTATTTACGATATTGAGATTTTTAAATAAATAGGTAATCTTTAAAAATCAACGATGATTCATTTTAATTACTACATAGTACAGTATAATTCTAGAAACTGTAAAAACAACGTTAACCCAACTATGCAATACGCATGGCCGTAACGTGACCCGTTCTATTATTTGTAAACGCAGCATGTCATCGCTTGGCGATTTTGGTTATTTAATAGACGACAAAGTAAGTGTCATCGGTTCCCACAGAGTAATTAAGTTGTCTCTGCCTCCTTCCGCTATGAATACTTTGCTGCTTTCACGATTTCATCCGATTTCTAAAATTCATTGGATTCGTACCCGATTTTGCATGTTTCGTTCGAGATGAACGATTCGTACCAACTGGTTTTCGCGCTTTGCTCTTGGGGAACTGACTTGACCATTTTATTTTGTTTATTTTTCAGTTTTCTACTGGCATGTTCAAAACGATTAAAGTGATATTACAAACAAACAAAACAGACTTAATAATTCTTGCTATATGTTGACTATACATGTGAACTTTCATAATGCTCAATCTCTTGATCATACATATCTTTCTTTTCTTTTTTAATGACTTCGTATTTTTTGTTTATATACTCCCGTTTTTGCTATCATACTTCTGCTAAACTGGAAGGAGAATAGACTTCCACCTCTCCTTCCTAAGCTTGTGTCACACTCAACTTATAACTAGAGGCAATACACCTTAATATATGTTAATATTTAAGCACCTATGTTTTTTTTATCTAATGGATCTAGTTAGAGGATTTAAAACAGTTTATTGGTAAAAAAAAGAGAGAGAAACTTCAGCTTGTATGACACATTATAGTTGCAGTGAAGGTTAAGCAAACCGTAAACCAAATGGTTTCAGGACTAAACTTGTCATTTCACGACTGAACTTCACATGCTGAATATCACATAGATCGTAGCATGTCAAACGTTTAATCCCTACGTCAATATTGACCATTTCTGCCCTTGGTACCCTTTTTATATAGGCTATGGTAGCAATATAGGCACATCTTTGCCTTCTTGTTTGAAATAAATATTTACATCCTGTCTGCTTGCACAGGTTATTTAAATGTACTGAACTACATCTGCTTCCTTTAAGTCATGCTTCAAAAGCATGCGCGGCGTCTTTGCATCAAAATTCTTCTTGTATGAAATTATAATAAAACAAAAAAGGATAAGTGTAGTGGCTACCGACGGCTCGACCGAAGTTTTACCGACGGCAGTACCGCTGCTTTAGTCTTAGATGAATTTAGGTTCAGTTAAATCCACTACACTACGGCTCATCCGATAGCATTAAGGTATGGTATCTATATATTTATACTAAACAAATACCTATAATAATGTGTTACTTTGTCTTTGTACTAAATGAGTATAGTGTTGTGCAATATTAAATGGACTTTTGTCATCTGACGTATTTGGACAAGTGGGGAAATTTAAAATGTGTCCGTTATCAAAATTTCAAATATTGTCAGAAAAAAGAGATATTTCATCTGTTGGACAACGTTAAACCAGAGACCTATATAGATATATGTCTCTGGTTAAATTCTCTATTAGATAGTCTGTCTTTCTTTCTTGTCAAACGGCACTGTTTAATCTTGCATAAACGTTTTGAAGGGATCATTTAGACTACCCTTATTTAGAGGCCTATTGATATACAACACTTGAACTGCCTCGGTGGAGTAGTGGAAGAGCGTCCGCGTCGGATGCGGGAGATCCCGGGTTCGATCCCCAGCTGGGTCATACCAAAGACCTATACAAAATAGTAGTAATTGCTGCCATTCTTAGCGCTTAGGATTGAGCGGTTAGCATTACGACTGGCTGGTATCAGGATAAATGGACCAGTAAGTAGGCCTACTGGTAACTTACCCAGGAAACACCGTGATATAACTAAACAATTATTGAAAACGGCGTAAACACACATACATATAAAAAAATCCATTACGGCTGTGTAAAGTATAGATTTTAAATTTGGAAATGATAGGTAAAGGAACGCTCCTGATAAGACTTTGAAATACTACATCCGAGGACGTACAGGTTAACACTTTTTTGTCCTTATCCGACAGACGCTTGAATTGTAAAAAATAAACAAAGCGCCTTGTGTGCTAATTAATGTTTGTCATAAATGTAATTATTGCAATATTTACTTATAAATTGAGTTGAAAATTATTTGCACGATGGGTAGGGCTGCGTTGCGTAATGAGAGAGCTAAATCAGATTACAAAGTGGTGAAGAAATGTCCAGAATGTGATAAAGAGGCAAGTGTGATGATTACGTTCTTTTTCGGTGGGTGGGGTAACAAATAATTATTAGAAGAATAACAATGCACCAATTAGGTGATATATATATTTGTCCAAAACCTGAGAGGACGATTAAAATACGACTTTCTGCTCGAGAATAACATTTAAGACATTAGACAAGTATTTCATCTCTATGAAGAAAACTTCAGATTTAAGCAGGTTTTGGACAAACATATATATCACATGATGAGCAATTTCTCCTTTTGCCACAATTAATTTAAATTTGTTCAGTAATTATACCTTTATTTATAGAGATTTTCCATATTTTTGTCTAGATATTTTCAAGTTTTCTGCTGCAGATTTGTTGTATGTGGGAAAGGGTTCAAAAATAAATCAATAGCCTGTTTCACATCCTCTTTAAGGAAGTCATTGCACTTTAAGTCTCAGGTTGACTTTTGCTATGGCAGTTAGTAGTTGCTGCATCAGATTTCTGTGACTCCTGACATTTAAAATTGTTAATGGAAAAGTGTTTTGTCTTGGTGGTTTGCTCATTTATGAGATACCTGTCTCAAGATGGAACAATGACAATTTCAAGTTTGTCTTGACTATACAGGGTGCCAATTACCAAATTCCAATAGTCCCTATTAGTATGTCAGTTTAACTTAGTCCAAATCATTTAGACTTTCGTTTGCTCGTTTCAAATTTTATCATCTGTTATTTAATTATTTGGCAACCCTCGCATATGCAGAATAATAAGTAAATAACAAAGTGAAAAATGAGCATATGTGATGTATTTCTATGAAGGACTAAGTTTATCTTAGAGAAATTAGCATGCACTTAGAAAAATTTAAGGCATATTATTTCTAATGATTAAAATACTTATAGTAATTAGTATGAATCTGATTTAATGTTTATAGGATGCGACAGCATTAACCCTTTCCCTCATATAGACGCGTTCTGACGCCTCTCTGCAGCAGACAGCTTTTTGAAAACATAGTAACACAAGAAGAAATTGCACAAAACGTGCAATTTCTCCTTTTGTCACAATGTTTTCCACGTTTAGTCATAGGTTATCCATTCAATTATAGAGATTTTCCATTATTTGACAAAATATGTTCAAAGTCGTCTGCTGCAGAATTGTCGTATCAGGGAAAGGGTTAAAAGATCCAATCTGACTGGAACCTTGGATTGAACATCTTGGTTTTAAGGCAAAACTTTACAAAACTTACTACCTTAACTGTCCCCTGATCTTTCACGATGTCATTCAAAAACCTGCCTTTTCAATTATATCATATAACATTTTTTTTATTGTCAGGATTTGGTCATAACTGTTGTCAGATGGCAAACTCTTTAACAGGGATGCTGATCGGGATCTTTCCTGGTTGCAATTCTCTGAAGGTCTGTTCATGTGACCTTGACCATACATGTATATAAAGTAGTTCTACATATTATGCACTATAGTACATCTTTTAAGGAGGTGAAACATTGCTCTCTTTCTAGAATAAGTTAACTTCATTAGTTTTTATTTCATCAGATTTATAAAACATTTGCACACTTTGCATTTTTTGTCCAACATTTGATTAAAAAAGAAATGTTTCAAAAACATTTAACATAAGATGATTGCCAACTTGAGAGCGCATCCTGAACATGCAAAAAGGGGTGTGACAGGTGCTTATCACATGACTAAGTAACAAATGAAATCAAGTGCAGCAGTCAGAAAAAAAATAAAGAGAATATTAAGTCTTAAACATAAACAATAAGCGGAAACTATTATCAGAGGGGTGTAAAATGGTATTCAGAAATTCAACATAATTTTTTCACTAGATATAAAAAGTACTTTATACTTCCTGTAAGTTTCATTACACTGACAGCACTCAAAGCAATTTGGTTATACATGTACCTGTGAAAGGAAAAATCGATGAGGTCATCATGTTCTTCAAATTGTGATGTAAGCACAATTTAATAAAGTCACCGATTCAAGTCATTCACTGAAACTGTGCATTGTATGATATAATATTTCCAAATGTATATATCCAAGATATTGCCTCTTTTTCAGATCCCGGTTGCCTGTAAGACGTGTCCGTTGTGTAAATTATCAGTGTCAGGTGGAAAACCAGCCAAGTCAGGTTTGTTTGATTCATTATCAATTCACCATCAGTACAGAGAAACCCCATCCTCTGGAATTTTCAACCAGTAACCCTTTCCCACATACAGACGCTTTCTGATGACTTAAAAACCTTGCGGCAAAAAGTGAAATTGCTCATAATGAGCAATTTCTCCTTTAGCCACAATTTTTTCAACTCTAGTCACTAAGTCAGTAATAATACTTTCATACATGTACACAAAACAACTAAGATACTTTTGCCTGGACGATTTAAGAGTTATCTGTTGTCATTTTGTGACTCTATGCAAGTTAACCCTTTCCCACATGTATATGTATGTATACAACAAAGCTGCAGCAGACGACTTTGAAAACATACTGACAAAAACCTAAAAAATCTCCATAAAAAATAGCTTAATTGTTAGATAAAGTTGAAAACATTGTGGCCAAATGTGAAATTGCTCATGAGCAATTTCACTTTTGGCAACAATGTTTTCAAAAGTCGTCTGCTGCTATTGCGGCAAAATGCGTCTTCAGGTGGGAAAGAGTTAACCTGTTACTTCACACAGACGACATCCGACGCCTGCTGTGCAGACGACTTTTGAAAACATTGCAATAAAAGGTGAAATTGCTCAAAACGAGCAATTTCATCTTTTATTGCAATATTTTCAACCCTTTCTCAATATAATTCTATCAGTTTTCTAGATTGGTGAAATTGTTTGTCTATTGATTGTAAAGCAGACAACCTATGAAAAGCCATGTGAAGTAATGGGTCAAAGGTTAAATAAACAGTTTTCAGCTCTGCATGATATTATACATCAATCTGATTTCCTAATCTTAACTCTTTCCCTCAAACATCACTTCTGCAGCTGGTGACTTTGAACATATTTTGTCAAAAAATAGAAAACCTCAATAATTGAATGGCTAACCTATGACTAAAAATGGAAAACATTTTGCTTGCTTGTTTTGAGCAATTTCATCTTTTGTCACTTTGTTTTCAAAAAGCTGTCTGCTGCGTAGGAGTCAGGAATCAACTATATGAGGGAAAGTGTTAAGCATGCATGATTTTATCCTTTTTTCAGAGTCATAATGATATGAGGGAATGGGTTAAGTTCTATGCTCTCAGTCTGGGTACTCAAAAGAATCGTCTGAGTGAAACATTTACATACAGTTTGGAGATCATAAAGTGATTTACCACTTTCTCTTATACAGACGCATTTTGACACCTCTATAGCAGATGACATTTGAAAACATTGTGACAAAAGAAATATTGCTCATAAATGAGGAATTTCTCCTTATGCCACATTTTATTCAACTCTTTTCAATTATGATACTTCATTTATGGAGATTTTTCATATTTTGGCTGCAAAATGTTGTTTTGGGGAAAGGGTTATCATTTTCCCACAGACAAACATTTCTAGCAGAGGAATTTGAAAGCAGCTTGACCAAAATATGGTAAATCTCTTAAAAAGAAAATATGATTATAGAATATATTTGTTTTGTCAGAAGGAGATATTGCTGACAGTTTCAAAAATTGTCTGTTGCAGATTTATTGAGGATAGGATTAATAAATAAGGACCTGAAATTAGCCCCTTGTCTTAACCTGTGCATATATTTCAGAGAAAGATGAATCAGAAAAGGAGAAAAAAGAAGATAAAGAAACTCCAACAAAAATTCGCCGAACAGAGAGAGTAAGGCGTGAACGCCCAGATTTCTTTAATCCCATAGATTTAGACAGCCAAGTTAAAAGAAAGAGGAGGAGGAAAGAGGTATATTAGCAGATGTCAAGATAAGGACGAGTCTACAGCTCTTTTCTCCACAGTATCTCATTTACTATCCAACTATGATATGGGTACTCATTGAGACAATGCTTTCAAGTACCCACACCTTAGGGTTAGAGGGTGAAATAAGGATTTTAGAGCATGCAAAACACCCATATCTAGAGCTCTGTATTAGCCTAAAACCCATTTTGTTGGCATATACACCTAATCTGCAGCAGCTGATTGGCAAAAACATGTAAAATCTCTTTAACCCTTTCCCTCAAACGACAATTCTGCAGCAGACAACTTTGAACATATTTTGTCAAAATATAGAAAATCGGAATTTAATGGATAACCCTATGACTAAAATGGAAAACATTGTGGCAAAAGGAGAAATTGCTCGTTTTGAGCAATTTCTTCATTTGTAACTATGTTTTCAAAAAGCTGCTGCTGCAGAGGCGTCAGAAGGCGTCTGTATCAAAGAGTTCAGATTAGCCTGCATAACTGCTCCATCTATTCAGCATCAACGCACATTTACAAAAGCTCCTAATAGGCTTATAAGTTATATAAGTGTAATGTGTGAACAGTGCAGAGATTGATCAGACTGGTCGGATGCACTGTCTAATCTGGATCAACCTTATCCATCATTGAACTTGTCAGTCCTATTAACCCCCTCCCACATGCAGAAGCTTTCTGACATCTCTGCAGAAAACGACTTTTGTAAGATTGTGGCAAAAGCAAAAAAATATCTCATTATGAGCAATTTCTCTTTTTGCCACAATGTTTTCAACTCTATTCAATATTTATTATACTGTACCTTCATTTATAGAGTTTTCTACATTTTGTCTGCTTCTGATTTGGTGTAATTTTGTCGGAAAGAATTAATCAGAACTCTAGATATGATGAGTATTGCATGTTCTCGAAACCAATAATTGTCCAATGTTGTGTGAGATATTCAAAGTTTTGTATGTAAAAAAAAAGGTAGGAGACAAATACAAATTTAATCAGAAATCAGAAAATAAATGTTTTTAAGTATTATATTTTTTTCAGAGTACAGAAACAAAGACCAGTGTAGATGCTGCAAGTCCAACGTCTGAGAGCAGTAATGGTAGGAAAGGAAGACGGGGTCGTCCAAAAAGTGTGTCAACACAGGAATCTATTGAAAAAGGTACATAAGGATATAAAATTTAATAAATTGCTTTTTAACAATACCTGATCTGTTGAAGACATTTTGGTATTTAAAAATCTTTACAAATCTTGTAAAAGTGCATTTAACCCTTTCCCACATACAGCAAATCTGCAACAGACAACTTTGACAAAATATTTGCCAAAATGTGAAAAATCTAATACTATAATAATTGAATATAGTTAAAAACACTGAGAAATTGCTGGTTTTGAGCAATTTCTTCTTTTGTCACAATGTTTTCAAAAGTCTTCTGTTGTAGAAACGTCAGAAAGCGTCTATGTTATCAACACTTTAAATCTCTGTTAAATGTAGAAATGTATCTTTCCATGGATATTTCATATTATAGTCGTCGCATATTGTCAACTTTTAGATGTTCTAGTCATTTTTTAAATGTAGAAAAAGGTAGGCACCAAAATATTGATTATTGCTTCAGATTCTAGAATATGTGTCTTGATAGAAACTGCTTTGTTGTTGAAGATGAATTTCACTTTGTGTTAGTATGTCCTGTTTACACTAACTACGTCTTTTGTATTTACAAGAAGTCCGGACAAATTCATACCAACTACAAGGATGTTCAATGACATAATGAGTGAATGTAGACCAACATAATGTAAAATCACTGATAATATATCTAATTGAGGCATTTAAAACCAGAAAATTACTTTTGGATGAACAGGTCTCTTATTGAATCATAAAGTATGTGTCGTATACTATTTCTATTTCTATTTCCATATTTGAATATCTTCAAAACGTTTATGATGTCACTCTAATGAATTTAATATGTACATGTAAATTATGTATAATGGGCCCGAGGCCTTACATGACTGAATAAAATATTTGTATTTGTAATACATTTGTATTTGTTTACGTGGGAAAAGGTTAATGGGGTTTTACTCCCCTTTCAACAGTATAACACTGTTAATTTGGTTACTAACCAGCACTTCTTGATTTAATCCTGACACAAGCACATCAATCATAATGCTGTCCCTGCAACCCTTAGCGCATAGGATAGAATCTATGACTACCAATTTTAAAGTCTTTGGTAAGATTATGTTTAGCCTGTACAGGAATTGACCCGTAATACCCAAATATTCATGAGCTGGTGCTTTTTTTTGACCAAGAGGAGATGTGCATATCCTAAAGGGGTTACAATTGCATGTTATGTTATAGAGTTACGGCCCTTTTACTTATTAAGTTATGGTGTAGGTCAAGGTGCTGTTTAGGGGGTATTTATCATCTTCAGTGATAGTTCTAGTTGAGATTGTTCATGTTTTTGTCAATAAGTTTTGAAAGTAGTCTGCTGCAGAATTGACCAAGGTGGGAAAGGGTTAAATCAGTACATTGCTTCTATATTTTTATCCCCCGCTTTTTCGAAGAAAAAAAGGGGGGTTATTAATTTCGGTTTGTCCGTCTGTCTGTCTGTCTGTCTGTCACACTTCGTTTCCGTGCAATAACTGCCACAAATGTGAACCGTTTTTTTTTCAAACTTGGTAACAAGGTTAAATGCCTTAAGGGCTAGGCCAAGTTCGATCGTCACTTTCGGCGGACTTTATTTAGTGGAGTTATGGCCCCTTATTTAACACAAAATGTCGTTTCATGCTGTTTCCGTGCAATAACTGCCACAAATGTGATTTTTTTTTCTTCAAACTTGGTAACAAGGTTAAATGCGTTAAGGGCTAGGCCAAGTTCGATCGTCATTTACGAAAAATGTCGTTTCTTGCTGTTTCCATGCAATAACTGCCACAATTGTGAACCGTTTTCTTTCAAACTTAGTAACAAGGTTAAATGCCTTAAGGGTTAGGCCAAGTTCGATCGTCACTTTCGGCGGACTTTATTTAGTGGAGTTATGGCCCCTTATTTAACACAAAATGTCGTTTCATGCTGTTTCCGTGCAATAACTGCCACAAATGTGATTTTTTTTTCTTCAAACTTGGTAACAAGGTTAAATGCGTTAAGGGCTAGGCCAAGTTCGATCGTCATTTACGAAAAATGTCGTTTCTTGCTGTTTCCATGCAATAACTGCCACAATTGTGAACCGTTTTCTTTCAAACTTAGTAACAAGGTTAAATGCCTTAAGGGTTAGGCCAAGTTTGATCGTCACTTTCGGCGGACTTTATTTGGTGGAGTTATGGCCCTTTATTTAACAAAAAAAGTCGTTTCTTGCTGTTTCCGTGCAATAACTGCCACAAATGTGAACCGGTTTTTTTCAAACTTGGTAACAAGGTTAAATGCCTTAAGGGCTAGGCCAAGTTTGATCGTCACTTTCGGGGGACTTTATTCGGTGGAGTTATGGACCCTTATTCAACAAAAAATGTTGTTTCTTGCCGTTTCCGTGCAATTACTGCCACAAATGTGAAAAAAAAAAATTCAAACTTGGTTACAAGGTTAAATGCCTTAAGGGCTAGGCCAAGTTCGACCGTCACTTTCGGTGGAGTTATGGCCCCTTATTTTACAAAAAATGTTGTTTCTTGTTGTTTCTGTGCAATAACTGCCACAAATGTGAACCGGTTTTTTTCAAACTTGGTAACAAGGTTAAATGCCTCAAGGGCTAGGCCTAGTTCGATCGTCACTTTCGGTGGACTTTTTTCGGTGGAGTTTTGGTCCCTTAATTAACAAAAAAAGTTGTTTCTTGCTGTTTCCGTGCAATAACTGCCACAAACTTGGTAACAACCTAGGCCAAGTTCGTTAAATTTACCCTGTAATACATGTTCAATAAAAAGACTACGGACATGTTTAAACCTAACCTCAACATTTTCCTACAATATTTCCTGCAAGCGGGGGATATAAATTTCATGAATTTGCTTGTCTTTATTTATTTGAGTTTTCTCCTGTTTTATACCTAATGAATTTGTTAGCGAAAATTTGACACAATGTCAATATAAGACAAGCTGTTTCAGACAGCCATTAGATCTATATATGAGTGAGCGAAGGTTTGGTTTAAATGAGATTGCCTGTACAATGGGCATCCATCAACACTTACAGGGAGGGGAGCATTCTCAATCCACATTTAGGTATATTAGACCTCGTTATATTTTCTGACTAAACAAAAGTGAATGTGTAATCTAAGTAGATTTACACATAAACATTTATGTGATGGTATTATTGACATGTAATACAATAGTTACTCCATTTCCATCCAACCTACTCATGTATAAATGTCAAGGTATTACTGACATGAAATACTACTCCATTTCTCACATACACATCTCATTGGCTTAACTCCTTTCTACATACAGACACTTTCTGATGCCCCTGCAGCAGATGAATTATGAATATATTGTGATAGAAGGAGAAATTGCGCAGCTTTTTTCAGAAATAATAACTTAAACGAGATTTTCCATTTTGTTTCCTAGATGTTCTCAAAATCATCTGCTGCAGATTGGTTTTTATCTTGCAATGGGTTAAATTATTATTTTAACCCTTTCCCACATACAACAAATCTGCCGCAGACGACTATGAAAATATTGTGACAAAAACCTGAAAAATTTCAATAAAAGATAGCTTAATTGTTAAGTTAAGTTGAAAACATTGTGGCCAAAAGTGAAATTGCTCATCATGTTTCAAAAGTCGTATGCTGCTATTGCATCAAAATGCGTCTGCATGTGGGAAGGGATCAACTTAAGACAATTGCTTTTTAGGCCTCTTTATCTAAGCCCTTTACCAAGTACAGCAAATCTATAGCAGACGAATTTGAAATTATCAAGGCAAAACTATAGTAAATCTCTACCGATGAAAATATATTTTTTATAATAGAGTTGAAAACATTGTGGCAAAAGGAAAAATTGGCTCAATATGAGCCGATTCTTCTTTTGCCTTACAGTTTTCGGATGAGTCAAAATGTGTCTGTATGTGGGGAAAGGGTCAGGAGTGTGTTACGTTTTTCAGAGAGCATTACTCCTCCAGAAGAGGACTACAACGTGTGGTTACCTCCAGAGAAAACGTTACAGTACAAAGTCATCCTGGCCGAGCTCAACAGAAAGTTTTATACACAGAACTTCACACCATTATGATGGGTATGGCTGTTACCATATTTAAGAAAATCCATGTGGACACTCTAGAAGCTGCATTTTTGACTCCGGAATGCTGAAACTCTGCCAGAAAGTTTGTCTTAATCATAAATGATATCTAGACTAAGATTTAATATGGGTCATATTGGGTCATAACCTATGTCACTAGACCAGAATTAAGAAATTTCTTGTGGATAATCTAGAGGCCACATCCTTTACTGAAGCAACGTGAAACTGTCAGTATGGTTGTTTCACTGATTTCTAATTTCTACAGCAAGTTTAAATATGGACCAGAGGTCTGCACTAGTCATTACGGAAAAGTTGTAAAACGTCTACAGGCCACATTTTCTTTACTTGATCTTCATGGATATTTTTCAAAATATTTGTCTTCAGTTCTGAATATGGGTCATGTCAGGTCTAAGCCTATATTTTTTATCCAAATAATTTAACTTTTTCTTTATATATGAACACATCATACAGGGCCATGGTACAGAGGTGAGCGATTCAGGGCCACCATGGCCTTTTTGTCTACCCCCTTCCGAAATATAGATGCTTTCTGACGCCTCTGCAGCAGATGACTTTTGAAAACATTGTGGCAAATGTAAAATTGCTCATAATGAGCCTCCATTTGCCACAATGTTTTCAACTCAATTCAATAATTATACTTCCCTTTATTGAGATTTTTCATATTTTAGAGGCTTAGTTTTCAAAGTAGTCTATTGCAGATTTGTTGTATATGGGAAAGGGTTAAAACTGCAGATGAATATATTTGAGCTGCGTCAGGGGAAAGGGTCCTGTTGTATTTTGCCGAGTCTTGTAGCTCAGTCCTAAGTGACGCAGGCTGTTAATCCAGGGATTGCGAGTTCGAACCTCAGCTCTGCCAACATTTGACAAATGGGCTTACAGTTTATGTGAAAAAGCAGCCAGTTGCTTGGAAAGAATGTTGTGTGGAGTACTGGTGTGAGAAAGCCAGGAAACACACGAGTAGGTGAACTGGCTGCCGTGATATGAATGAAAAGTTGTTGAAAACGGCGTTAAACCCCAATAAATCAATCAAACCTGTTGTATCTCAGTATAGTCTGTGCACACACTTGGTCTCTCCAGATCTATCAGTGTCTGTCTTAGCAAGAAGCATGAATGTTACTTCTGACTAAAAACTTTGATTGTAGAACTTTGATTGTAGTCCAACATCATAACATGTTACTCTCCTCTCCTTCCTTTCTTATCCATATTCAATCTTATCAATCTGAAGCAAGTCTGGAAAATCTCTATAATGTAAGAAATGGTCATTGAATAATTTTAAACATTGTGACAAAAGGATAAATTCATCATGAGAAATTTTGTCCATTTGCCACAGTGTTTTCACAAAGTTGTCTGCATCAGATGTATTAAAATGAATTTGCAGGTGAGAAAGGGTTGAGTGATGCTGAAATATAAGACTACAACAAGACATGCTGATGTGGGAGATTTTATTCTAAATTAATGAATATGTTTGTATCAATATGTATTAAAAATAAAAAATAAATAAACAGAACAATATTTATGTAGTTTGTTTGTTGTTGGTTATACATTTATTTTTCACAAGTATTATTTTATAAACCATCTTCCATTTAGTTCTGTATCATATCTTTTGTATGGAAAATTACTCTCAATGCTCATTTAACCCTTTCCCTCATATAGACACTTTCTGACGCCAATGCAGCAGACAGGTTTTTGAAAACATAGTGACAAAAGAAGAAATTGCTCAAAACAAGCAATTTCTCCTTTTGACACAATGTTTTCAACTTTAAGTCATAGGTTATCCATTCAATTATGGAGATTTTCTGTTTTTTGACATAATATGTTCAAAGTCGTCTGCTGCAGAATTGTCGTATGAGGGAAAGGGTTAACCATAAGTTTTCAACAAACTATAACAATTCTTATAATTTCCAAGATCACATATTTCGGTAATAAGGTAAATAGTTTCAAGGGTAGATGCAAAAATACCCTAAAAAAATAAGAAGACTGAATGAAAGATAAAATAATATTATAAGATTAAAATGCTTTTTAAAAAATTCTTAATATAACGGTAATTATATCAAGCCTCCACCCTCTTAACCCTTTCCCCATACAACACATTGCTAGAGATGACATTGCAAACATCTGCAAAAATATGAAAAATCTTTGGAAAGGAAAGTATAATAATCAATTAAGAGTTGACGACATTGTGGCAAAAGGGGAAATTGCTAAAAACTAGAATGGAGTGCTCCGTGGAGCACGGTGTGTCACCTGCAACTGCTCATTGAAAGTGTGACGAAAAAGTGTGATGGACAGACAGACAGATGCCAGACAGAAAAAAAGTACCTACCATGCTACGGTTCGTTTGCTGCAGAGTTGTAAGAAAGTGTCTGTATGTGGGAAAGGGTAAACTATTGACATGTATAGAGTATGATCTTGTTATGCACTGCTTGCCATATTAACCTTTTCCCACACATCTGCAGCAGACGACTTATGAAAACATCGTGACTGACAAAAGGAGAAGTTGCTCAATCAAGCATTTTCTCCTTTTGCCACAATTTTTTCAACTTTTTTCAGAAATAACACATACAATTATAGAGATTTTCCATATTTTTTAGTATACATTTTCAAAGTCGTCTGCTGCAGGTGTGTTGTATTTGGGGAAGGGTTAACCCTGCGCTAATACTCAGTGACACAGAGGTACCTATTCTCTGTTGTCTGATATGACACCCGACTTACAAAGGTCTGAAAATATATGTATATATCAGAAGCCCTTCCCACATACACCAGAATTTGAAAACATTTAGTCAAAACTTTGTAGCTCTATAAAGCCGAGCCCCGGTAGCGACGCGGGCTGTCAATCCAGGGGAAGTGAGTTTGAATCCCGGCTCGGCCAACTTTCTTTCCGATGATTGACAAAAGTCAATGCGACATGCGTCATTCGTCTTCCACCAATGGGCTAAGTCTATGTGGAAAAGAAGCCAGTTGCTTGGGAAGATTGTTGTGTGGAGTACTGGTGTGAGAAAACCAGAAAATGCATGAGTAGGTGAACTGGCCACCGTGATATAACTGAGAAATTGTTAAAAACGGTGTTAAACCCCAAAAAATAAAAAATAATTGTAGCTCTATAAATGAAAGTACAATTTTGGAATGAATTTGAAAACATTGTGGCCAAAAAGGAATTGCTCATCATGAGCAAACGTTTTCAAAAGTTGTCTTTTGCATAGGCATATGAAAGTCCTTGTACATGGGTTAAAATGAAAAAGCTTGGGTTAACTAGCTCTTGCGAAAGATTTCCAGTATTTAAGTATAGATTAATGGCAAGTCACATTTAACACTTGAACAGCAGACATGGTTATATCCATCACAGTTATGGCAAAGTTGGTCCACAAATGACAGGAAGCACCTGAAACATATATACACATGTGTAATTGATTAACCTTTTCCCACTTACAGACACTTTCTGACACCACTGCAGCAGGCGGCACTTGAAAACAGTGTGGCAAGCCGTAAAATTGCTTGCAATGGGCAATTTCTTCATGGTCATAATGTTTTCAACACTATTTTTTTAATCAATGATTTGATTTTAAAGTTGTCTGCTGCAAATTTGTTGATTTTGAGAAAGATTTACAACAAAATGTTCCAGAACTAAAAGACTGT
The DNA here is from genome assembly GCA_031761405.1 of Serripes groenlandicus. Classification (NCBI taxonomy): domain Eukaryota; kingdom Metazoa; phylum Mollusca; class Bivalvia; order Cardiida; family Cardiidae; genus Serripes; species Serripes groenlandicus. Next base: position 50,327,351 of record JASEVX010000006.1, read on the forward strand.
TTTTAGATCACCTGAATCAAAGGCTAGCCTACACTCTATAAACTTATTCTAAGTCAATGTTTATAGCTATGCTGGAACTGGTAAGCAGGTAAAACAAAACCCAGGTGTACAACTTCATATGCTGAGATTTAATCCTGTAAAGTTTAAAATACTTTTTGGTTTATGCTCTCCACAAAATCTGAGAGTGAAAGACCGACAACTCTGCAAAAAAGAATATGTCTCCCCATTTCACGAAGGGAGATATAATAAAGATAAACCCTGTTTAGAAAACAAATGACAATTACACCACTATTTTATTGTATTTTATGTACTTAACCATTGATCTGATATCAAGTATCTTGGGTATAAATTTGTAAATTCTAAGCAACTGCAGGCATAACGGTAATTTTCATAATGAGTTTAAACAGGAGAAACTGCCTGTTATTAGGAATTTCTCATTTAGCTACGAGTTTTCAAATTGCATACATGTTGTCTATATTAGGAAAAGATTTAACCAATGGTGTGGTTCTGAAATATCTCCATAAATGGGAGTTTAATTATTAAATAGAGTTAAAAACATTGTAACAACTGGAGAAATTGTTCGTTTTGAGCAATTTCTTATTTTGCCAAAATGTTTTCAAAAGTTGTCTGCTGCATTGGCATTAGAATGCTTCTACAAGCGGGAAAGAATGAGGAGTGAAAAAAGAAGACCAGGGTTCAAGACCCAGTCTCTTCATATAATATGGTTCTGGCCTCAGACGCTTGCAAAGCAGACGACTCTTGAAATATCATATCAGGTAAACAGTAACAGATGATTTTTACTCCATTAACCCTTTCTCACGTACAGATGCATTTTGAGGTGTCTACAGCAGAAGACTTTTGAAATATTTTTTCAATAATGATTCTTACTTCCAAAATTTTGCCTAGACATTTCTAAAGGCGTCCGTTTCAGATTTTCTTGTAAGTGGGAAAGGGTTTACAGTTTGCAAACAATAAATGTACAGTGAAAGTAAAAAAATAAATAATAGTGATCAATGGAGTTTTGGTTTTAACTTTACCATATTTTCCATCTTTGTTTGCTGCGACTACAGCCCCTTTGAAGTCGGGATATTTGCGCCTAATAGTGTTGATAGCTTGAGATGCAGCCAACTCAGGGGACATGCCTGTTGACATCAGGGCAACCGTCTGATAACTATGAATAGATAAAATTATACAATGAACTGTGTTCCATTAAAAAATAATCAATTAATTACAACTGCCAAAGAATGAAGCAAGTGTAAAACAAATGATAAAAAGACTTGACACTTTTTCTATGATTTGAATGCGACTTCCCTTCCCCCTAAAAAGGGTTAATGAAGTTACTGCTATTTGCAGTAGCTGTGAACTTGACCTTTGACCAGTGAATTATCAAAAAACAAGATGTGTTTGTGAAACACTGATGCCCCCGAATGGCAACATCTAGGTCAAAGGTCAAGGTCGCCAGGTCAAAAATGTTGGTACTGACAGAAAGGTCATGTCACAAGGAATACACATGTGAAATATGGTAGCTGTACCTGTTATGGTTCAAAAGTACTGGTCAATGTTAAAGTTTTTTTCGAGAATGGCAACATCTAGGTCAAAGGTCAAGGTCGCAAGGTGAACAATTTTGGTACTGACAAAAAGGTAATGTCACAAGGTATACACATGTGAAATATGGTAGCCGTACCTGTTATGGTTCAAAGAAAGTGGTCAATGTTAATTTTTTTTTCGAGAATGGCAACATCTAGGTCAAAGGTCAAGGTCGCAAGGTGAAAAATTTTGGTACTGACAGAAAGGTCATGTCACAAGGTATACATATGTGAAATATGGTAGCCGTACCTGTTATGGTTCAAAAGAAGTGGTCAAGGTTAAAGTTTTTTTCGAGAATGGCATCATCTAGGTCAAAGGTCAAGGTCGCAAGAAAATGTTGGTACTGACAGAAAGGTCATGTCACAAGGAATACACATGTGAAATATGGTAGCCGTACCTGTTATGATTCAAAAGTAGTGGTCAAGGTTAAAGTTTTTTTCATGCAGACAGACAGACGTGCAGACAGGCCAAAAACTAGATGCCCACCGAATCGGTGATTCCGGGGGCATAAAAATCTGCATAAAAAATGACATGGTTTTGAACACACACAGAGAGCTATTGATAGTGACATTGAATTTTGACAAGTAAAATAATGAGACAAAATTAAAAGTATCTTCAGTGTTTATTCTTGCTAAAAGAACAGTAATTGATACATCCTTTTTTAGAAACTTTTTATTTTTCTTATTTGAGAGAAATTGCATTTTAACCCTTCCCAGCCTATAAAAACATTTTGGGAAAAATATAGACATAAATAATAGTAAAATTTTATGAAAAGTTGAAAGAAATGTGGCAAAAAGAGGAGTTGTTCAATATGCACACATTTGCCATTTACCACTATGTTTTCAAAAGTTGTATGCTGCTGATATGTCAAAGAAAGAGAAAGACTTAACTTTATATTTCATTATTACATTCTAAGAAACTTAAGGATAGAATGTTACTTTTTGTAAAGTAAAAGAACTTTTTTTTTAACACAAAGTTTAACTCTTTCCCAAATGAAGACACAATTTGAAACATCTGCAGATGAAGACTTTAAAAACATTATGGCAAAAGGAGAAATTGCTCATAATAAGTAAATTCATCTTTTGTCACATTATGTTTTCAACATTTATACATTAAATTTATACAGATTTCCATATTTTTTCCACGATTTCTTCAAAGTCTAGTTTTGTTGAATGTAGGAAAGGGGGGCCAAAACAATAAAAATCAGTCGTTCAGAGCATTTTCGACATTTTTGTGTCACCTGTGTAGCATGGTAGGCACTTAGGAATTACTTTTTTTTTGTTCGGCGTCTGTCCGTCCGTCCAGCCGTACGAGTACTTGTGGGGTGAAGCCCACCGACCACCTTTATAAAGACACTTAGATAAATAGGTTTTTTTTATAACGGGTATCTCATTTGCATATTAATGTTATTCATTCCATAAAAGGGAAGTTATTACAGAATGAATTGCATACTTGTGGGGTGCACCCCACAAAAAAACATCAAACGAAATAACCCCACAAGTACACTTTCATCATTTTTTCTACCCAAAGGATTGGATTGAAACTTCTGACAAATGTTTATATCAATATTTGTGATAGGTTCACAAAAGGGGGATAATCCAAATATTTTTTATATCAGAGTTATTGCCCCTTTTCTGTCAAAAATTAAAATTTTCTGACAAGGCCCCGGCACGTTACACACATGCACTCCATCTAGTTTACAATATCAAAGGTCTCCAGGTGAAAAATTGTCAGTCAACAGCTTACGGATAGGGCTTAGCCGACACTGAAAACATTTCTGAATGAAAAACATAATAGTGTTAGATTATGTTCATAAGAGGAAAACTGCTATAATAAAACCTATTTCATGTGCCGTACCTTGGTAAGAATCTCATCATAATATCACCGTTACCCGTACATGCAGCAGCACCGATATCTGCATCTGCGTACGCACCAGCTCCCATCACAGGGGAATCTCCAACACGACTACAGAGGTAAATGAAATACAAGAGAAATACAAGATGGTCGTATATCACCGTCCTCATCTAATAGAACTTCCATAGAAGTTGCATACTTCTGTCAAAATGTTACAAAGTACATGTAGTGAACATTGTTGTTGAGTTAGGGTTTGACCCAGGTGTGTACTGATGACCTTCAGCTACATTTAACCCTTTCCCTCATACAACAATTCTGCTGCAGACGACTTTGAATGTATTTTGTCAAAACATAGAAAATCTCCATAATTGAATGGATAACCTATGACAAAAAGTGGAAAACATTGTGGCAAAAGGAGAAATTGCACGTTTTGTGCAATTTCTTCTTTTGTCACTATGTTTTCAAAAAGCCGTCTGCTGCGGAGGCCTCAGAAATCGTCTATATGAGGGAAAGGGTTAATATATAAATGTACAATGTATTTCCCTTGGGGGCCATGTTTGACCCAAGTGACCTTATGTAAACTATGGTGCTAGGGTCTAGTACCCCTTCCAGACGCTACATACAAAATAACAAAGCTCTTACACTAGTCTTGCAGTTTGTTGACAAATTGTTTTTCAAATGTTTACTGTAAACATGGGATAACAGGCCCAGCCGTCATGATGATGGTGCCATGGCAACCATGTTTTTAAATGGATTAAAATAACCATTAAGGAGAGTTAATAAGTGAAAATTGGTGCCGAATTTTCAAAATCAGGTTAATACTTTTCGGACAAAAAGATTTTCTTTTCTATAAAGGTAAGAAACAGATTTTTTCACGGAATTCAATTATTTGAATGATGTGAATGTGGATCACCTTAATAGTAAGATTCCTGTGAAATTGTTTTGAAATTTGTCTATTGTTTTAGGGATGGAGTTGTTTGTAGGAAAATGTGAATGGACAGACAGACGCTGCCGGACAGTGATTTATCACAAAAGCTCACCATCACTTCTTGCTCAGGTAAGCTACACTTAAACAACATTACATACTAGGCTTATCTTATAATTGAACTCAGGGGGTCATAATTCCAGAGCAAAGACATAAATTGTAATCAAGTTACATAGAAGAAAAGCTTATTTGGAAAATGTTCATATACATGTAATATGGTTTTGGTTTTTATTGGATTTCATACCATTTTTGAAAGTGTTTTCATTATCTCACTCCACATAATATTTCAAACTCATCCACCCTTGGTGACAAACCAGTACTAGGCTAGGAAATGTACCTTATCCTAAGGTCACTCCTCCATGACTACCATTGGCAGGAAACAAACCAGTACTAGGCTAGGAAATGTACCTTATCTTAAGGTCACTCCTCCATGACTGCCATGAGCAGGAAACAAACCAGTACTAGGCTAGGAAATGTGCCTTATCCTAAGGTCACTCCTCCATGACTACTATTGGCAGGAAACAAACCAGTACTAGGCTAGGAAATGTACCTTATGCTAAGGTCACTCCTCCATGACTGCCATGAGCAGGAAACAAACCAGTACTAGGCTAGGAAATGTGCCTTATCCTAAGGTCACTCCTCCATGACTACCATTGGCAGGGAACAAACCAGTACTAGGCTAGGAAATGTACCTTATGCTAAGGTCACTCCTCCATGACTACTATTGGCAGGGAACAAACCAGTACTAGGCTAGGAAATGTACCTTATGCTAAGGTCACTCCTCCATGACTACTATTGGCAGGGAACAAACCAGTACTAGGCTAGGAAATGTACCTTATCCTAAGGTCACTCAATCATAACTGCCATGGGCAGGGAACAAACCAGTACTAGGCTAGGAAATGTGCCTTATCCTAAGGTCACTCCTCCATGACTACCATTGGCAGGGAACAAACCAGTACTAGGCTAGGAAATGTACCTTATGCTAAGGTCACTCCTCCATGACTACTATTGGCAGGGAACAAACCAGTACTAGGCTAGGAAATGTACCTTATGCTAAGGTCACTCCTCCATGACTACTATTGGCAGGGAACAAACCATAAACTTGGCTAGGAAATGTACCTTATCCTAAGGTCACTCAATCATAACTGCCATGGGCAGGGAACAAACCAGTACTAGGCTAGGAAATGTACCTTATCCTAAGGTCACTCAATCATAACTGCCATGGGCAGGGAACAAACCAGTACTAGGCTAGGAAATGTACCTTATGCTAAGGTCACTCCTCCATGACTACTATTGGCAGGAAACAAACCAGTACTAGGCTAGGAAATGTACCTTATGCTAAGGTCACTCCTCCATGACTACTATTGGCAGGGAACAAACCATAAACTTGGCTAGGAAATGTACCTTATCCTAAGGTCACTCAATCATAACTGCCATGGGCAGGGAACAAACCAGTACTAGGCTAGGAAATGTACCTTATCCTAAGGTCACTCAATCATAACTGCCATGGGCAGGGAACAAACCAGTACTAGGCTAGGAAATGTGCCTTATCCTAAGGTCACTCCTCCATGACTACCATTGGCAGGGAACAAACCAGTACTAGGCTAGGAAATGTACCTTATGCTAAGGTCACTCCTCCATGACTACTATTGGCAGGGAACAAACCAGTACTAGGCTAGGAAATGTACCTTATGCTAAGGTCACTCCTCCATGACTACTATTGGCAGGGAACAAACCAGTACTAGGCTAGGAAATGTACCTTATCCTAAGGTCACTCAATCATGACTGCCATGGGCAGGGAACAAACCAGTACTAGGCTAGAAAATGTGCCTTATGCTTAGGTCACTCAAATTGAAATTAAACCTATATTTCATGATCTGCAACCCATGAATGAACAAGAGGCCCATGAGGGCCTATGCTCTACTGGGATGGTTCTTTGGTCATTTTCAATCCAGAGCATGTATGTATGGGGCGAAGTGGTCGCCTAAAAATGTCTGACTTCGCCCATTTACTCGATCAAAGCGAAGTCGACTTCGCCCAAAATCTCAGTCAAAGGGAAGTCGACTTCGCCCAAAATCTCAGTCAAAGCGAAGTTGACTTCGCCGACAATTTTGTCCTATCATCGGACACTTAAAATGATCACGGTCACGCACCATGTCAAATCGATGTATACAGTTCTTGATATACACAGTTGCGTAATCAGTTATTTGACAACTGAGAGTGTATATCCATTAAAAGCTGAATCATTTAACACACACAATGACGTAGAACCAATCAAAATCGTGCCCTTTAATCCAATTTGCATAATCAAAGAACTGATTGTCATATCAAATGTTATGACGCCCCCCTGATAAAACATTAAATACGTATCGGATGTAAATGAGATGGAAGTCGAATTATGTTTTAACCCTTTCAATAGTATAAATAATATTGTGAATCTATTCATGGTTTAATGAGATAATCGTCTTCAATAATTGAGAAAATTATATTTTTTTGGGGGTTTCATAATAAATGCTGTAGCATAGGGGTGTCATAATATTTGTAATTAACCAATCAAAAGACAATACCTCAATTCTACTTGTAAAGAGTGTGTATGTTTGGCCGATACAAATAATTTACGTTGTTTATGACACTTACGACAGACTTCTTTACAAAATGCCTGAAACCATTACACGGCGAGTAAAATGTAGCTTCATTAATTATATTTCGGCGACTTTAGAACACAATGTTCGGATCGCAAACCCGATACAAATAATTTACATTGTTTATGACACTTACGACTGACTTCTTTACAAAATGCCCGGCACCTTTACGGAATGGACGGCGAGTAAAAGGTAGCTTCATTAATAATTTCTGCGACTTTAGAACATAATGTTCGTATCGCAACTACTCTTAGGGGAAAACAATTTTAGAACTTCATGTGCAGGGAACAAACCAGAAAACTTGGCTAGGAAATGTGCCTTATCCTAAGATCACTACTATGACTATCAGGAGCGTGTAACAAACCAGTACCAGGCTAGGAAATGTGCCTTATCCTAAGGTCACTCAATCATGACTACCATGGGCAGGGAACAAACCAGTACCAGGCTAGGAAATGTGCCTTATCCTAAGGTCACTCACTCATGACTGCAATGGGCCGGGAACAAACCAGTACCAGGCTAAGAAATGTGCCTTATCCTAAGGTCACTCAATCATGACTGCCATGGGCAGGGAACAAACCAGAAAACTTGGCTAGGAAATGTACCTTATCCTAAGATCACTCAATCATGACTACCATGGGCAGGGAACAAACCAGTACCAGGCTAGGAAATGTGCCTTATCCTAAGGTCACTCAATCATGACTGCCATGGGCAGGGAACAAACCAGAAAACTTGGCTAGGAAATGTACCTTATCCTAAGGTCACTCAATCATGACTGCCATGGGCAGGGAACAAAGCAGTACAAGGCTAGGAAATGTGCCTTAACCTAAGGTCACTCAATCATGACTGCCATGGGCAGGGAACAAACCAGTACCAGGCTAGGAAATGTGCCTTATCCTAAGGTCACTCAATCATGACTGTCATGGGCAGGGAACAAACCAGTACCAGGCTAGGAAATGTGCCTTATCCTAAGGTCACTCCTCCATGACTACTATTGGCAGGGAACAAACCAGAAAACTTGGCTAGGAAATGTACCTTATCCTAAGGTCACTCAATCATGACTACCATGGGCAGGGAACAAACCAGTACGAGGCTAGGAAATGTGCCTTATCCTAAGATCACTCAATCATGACTACCATGTGCAGGGAACAAACCAAAAAAACTTGGCTAGGAAATGTGCCTTGTCCTAAGATCACTACTATGACTATCAGGAGTGGGTAACAAACAAGTACCAGGCTAGGAAATGTGCCTTATCCTAAGGTCACTCAATCATAACTGCCATGGGCAGGGAACAAACCAGTACCAGGCTAGGAAATGTGCCTTATCCTACGGTCACTCAATCATGACTGTCATGTGCAGGGAACAAACCAGATAACTTGGCTAGGAAATGTACCTTATCCTAAGGTCACTACTATGACTATCAGGAGCGGGTAACAAACCAGTACTAGGCTAGGAAATGTGCCTTATCCTAAGGTCACTCCTCCATGACTACCATGGGCAGGGAACAAAGCAGTACAAGGCTAGGAAATGTGCCTTAACCTAAGGTCACTCAATCATGACTGTCATGTGCAGGGAACAAACCAGATAACTTGGCTAGGAAATGTACCTTATCCTAAGGTCACTACTATGACTATCAGGAGCGGGTAACAAACCAGTACTAGGCTAGGAAATGTACCTTATCCTAAGGTCACTCCTCCATGACTACCATGGGCAGGGAACAAAGCAGTACAAGACTAGGAAATGTGCCTTAACCTAAGGTCACTCAATCATGACTGCCATGGGCAGGGAACAAACCAGTACTAGGCTAGGAAATGTGCCTTAACCTAAGGTCACTCAATCATGACTGCCATGGGCAGGGAACAAACCAGTACCAGGCTAGGAAATGTGCCTTATCCTAAGGTCACTCAATCATGACTGCCATGGGCAGGGAACAAACCAGAAAACTTGGCTAGGAAATGTACCTTATCCTAAGGTCACTCAATCATGACTACCATGGGCAGGGAACAAACCAGTACCAGGCTAGGAAATGTGCCTTATCCTAAGATCACTCAATCATGACTACCATGTGCAGGGAACAAACCAAAAAAACTTGGCTAGGAAATGTGCCTTGTCCTAAGATCACTACTATGACTATCAGGAGTGGGTAACAAACAAGTACCAGGCTAGGAAATGTGCCTTATCCTAAGGTCACTCAATCATAACTGCCATGGGCAGGGAACAAACCAGTACCAGGCTAGGAAATGTGCCTTATCCTACGGTCACTCAATCATGACTGTCATGTGCAGGGAACAAACCAGATAACTTGGCTAGGAAATGTACCTTATCCTAAGGTCACTACTATGACTATCAGGAGCGGGTAACAAACCAGTACTAGGCTAGGAAATGTGCCTTATCCTAAGGTCACTCCAATTGAAATTAAACCTATATTTCATGATCTGCAACCCATGAATGAAAAATAGTTAAATCCATCAGCCCTGTTATGAGTTATCGTCCAGCCACAGTAAAAACCAACAGACCAATCAAAACGCTCACCCTTCTTTACTTTTTTCTTTGGAGAACCCAAAACATAGAGTTTGGACATTAAATAAGGATGTAAGAATATAATAATAATGAGCAAGTGCATAAAAAATGGTACAAGTTGCCATTTCTAACCAGTATCATCGAAATTAACATAAGAAACCAGAATCATTTAACAAAGTAAGATGTAAACAGTGTAGATCTTGATTTTGAATGCACATGCCGATCGGAGTCTACACTGTCCTCAAAAGCCAACTTGTACCTTTGCTCTTGGACTAGCTCATATATGCCCCTCATCTGGAGCCTTCTTACCCTGGTATTTTGTAGGTTAATCCATTAGTGGATGTTCCAGCTGCCACATTACCATGCCTGTCTATCGCAATGATGCCAATTGTGTCATGATTATCAATACCAATCGGATTTCTGTGTCTCCTCAAATCTGATTGGTTTGTTTGGCCATGAGGAAGGGGAGAATACGGTCCACAGCTCTTCCTAGGGTCTGGTGTCACATCCTTTTGAAGGTAAGAATTATTAACACTTTCAGTTATGTAGACGTTAAATTACCTCTTAAGTATATGACTTTTGAAAACTTTTTTGGCAAAAGGAGAAATAGCAATTTCTCCTTTTGCCACAATGTTTTCAACTATTCAAATATTAATTTTTCAACGAATTTTGTCTAGATGATTTCAAAGACATCTACTACTGATTTGTTGTATGTGGGAAAGGGTTAATTCAATTACCTGTTTCCTTGATACAAACCCCTTTTGACACCCCTGTAGCATACATCTATGACAAACATTGTGGAAAAAGAAAAGAAATAATTTAAATGAGTGATTTCTCTTTTTCCAACAATGTTTTCAACTCTGTAACACAACTTTCCCACTGACAACAAACGTCTTCACTAAAAAAGGAAAATCTGTTTAACCCTTTCCCTCATACGACAATTCTGCAGCAGACGACTTTGGACATATATTGTCAAAAAATAGAAAATCTCTATAATTGAAAGGATAACCTATGACTAAACGTGGAAAACATTGTGGCAAAAGGAGAAATTGCTCGTTTTGAGCAATTTCTCCTTTTGTCACTATGTTTTCAAAAAGCCGTCTGCTGCAGAGGTGTCAGAAAGCGTCTATATGAGGGAAATAGTTAAATAAATGTATAACTAAAGAAAAGAGATGAGTCATTGTGGCAAAAGGAGAAATTGGTCATCATGAGCAATTTCTCCTTTTGTCACAATGTTTTCAAAGTTATCTGCTGCAGATGCATCTGTAAGTGGGAAAGGGTTAAACTTTACATTTTGTAAGATATCAGCATCTCTGGTCCAATTCATCTGGGTTATTTCTACTGTGGCTCTTCTTTGAATGTTTTCCAAACAGAATTGATTTTTTTTTTTATGATAATATAAAATGATGATGATATAGCAAACAGAGCTTTCATATCCCTTTCGCAGATCTTTGAAACTCTACCAACAAAAATATGGAAAATCTCTTAAACCCTTTCCCACATACAGATGCTTTTTGACGCCTTGCAGCAAACAACTTTTGCCACAATATTTTCAACTCTGTTCAATGTTTAAACTTTTATTTATAGAGGTTTACCATATTTCTTATCCCAACAGAGACAAAACTATGGACAATTTTCAACAAATGACAGTATAATGGCTATTATTTTTTACCACAAGGGGTCTAAAACTAATCATATAAATATCACACAACTTAATTTTCAAGCATATGTCTGTGTTCAGGAATATTTCTTCTAAAACATTCCTGAAGAAGGCAGTCAGACCGAAGTTATGAGAACTGTGTTGCATGATATTTATAGAAGACAGAACAATTATTTAATAGATTTGCAAACATTACGAGTAATTTTTCCTTCTGCCACTGGTTGTCAGCTGCAAATGCCTCAAAATGTTTCTGCTTGTGAGAAAGGGTTATGGACCCACTTCTGAAAGAGGGACCGGACCCATTCATCTAAATAATTACCAGCCAAAAGTTGGGTTGACAGTTTGCTGCTTTCCACAGTTTTGTAATGTTTCTAGAATAGTCTGTAGTCAGGCTTTCTTCAGGAAATCCCATTTTCTTAGCAAACTCTGTTGCTGTAAAACAAATTAATAAAGGGTGCAGTGAGGTCCTGTATCACCCACCTGATAATGTGCTCTTTAAGACAAGATCAATATTTACAAGACATTTAATTATTCCGATCAATGCAACTTTAAAACAAGCACTTTCATAGAAGAAGAATTTAAACAAGAGGGCCATGAGGCCCTGGAATCACTCACCTGAGAATGGGCGACTTAACTCTTTCAGCGCCAATAGCAATATCTTCAAGACAAACTTTCTGACAAAATTTCAAGCTGCTCAAGTCAAAAATGTGATCTCTATAGTGTTAACTAGATTTTCCTTAAATTTGTCCTAGTGACCTAGTTTTTGACAGGACATAACCCATATTCGATCTGACAAAGTTTCAACATGCTCAAGTTTAAAATGCGGCTTCCAGATTGTTAACAAGATTTTCCTTCAATTTGGCTTAGTGACCTAGTTTTTGACCCGACATGACCCTGTTTCGAACTTGGCCTAGCTTTGATGGAGATATATGTTCTGATAAACTTTCATGAAGATAATAATTAGATTCAAAATGTTGCCTCTAGAGTGTTAACAAGCAAATGTTGACGACGAACGACTGACAAAAGGCGATCACAAAAAATCACCTTCAGCACTTCATGCTCTGGTGAGCTAAAAATCCAAAAAGTGCCATTTCGTCCCCTTTTGGATGATGCCTGAGGAAAATTTTTTCAACCATTCAATATGATTTGAACACATTGTGTTGAGGGTAATTTAAAGAACAATTCGGCCACATCATTTTTGAAATCACACCAGGATTTTCGGACAAGAAGACTTCTCTGAGACCACCAGCAGCCATCATTTTTTGTCAAAATGGATTGAACACTTTTAGAAGAGAGTCACTTGGGAAACAATCCTGGCACATTAAATGATTATGCTGGAATCGGTCAAGTACTTTCAGAGAAGAAGAATTAAAAAAAATAAGTACATATATAGCCATTTCATCCCCTTTTAGATGACACCTGGTGACAATTATTTTCAAACAATCAATATGATTGAACAAATTGTGTTGAGGGTAATTTAATGAAAAATTTGACCACACCATTTTGAAATCACACCAGCAGTTTCAGAGGAGAAGCCTTTTAAAGTTTTGTAAACCTTTTTGATGATGCAGCAGTCTGTGTTATAAATATAACTCTGCAAAAGGAGAAATTCATCATTGTTTTCCCACATTTTAAACTACAAGTCTAAAATATATTTTCTATCTACCAAATTATATTTATCTTAGTAAGATGTTTTCAAAATAACACCTCTTTATCCTTTCCTACATACAACAATTCTGGAGAAGACAACTCTTAAAACCTCTAGTTAACAATATGAGAAAACATTTTACCAGCAAATGAAAGTTTAATTTAAGAATAAAGTGGAAAACATTGTGGCAAAAGGAGAAATTGCTCATACTGAAAAGTCGTCTGCTGTAGAGGCTTCAGAAAGCATTTGTATGTTTGGAAGGGTTAAATTGCCTAAACAGGTTAAACCGTAAAAATCTTAGCAAATTATGAGCAATTTCTCCTTTTGCCAAAATGATGGAGCATCAACAACTGTCTAGTTATCATATACGAGTAAAGCTACAATAAGTACCTGAATCTCCAACTAGTAATGTATGATTTGTGTTGTCCAAGACCTTTCTAGCTACACCTATAGCATTCTTTATTCTCCTTAAATCACCCACCGCACCAACATTATGTGTAACACTGTAAATTTAACAGTAAAAATTAATTTCCTTACCCCTCTCCTACATACAGACACTTTCTAACATCTCTGCAGCAGTTGGTGTTTGGAGAAAAAAATGAGACAAAAGGAGAAATACCTCATGACAAGCAATTTCATCTTTTGTCACAATGTTTTTAACCCCTTTTCAATAATTATTCCTACATTTACAGAGTTTTCCAACTTATTTGCCAAGAAATTCTATATATTGTCTGCTGCATACTTGTTTTATGTGGGAAAGGGTAAAGAGCAAGATCAGAGAAATACTTTCAATTTGGATTTTAGAATTTTAACCCTTTCCCTCATATAGACGCTTTCTGACGCCTCTGCAGCAGACGGCTTTTTGAAAACATAGTGACAAAAGAAGAAATTGCACAAAACGTGCAATTTCTCCTTTTGCCACAATGTTTTCCACTTTTTGTCATAGGTTATCCATTCAATTATGGAGATTTTCTATGTTTTGACAAAATACGTTCAAAGTCGTCTGCTGCAGAATTGTCGTATGAGGGAAAGGGTTAAAGTATGGATATAAATATATACAACGTACCAGACCAGACATGAAGCTAAGGTGGAGTCTTTTCCCTAGAATATGATAATATCTCTCCAATTTGATGGCAAAACTCCATGTTGTGGTTACTCAAAATTCTTGAATGCAACTTTAACTTAAATAGTGAACAGTGCAGATCCAGATCAGAAGTCTTGCATGTGCTAGTGGTCTGAACCTACTACACTGGTTGATATATAGTCATATAGGCCTAGAATGCAGCTTATATAATACACATACCCGTCCATGATCATTGCGTCCAGTGTCGTCTCACCATTCTCATCCGGACTTCCCCCAAACCCCACAGTATGTCTTCTACATTGTAAGAACTCACATGCACTCCCTGTGGCTTCAACTGCATTTATAGAAGCTGTTGGTTTATCAGTTGTTAATTGTTTCCACCCTGCATCCAAATTAAGGAAGTTACATTATTAAATTACTGTATAAATTGTTCTTAAGTTGTCTGCTGAAAGAATACCTGGAAAGTTTGTAACCGGGCTAAAAAATGGTTGGAAAGGTTGGAAAAGCTAGTCTGGAGCAATTTCTCATTTTCCAAAAATTCTTTCAAATGTTGTCTGCTGAAGATTCATCTTATTTGTCTGCATCACAGGGGTTTGTCTCATTGTCAAAGTTGGTCACTATACATATAATATAAACATATTATGTGTATAGTGACCAACTTTGACAATGAGCCAATCCCCTGTGGTCTGCATTAGGTAAATAAGTGTAGTGACTACATCTTGCTTGAAGTAGTAACAGCTATACTTGTTATTTATGCCTGTCCCACCAGATGCATTTAGACACATCAGTAGCAGACAACTTTTAAAAAAGTTGTGTCAAAAGAAAATTTACTCATGTTTTCAATTCAATTAATTTCATATTAAATCTTTTTTCATTTATAGATTCCCTAAATTGTTTTCCAGATTTTTTTGAAGTCATCTACTCGGAGTCTCCTAATGTGTAGTATTTTGGATAAAAATTTTTGTAATCCCTATCCAACATAGATGCATCATATGATATTGAGCAAATCCTCCTTTTGCTACAATAATTTCAACTGTATTGAATAATTTTCCATTTTTGGCCCAGATTTTTTCAAAGTTGTCTGTCGCAGATTTGTTGTACATGGTTGTGGGAAAGGTGTTATTTCAAACAACATAAGTGCATACTTGACCAAAGTATTAAATGAGTTCTTTATGCACAGTTTAGACTGTCATTGGCTTGCATATAAGATCAGTTTAAACTTGGTCTTGATCAAGCATTTCTTAGTTGACAGTTTGGAAAGACAGCAACATGTTTTGTATTAACTATTATTTGATTATTTACCTGCAGTGACTGCTTCAGGATAAGGCCATGTGGTCAATACGATCGGTACAAATGCGTTGGCATTAAATACAATACAAATAAACAGAGAATAAAACAAAAGTAGCATAACTGCAGTTTCCATTTTGAACGGTCACGTGACATCTTAAAATATATTATATACGGCGGCACCATCCAGGACCAGTCGGGGGGGGGGGGGGGGGGGGGGTGGGGGGTGATAGGAGAGTGTGGGAAGGGGGGGGGGGGGGGGGGGTTAAGTGCCAGCAGATACCCTGTTAATATAATTTAATTCAAAGAGGGGGGGGGGGGGGGAACTATGGTTACCATAACAACAGAAAGGGTTTTTAAAATCTTTAAAATGACATCTCCTAAATGGGGCAAATATTTAACCCATAGGCGAGTCTGTAAAATAATTAAACTTCGCGAAACACTCAGGTTACCATGGCAACATGAAGGAAAACTTGAAACAAGAGGGGCATGACTGCCCTGGATAGCTCCGCTGACTTCTGCAAACCACTTACTCAATCATAATAACTCATTAAGGTAAGCTACGTAATACTTGTGTTAACAAGATTTCCTTTCAATTCGGTATACTGACCTTGTGTTTGACCCAACATGACCCATATTCAAATTTTGTCTAGAGTGTTAACCAGACATTCCTTCAATTTGGCAAAGTGATCTAGTTTTTAAACCGACATACATATGACCCTTATTCAAACTTGGTCTAGATATCATCAAGACAAACATATTCCGACAAAGTTTCAAACTGCTGATACAAACAATGCGGTCTCCAGTATTATGTTAAACAGGATTTTTTCTCAAATGTCACATAGTTTTTGACTGGACATGACCTTGTTGGAACTATTATCAGATATCCTCAAGACAACTAATCTGAATAAAAGTTTCAACATGGTCAATTCAAAAATGTAGTTTCCAGAGTATCATTTAAGATTTTCCATCAATTTGGCCTAGTGACCTAGTTTTTGACCTGACATGACCCATATTCAAACTTGGCCTAGATGTCATCGAGAAAATCATTCTGACAATGTTTCAAGCTGTTGAAGCAAATACTGACGCTTCTACTGTTAACAGGATTTTTCTTCAATTTGGCCTCGTGACCTAGTTTTTCACCAGACGTATCCTATATTTGAACTAAGCCTAGATATCGTCAAAAAAGAAACATGTTCAAGTTAAAAATGCAGCCTCTAGACAATCATTTTGACAATGTTTCAAGCTCTTGAAGCAAAAACTGCCGCCTCTAGTATTAACAAGATTTTCCTTCAATTAGTCCTTGTGACATAGTTTAACCACACATGACCCAGTTTGGAATTTGACCAATATTTGATGGAGATGCATGTTCTAAAAAAACGTTTATGAAACTTGGATACAAAATGTAGCCTGTGTTCACAACATACAAAATGTGATCACAATAGCTCACATTGAGCACTTTGCGCTCAGTTTAGCTAAATATTACAGGTTTTGTTTTCCTTATATGGTTTATGGTAACAAATCTTTGTGTCAAACCTACATATTTTAGAGTACAGCGGACAGAATGAAGTATGCCATTTCACAATACCTTCATCTATTAACACTTTCCGTTCTTAATCAGACTATTTTTTGAAGTTGTCTGCTGTTTAGTTATTCTATGTAGGAAAGGTTAAAGCAGACGACTAATCAAGTTAATTTTTTTTTTAATTTTTATCTTTTGGTTTTTACGCCGTTTTGAACATTATTAGCGGTTTGGGGACTATATGTTTGGTCGATTCTGTCTGTCTGTCTGTCTGTCTGTCTGTCTGTCAGTCCCACCTAATCTTGTCCACATCTTAACCATGCATCATAGGATTTGAAAAAAACTTGGCACAAACGTTCACCATGATGAGGCGGCATGTCGCGCAAAAGGCCCAGGCCTGTACCTCAAATGTCAAGGTCACACTTAGAGGTCAAATGTCAAAATGAGTACTGTTTGATAGGATAACATTGTCCGGTTCGCATCTTAAAAATCCATCATAGGATTTCCAAGAAGCTTGGCACAAACGTTCACCACGATGAGTCGGTGTGTCGTGCACACGACCCAGGCATGTACCCCGAATGTCAAGGTCACACTTAGAGGTTAAAGGTCAAAATGAGTATTGTTTGATAGGAATGTACCTTGTCCGGCCTGCATCTTAACCATCCATCATAGGATTTCTAAGAAACTTGGCACAACCGTTCACCATGATGAGACAGCGTGTCGCGCACAAGACCCAGGACTGTACTTCAAATGCCAAGATCACACTTAGATGTCAAAGGTCGAAATGAGTACTGTTTGATAGGACTGTACCTTGTCCAGCTCGCATCTTAACAATCCATCATAGGCTTTCCATGAAACTTGGCATAAACGTTCAACATGATGAGGCGGCGTTTCGCGCTTAAGACCCAGGCCTGTACCTAAAATATCAAGAACCTACTAATAGGTCAAAGGTCAATATGAGTAGTTTGATAGGACTGTACCTTGTCCGGCCCGCATTTTAACCATCAATCATAGGATTTCCATGAAACTTGGCACAAACATTCACCATGATGACGCGGCGTGTCGCGCCCAAGACCCAGGCCTGTACCTCAAATGTCAAGGACCCACTAAGAGGTCAAAGGTCAACATGAGTACTGTTTGATAGGACTGTACCTTGTCCGGCATCTCAACCATGCATCATAGGATTCCCAAGTTACAAAGCACACATGTTCCCCATGATTAGGTGGCGTGTCCTGCACAAGACCCAGGCCTGTACCTCAAAGGCCAAGGTCACACTTAGAGGTCAAAGGGAGTACGGTTTGATAGGACTGTACCTTGTCTGGCTCACATCTCAATCATGCATCATAGGATTCCCAATTAACAAGGTAAACATGTTAACCATGAGGTGGCATGTCACGCACAAGACCGATGCCTGTACCTCAAAGGTCAATGTCACACTTAGAGGTCAAAATAAGTGTTTTATAGGACTACCTTGTCCGGCTCACATCTCAACCATGCATCATAGGATTCCCAAGTTACTGGGTTCACATGTTCACCATTGTGCTGTGATATGTGGCACACAAGACACAGGCCTGTACCTCAAAGGTCAAGGTCACACTAAGAGGTCAAAGGTCAAAATGAGTAGGGTTTGATAGGACTGTACCATGTCCGGCTCATATCTTAACCATGCATCATAGGATTCCCAAGTTACTGGGCACACATGTTCACCATGATGAGGTGACATGTGGCACACAAGACACAGGTTTGTACCTCAAAGGTCAAGGTCACACTTAGAGGTCAATGGTCCGGTAGGGGACTCTTGTATTGCTTGCAATACAACATTAACTTGTTTTAGCTATATCACGGAGACCGTTCACATATTCATGTTCCCTGGGTGGACAAACAAGCACCAGGCTAGGAAATGTGCCTTGCCCAAGGGCACTCCACCATGACTGTCGTGCCGCAATTGCGGACCGAACTAGGGATGCATGGTTTCAAATCCCTTACGCTAACCATGGTAAAATTATTTATATTTTCTGTTGGGTAAACATATATGGCAGATAAGATAAATAAAAGCACTTTATTTGTATATCATTTTTATTATATTTTGTATATTTGTATTATAATAAATATACTGATCTACTATGATTTAAAAAAAAAAGTGATAAACAAAAAATAGAATAAATATTTTATCATCTCCTATAAACAACAGAAAGCAGAAAACTTTGAAAACATTATAGATTTTTATTTCAAAGTAATTTCATTAAATAAAGATGAAAACATTGTTGTAAAAGTAGAAATTGCTCATAACAAGCTTTTTCTCTTTCACTGCAATGTTTTCAAAAGTTGTCTACATGTGGGAATGGGTTCCATTAATCAAGACTCTCATTCAATTAAAATTTCAAGCCACTATACAGCTGGATTTTGAAAAACACTAGGAAAATGACAAATAACTCATAACAAGCAACATGTCAAATGTTAATGTCTCTTGTCTTAAAACCCTTTCAAAGGTACAACCAACCTGCAGCATATGACTTTGAATACATCTAGACAAAAATATCGAACATCCCCATATATGAGGATATAACCAATTATTATTGAATAGAGTTGAAATACTAGTAACACCCGCACAAAATTTATATAAAAAATATATTCACTACAACATCCTAAATCAGCCAGCAATAGCTGAAAGATTTGATATCTGTCAAAACAGACTTGGAGCAGCCTGAATACCCTCAAGGTCTATTATAACTCTTTATGAGAATTTTCTCCATTAACCTCAATGTTTTCAAAAGGCGTATACATGTGAAACAAGAGCTGTTGGAGGACAGCACTCTCGACTTTTTTGTGGTTGCCAATAAAACAACTTTTGTGGGTGGTACAGAAAACATAACCAAGTACTTTATCATATTATTTATAAGCAAAGTACTCTATAAGTTGAAAAAGGATCATAATTCTTACAAAAACCTTTACTGAATTATGTACTCTTGACTGTTGGTGGAGGTTATAATGGTAAAAAGACTTTTGTAAGTGTTTAAGATATATCTCTAATTGTTTTGAACAATTTGATTTGGTATGAATAACTTAAAACCAAAATTCTAAATAATAAAAGGGCTATAATTCTTAAAATAAACTTGACAGAATTATGTACTCTTGTCTGTTGCTGGAGGTAATGATGGTAAATAAGTATTGTAAGTGTATAAGCTATATCTCTAATGGTTTTGAAAAAAAGTTGGGTGGTACGAAAAATGTAACCAAAATTCTAAGTAAAAAAAGGTCCATAATTCTTACTAAAACATGGACAGAGTTATCTCCTCTTGTCTGTTGGTGAAGGTAATGATGGTGAATAAGTGTTGTAAGTTTCGAAGAAATATCTGTAATGGTTTTGAAAAAAAGTGAATTGGTACAAAAAACTTAACCAAAATTCTAAGTCGAAAAAGTCGAGTTATGTCCCCTTGTCTGTTGATGGAGGTAAGGATGTTAAATAAGTGTTGTAAGTTTCAAAGCAATATCTGTAATGTTTTTGACAAAAAAGTGAATTAGTAAAAAAACTTAACCACGGTGTGACACCAACGCAGACGCCGAGGCGAGTAGTATAGCTAGCCTTTTCTTCGAAAAGTCGAGCTAAAAAGGAAAATGACTTAAAGGGAAATTGGTGCTATATACAACCAGGGACTAATACATAATAGTAGTCCCTGTTTCAACAGATGCATAACTCTTCTATCTGAATACCAATAGGGAAGACTCGGACAAGACTATACATATGTAAAGTCTCACCCTAGCCTTCACTATTCGCTTATACAGCACATTCCCTTTTTGCCTCATAAACCTCATTTCTTTGGAGATGTTTGCAATTTGACAGAGCTTTAACCCTTTCCCACATACGAAATGATATTTACGACTTTTAAAAGCATTATGGCAAAAGGAGAAAATACTCATTATCAGCAATTTCTCCTTTTGCCACAATGTTTTTATCTCTATTCAATTGTTCTACATTAATTTATAGAGATTTTCCATATTTTTGGCAAGAATTTTTTCAAAATCGTCTGCTGCAGGTTAATTTAGCTAACAGTCATAGCTCAGTGCTTGTAACCAAACATACGATGAACAAACTATCATAAACAAGGTACATCAATTACTGTGACATCATCATAATCTGGGCTCCGTATTGAATACGGGAACTTGTCTAATCCATGACATGCTGCACCTACAAATAAAACAAGAATGGGATGAGAGATCAAGCTATTCCTACATGTATAAATAACCCTTTCCCACATACAAACAATTTCTCATGCCTGTTGCAAAAATATATGCAACTTTATTCAACAACTGATATTTCATTTATAGAAAGTTTCCATATTTTTTACTTAATGTTTTTAAAGTCATCTGCTACAATTGTTGTATGTTGGAAAGGGTTATTTATGATATTAAATTAAAAATTAACTATCAATGTATTTATTTGTAAAAAGTTTTTGATCTTGAGAATGCACAGATAGAAGGACCGCCTTGCTGGAGAAGTGGTAGTGTGTCTGTTTTAGGTGTGATAAGCTGCAGGTTCGACCCCAGACTGCCTCATACCAAAGACTGTTTAAATTGGTCGAAATGGCTTCCCCTCCTCGACGCTCAGGATTGAGCATTAGGTTAGGTGTTAGCATTACAATTGACTCTCTGGTGCCAGGATAAATGGACCAGTAGTAGAACTGGTCAACTGTAATACATGTATAACTGAAAAATTGCTGAATACTTCATAAAACACAATACAAATATAGATAAAAGCTCTTTAAGTGTTCTTGCAGTCCTCTTGTCTACATTCTAGAGGACTAAGTTTTGATACATATATATATATATCATTACATGTATTATAACCTGCTGATTTCAATGGCAAGCATATTCAGGCAATTGAAATCAAGAACTGTTATGTTAATGGGTTATTTTGTAAGACATTATATTTTTGGCGCCTTTTTTATCCGAAATAGACTACATTTACTGGAAAAATAATTTACTTTGATACATTATGTAAAATGGGCTTTAATTTGTGACATCATTTTACTGAATACTGTATATATATTTCAACATATTTGATCACAAAAGGATCTGAGACCAAATATTTTACCAGTAGATCTTTAAAGTTTTTTTCTGTTCTATATAAATCAATGGCAAATTGGGATTTTCATCCCTCTCCTATATAGAGACGTATTCTAGTCCCTCTGCAACAGATGACTTTCAAAAACATTGTGGCAAAAGGGGAAAATGCTCATAATGAGAAATTTTCCCTTTTGGTACAATGTTTTCAAATCTATTCAATATTGATACGTTCATTCATAGAGATTTTTCCTATATTGACCTTAACATATTCAAAGTTGTCTGCTACAGATTTGTTGAATGAAAGAAAGATTAATGAACAATTTCTTCTTTTGTCACAATGTTTTCAAGTGTTTTAATTAGAAAACTTTCCCTTTCAGAGATTTTCCATAACTTTGCCTAGATGTATTAAAAGTCGTCTGCTGCTGATTTCTTGTACATGAGAAAGAATTAAGTGAAAATATTACAATTAAGGTTTAAATTTATTTACTGACAACAACAATGGCTTCGTAAAACACCATACAAACATAGATAGAAGCTCTTCAAGTGTTCTTGCAGTCCCCTTGTTTACATTCTTGAGGCCCTAAGTTTTAATATAAGTTTGAGAGAGTTAAGTGAAAATATTACAATTGAGGTAATAACTAATTTATTGACAACAATAATGGCATACCATGTTCCCCATGTGTATTTACAGCCAGCACCGCTCCAACAAACTTTGGATAATAATGGATGATATATTTCATGGCTTCCGCTGTAGCCACATTTGGTGTTACACCAGTTTTCATCAGTGCTACAGCATAAAAACTGAAATGATAAAATTATTAACGTACAAATGTATTAAATATTTGGACTCATTCAAATTAATGCTTTCCCACTTGTAGACACATTTTAACTCAACATCAGTAGACGACTTTAGAAAACATTGTGGAAAAAGAAGAAATTGCTCAAAACAAGCACTTTCTCCTTTTGCCACAATAGTTTCAGCTATATTTCATAGTAAACTCTCATTAGGTTTTTTCATGTTTTTGTCAATAAGTTTTGAAAGTCACATCTGCTGCATTATTGTTGTATGTGGGAAAGGGTTAAAAACACTCTAGCTGGCTCAGTTGATACCGTGTCTTATTGCCTCCAACCATAGAACAACCCTTTCCCACACACAGTCAATCTGCAGCAGACAACTTTGAAAACAGCTTGAAACAAGAGGCCCATGACCGCATATGCTCTACTGGGATGGTTCTTTGGTCATTTTCAATCCAGAGCATGTATGTATGGTGAAGATTGGATAGTAAATGGAGGCTCTATTGTGTTCACAAGCTGTATTATAGCAATTTTGACAATTTCAAGGGCCAAAATCCAGCCTTGCATAGGCGGATCTGGCTGGTTTGCAAAAGGAACCAAGCTCTCATCAATATTTAACTACTATCTAAGTTTGGTGAAGATCGAATAATAAATAGAAGCTCTACTGTGTTCACAAGCTGTATTGTAGCAATTTTGACAATTTCAAGGGCCATGATCCACTCTTGCATGGGCGGATCTGGCTGGTTAGCGAAAGGAACCAAGCTCTTATCAATATTTAACTATTATCTAAGTTTGGTGAAGATCAGATAGTAAATGGAGCCTCTATTGTGTTCACAAGCTCTATTATAGCAATTTTGACAATTTCAAGGGCCATGATCCACTCTTGCATGGGCGGATCTAGCTGGTTTGAGAAAGAAACCGAGCTCTCATGGATATCTAACTACTGTATACGTTTGATTGAGATACAATCAAAACTGAAGACTATCGCGTTCATAAGCAATTGTTTACGGACGCACGCACGCACGCGCAGACGACGGACACCACGCCACGGCATAAGGTCTTCTGGCCTTTGGCCAGTAGAGCTAAAAATGTAGAAAATCTATATAAATGAATGTTTAATTATTAAATAGAGTTGAAAACATTCGGGGGAACAAGTAGAAATTGCTCAATATTCATCCTTTTGTCACAATATTTTCAGAAGTCAACTTCTGTAGATGCCCTACAATGCATCTGCAAGTGGGAAAGGGATAGAAGTGTATCGGAGTGAAATCAAAGGTATGACACTTCTAGTATTTCATCAGAACCTACATCTGTCAATTAATCTTTAATTGGGCTGACAGTGCCTGGAGGAAGATGAAAATAAAGTAAAATTCACTGATGTTGCCGTTTCTCATAATGTTTTCAGTATCAAAAATTCAAACTAGAACTTGGAAACCTCAAGATTAAGAAAGGGGGTGGAACACATAAGTCTCATAACGATTAAATTGCAATTAAGTTACAAAAAATACTAATAACATTCTAATAGACCCAAGTTATGTTTTAGAATTATTCACACTTGGACCTATAAATATACTTAAACCTTTCCTACCTAAAGACGTCTCTGCAGCAGATGACTTTTGAAAATATTGTAACAATAGGAAATATTACCCATAAGAAATTTCTTCTTTCTTCTTCAATTCTATTAAATAATCAATCAATAAGATTTTTCGACATTTAGTTGTTTTCAAAGTCGTCACTTAGATGATTTCTAACTTGTCTGCTGCAGATTTCCTACATGTATGGAAGAAATGGTTAAGTAAATTCTAACCTTGGTGAATCAATTGTAAAGCTGTTCCCTAAGCAGAAAAAGAGAAGCTACTACTTCCATATGTTAACCCTTTCCTTCATACAACAAATCTGCAGTAGACGACTTTCAAAACATCAAGGCAAAACATTGTGTCTGATGAAGGAATTGCCAAATATGGACAAAACTGTTAATTATGAGCTAATTCTCCTTTTGTCACAATGTTTTCAAAAGTTGACTGCTGTAGATGAGAATGAATGAATGAATGTATATTGTTTTATGGCGTATCGACAGCTAAGGTCATTTAGCGCGCAATTAAATTTAATTATTCATGATCCCTGGGTAAACAAACCAGTACTAGGCTAGAAAATGTGCCTTGCCCAAGGGCACTCCACCATGACCGTAGTGCCACGACTGGGGATCGAACCCGGGACACCCGGTTACGAAATCGCTGACGCTAACCACTCGACCACAGAGGATTCCTTTGTAGATGAGAAAAGTTAGGTCTTTGAATAATAGATCAAATGTCTAACCTTGGTAAAAATCTCATCATGATATCTCCATCTCCAGTGGCTGCTGCTCCACCTATCTCATTGTCAACATAGGAACCAGCCCCGGCTATAGGGGAATCCCCTACTCTCCTACAAATAGATTTCACAGGAACTAAATTAAGATTCTAGACAGGCGACACCTTAAGGGTTTCGCGGGATAGAATAAGTGGAGAGGAGCAGAATTGCATCCAACTACCAACCGACCACACACAATGCTGAATGTATTATTTCAATTCTAACATGATCCAAAACGTAACAATTGATGACACTAAAGTATTTTGCAACAACAAAATTATCTCCGTAAGTCTAAAAGATAAAAATCGGGTTTTGGCGGCAAAGTGACTAACATTATGACATCAAACCGCTGATGTGACGTCAATTTCCTAGTATTCACACCCACAGAAAAAATTTAAGTCAAGAACCCCTATTAAAAGCTTTCTACAAGAATCCAAACTAAATGTATGAAAAATCTAAAAACCTTTGTTTGCACTTGATCTTGGACAAGTTTTAGGTTGAATTTCAGGTTTCTAGATGATTCCGTTATTTGCTGGTACGAGATCTACAGAAACAGTTTGTAAAAAATCTCTGAAACTAGATTTTTCCCAGATATAAAGATTCTTCAAGCTGTTTTCATTGTCCTCATATCGCTGAATTTTCGAACACATTGTGACAAAATAGCCATGTAGAACAGAATAGAATAATTCTTCTCCACTACGCTCATTCTATAAAGATATCTGTTTAACAACAGAATCATAATATATCACATCTTTTGTAGTTACATTTATTATTTTCAAAACAAGCAATTTCTCCTTTTGCCACAATGTTTTCAACTCTATTTAATGATTTAACTTTCTTTGGTAGAGGTTAACCATATCTTTAACCAGATGTTTTCAAAGTCGTCTGCTGCAGATATTTCGCATGTGGGAAAGGGTTAATGTGCAATTCCTCCTCTTTCAACAATGTCTTAAACTTTATTCAATAGTTAAATTTTCATTTAAAGAGATTTTTCACATTGTTGCGAATATGTTTCCAAAGTCATCTAATGCACATTTGATGTATGTGGGAAAGGGTTGCTCTTACCAAGATCTACCACTTACCCAGGTATTTTGTGGTTCATCCCATTGGTTGTTGTTCCACCTGCCACATTACCATTACTATCTATTACAATCATACCTAAAACAACATATACACATTCACTTACATAAATTTGTAACGCAAACAAAAATCGAAACACTGGACTTTATTCAAAACAAATATTATTTTTCTGCTAAATATGATAAAAATTTATATCTAGACAGAGCTTCAGAAAAGGACTATTTACATTATAAAACCCATGTTTAACATTTAACCCTTTCCCTCATATAGACACTTTCTGATGCCTCTGCAGCAGACAGCTTTTTGAAAACAGTGACAAAAGAAGAAATTGCTCAAAATAAGCAATTTCTCCTTTTGCCACAATGTTTTCCACTTTTAGATATAGGTTATCCATTCAATTATAAAGATATTCTATTTTTTGACAAAATATGTTCAAAGTCGTCTGCTTCAGAATTGTCGTATGAGGGAAAGGGTTAATGCTATGATGTGGGTACTCAAAAGAATTGTTTCACTGTGAATTCCAACATCAAAGGGATTGCTTTGGTAATATAAGAGATATTGTGGGATGTTTAATCCCCATTATCTAGAGCTCTGGCTAGACACTGTAAAACACTTTAATTTCGTAAGATCAAAATTTCATGATTTATGGCTTAAATTTAGGTGAACTGGCCGCCGTGATATGACTGAAAAATTGTTGAAAACGGCGTTAAACCCCAATCAATCAATCAATCTGGTTGGCTACACCATGATATACTAACTTTAACCCTCTCCCACATACAACAAATCTGCAGCAAACAGCTTAACCCTTTCCCTCATACGACAATTCTGCAGCAGACGACTTTGAACGTATTTTGTCAAAACATAGAAAATCTCCATAATTGAATGGATAACCTACTATGACAAAAAGTGGAAAACATTGTGGCAAAAGGAGAAATTGCACGTTTTGTGCAATTTCTTCTTTTGTCACTATGTTTTCAAAAAGCTGTCTGCTGCAGAGGCGTCGGAAAGGAAGGGTTAAAACCATCTGGAGAAAAATGTTGATATAATAGTTTAATTTTAGTATGGAGTTGAAAACATTGTTGCAAAAGTAGAAATTGCTCCTTTTGCCACACAATCTTTCAAAGGTCGTCTTCTGCAGAGGAATCAGAAAGCGTCTGTTTGTTGTAAAGGGTTAAAATGTACTTATTTAGAATACATACTTAGAAAACATGGCTTGAAAAGTCTTTGCAGTGGGTTATCCAAGGTACATCTCTATGAATAAGTTTAAAATATGTCCAGCACTTTCAGAGAAGAGTCTAATATTTTCACAGGTGAACTGAAACTTGTATGCTTATCAATTATTCACAGTTTTCTGGAATTTCCATGATTTTCTCTTTAACAATTTCATTATGTGAAAGGTCTATTACAGCATAAAATGAATAGCTTGAAAGAATAACTATATCCCACACCTATGGTATCATGGTTCCCAATCCCAACTTTCTTATCTGTTTCTTCAGTCATCTGATGTAGGGTACCATGAAATGGAAGTGGTTTATAAGGTCCACAATTCTTGGTAGGGTCTGGTGCAACATTCTGAATCAAGGAAAAATATGTTTACTCTTAACCCTTTCCCTCATACGACAATTCTGCAGCAGATGGCTTTGAACATATTTTGTCAAAAAATAGAAAATCTCTATAATTGAATGGATAACCTATATGACTAAAAGTGGAAAACATTGTGGCAAAAGGAGAAACTATTATTATTATAATGAATATTTTTTTGTTTTGCCACAATGTTTTAACACCTATTCAATATTTATTAGTCGCCGGGCAGAAGCCCGCGACTTCTATTTTTAATAGGTTTTCGGAAATCACATGGGAGGGGGGGTTATTATTAGATTATTTTTTTTTAAATGTCTTGAACATATTACAATTGCGTTTGTTTAAAAACACTAAGTTATGACACATCTAAAATGAAATAAATATTCCGATGTTTTAAGTATGTGCAGTTTCTTTATTTTGACTGGCATTTACGTTTTTGTGTTTTATTTACGAAGACAAAACAGTCCCTATTAGCTAGACTGGGATACTTTATTTTCATAAACTATGTAATCAAAAGGCGATAACTACAAACCTTTACGTCGCACAGTCAAATTTGTTTAGATATGCGCACCTGCTTGTAGAGACTATCGATATGAAAATCACGTTGAATTCTCCTTTTAATAGATCAGTATCAACATAAACTGGTAACAGAAACAACTAGAAATATCACTGAAGATGATAAATACCCCCAAAACAGCACCTTGACTCAAAATATGGTTTACGACCGACCAACAAAAGGGCCATAACTCTGTAAACAAGAAAAAGTAACAAAGGGCAATAACTCTGTATTTAGATTAAATAGAGTTATGGTTTCTGTACACTGCACTTTCTCTCAATGTGTTGTATCATCCTATGAAGTTTTATTAAATTCCAACAATTAGTTTTAAAGTTATGCTCCGGACAAGACTCTACGAATATGAAAAAGTAACAAACGGCAATAACTCTGTCATTATGTAAAGTAGAGTTATGTTTCTTGTACACTGCACTTCCTCTGATTATGCTCTACCATTATATGTAGTTTTATTAGATTCCATCTATTAGTTATTAAGTAATTCTACGGACAAGAAAAAGTAACAAAGGGCAATAACTCTGTATTTAGATAAAATAGAGTTATGGTTCCTGAACACCGCACTTCCTCTCAATGTGTTGTATCATCCTATGAAGTTTAATTAAATTCCAACAATTTGTTTTAAAGTTATGCTCTGGACAAGACTCTACGAATAAGAAAAAGTAACAAAGGGCAATAACTCTGTAATTATGTAAATTAGAGTTATGGTTCTTGTACACTGCACTTCCTCTGATTATGCTCTACCATTGTATGCAGTTTTATTAGATTCCATCTGTTAGTTATTAAGTAATTCTCCGGACAAGAAAAAGTAACAAAGGGCAATAACTCGGTATTTAGATTAAATAGAGTTATGGTTCCTGTACACTGCACTTCCGCTCAATGTGTGGTATCATCCTATGAAGTTTTAATAAATTCCAAGAATCAGTTTTAAAGTTATGCTCTGGACAAGACTCTACGAATAAGAAAAAGTAACAAAGGGCAATAACTCTGTAATTATGTAAATTAGAGTTATGGTTCTTGTACACTGCACTTCCTCTGATTATGCTCTACCATTGTATGCAGTTTTATTAGATTCCATCTGTTAGTTATTAAGTAATTCTCCGGACAAGAAAAAGTAACAAAGGGCAATAACTCTTTATTTAGATTAAATAGAGTTATGGTTCCTATACACTGCACTTCCTCTCAATATGTTGTATCATCCTATGAAGTTTTATTAAATTCCAACAATTAGTTTTAAAGTTATGCTCCGGACAAGACTCTACGAATAAGAAAAAGTAACAAAGGGCAATAACTTTGTATTTAGATAAAATAGAGTTATGGTTCCTGTACACCGCACTTCCTCTCAATGTGTTGTATCATCCTATGAAGTTTCGTTCAAATCCTATGTTGCATTGTTAAGATATGGTCCGGACAAAATATGGCTTCCGACCGACCGACCGACCGACCGACCGACCGACACAGTGACTCCTATATACCCCCCCAAAACTTTGTTTTTTGGGGGTATAAAAATAAGAAATATTTTGTGAAAATATGTCTCAAATATAAGCCTGTTTATCGGTCGTGAATGTCGAAACGCCTTTTCCTCTGTTCATGACCTAGTTTCATATTGCCAAAATGTAAACAAAGCGAAGTAACCGGAAGGAAGTAAAATGTAAACTTAGAAAAGTGACTTGTTTATGCAGACAAAAAATGTCGCACGACAAATTGATATCTTAAACGTCACGAAACGAGTGCATGGGTCGAATGTAGGAGAAAGAAAGATACTATATAAATGTTTTTTTCTCTCGAATGCAGTGGAATAAAACATGCACTACAGCTTTGCCTGACTTTGTATTCACTTTCTTCGATGTCTGACATCTTGAAACGAGGGTCAACATTTCGAAAGAATGCTCAAACACCTTATTACAGATAGTCTATCATAGATAGCTAATATTACACACTTAAATGATTAAATATATGTGATATTAAATGTTTATTTGGCTTGAAACAAATTAAGAGAAGAACAAAATCTGATAAACAATATATTTAGAAATAAAGAAAATCTGCTATTTCGCACCCAATTAATTTCATACTTGCCACCTATTAAATAGTAATGGGACTCGCAACTGGCATTTCTCTTGCGCCAAACATATTTGTATGCATCAACGATTTAGATAAACAATTTAGCTGATATGTTGTTTCAAGTAAACATATGATGATAATTTTTAACATCTGTGAAATATTTATTATAATTATTATTAAAAAGGAGGAAGTTCATGTCTTCAGCAATTTAACTGTTTTCTCAATGTTTTAAGCGTTTAAAGGTTTTCATTGCTGCTTCAGACATGGAAAGATTTAATAGCTTTTTATTGCATGTAGATTTAAATCCCAAAATGTATTAATTTGTTGGGTTTTTATTGACAAATACAAAACATCCAAAATCCTGACCACAAGAAATCCTGAAATTTGTAGATCTATGTGGAATTTCAAAAATCCTGGAATTAGTCCTTATGAAAACATTATGTGTATGTTTAGACTAATGAAAGTCAAGAATACATGTGTGTTAAACAATAAATCAATGCAGTCTTTTCCGGCGACATTGATGCCTTGCATCAACTTTCTCTTGTACTTTCCTTTAAAGAGACTAACAACAAAAATCAAAAGTAATATGTAGCTGCATTAACTTTTTTAAACTTGACTTCGGCTTTACAAATACAAGAACCTAGATGCACATTTATATGCTGAAAAACATTCCTGTAAAGTTTCATGACTGTAACTCAAATACTTTCAGAGATATATATAACTTTTTATAACTGGAGGTGAATTACCTTTAGAGATACATGTACCACAATTGTGCCAAACTCTATAAGCTGATCCTTACTAAATCAAGGGCAATAACCCTGTTGAAACTGGGTTGCAGTGAAAACAAAACCCAAGGTGCACACCTTCACATTCTGAGAAACATTCCTGTAAAGTTTCATTTAGTATAACTTAAATAATTGTATTGACCTTAACCCTTTCCCTCATATAGACGCTTTCTGACACCTCTGCAGCAGACGTCTTTTTGAAAACATAGCAACAAAAGAAGAAATTGCACGAAACGTGCAATTTCTCCTTTTGTCACAATGTTTTCCACTTTTAGTCATAGGTTATCCATTCAATTATAGAGATTTTCTATTTTTGGACGAAATATGTTAAAAGTCGTCTGCTGCAGAATTGTCGTATGAGGGAAAGGGTTAAGACTGTGTATTTACTGTATTTTGGGCTGTGGCCTCTATTTACAAGTGAATAATTATTGTTGCATGTGTGTCCCTGCCATTACAAATCAGCTATGCCTTCCACTATCTTAATTTAAATAGATCTGCATTGTAAGGGTGTCCCTGCCAATACAAATCAACTATACCTTCCAATAGTTTGGCTGACAGTCATTCTGTCTCCATTTTTGATATGATGTAATTGATTCTACACTGTGTGTATCCTCCAGGGTAAACCCAAGTTCTTCTGCAAAGGCTGTGGCTGCAATCAAAACACACTTTTGCTAAACCCTTTCTCAAATTTTGACACAAATGCACAGATGCATTTTAAAACATACACCAAAAGTAGAAACTGTTCATATTTCATAATGACCAATTTCTCCCTTTGACACAACGTTTTTAACCCTTTCCCACATACAACAATTCTGCAGCAGGCGACTTTGAAAACATACTGGAACAAATTTGGAAACTTCTTTAAATGAAAGTAAAATAATTGAATCGAGTTAAAAATATTGTGACAACAACTTTTTTGTTGCCATGTTTTCAAACAGCTGTCTGCTGCAGAGGCGTCAGAAAGCGTCCATATGAGGGAAAGGGTAAGAGATTTTCGATATTTGAGCCCTGATGTTTCAGATTTGTTGCATTTGGGAAAGTGTTAACTACATGTACTAAAATGTTTTATGCTATTTTTACAATGTTTATTGTTTAACCCTTTCCCTCATATAAATGCTTTCTGACGCCTCTGCAGCAGACAGCTTTTTGAAAGATAGTGACAAAAGCAGAAATTGGTTACAGAAGAGAAGATACTGCCGGACGCCGGACAAAAGGCGATCACAATAACTCACCTTGAGCACTTTGTGCTCAGGTGAACTAAAAACAAGAGAAATTGCTCATAATGACAGCGTAATGGTCTCAATCACAAAGAAGCAAACCTGTATGTATATAGTCTTGTGCTGCAGAATGATTGTTAAAGAGAGTTTTCGCATTTTTGTCAAAATGTTTTTAATTTCGTCTGCATATTTGTTGAATGGAATAACGGGTTAACGCACATGTGCAAAGTCACTTCTTTTGTTTTGACCGTCTAGGAGCTGTGAGATATTTCCGGTGTGAACTGGTTTATGATAGAATAAGTCAATGCGTAAATACCCCTTTCACAAATGCAGACCCTTGTGTACACAACTACATGAGGCGGATGACTTTGATTGTTTGATCTAGTTACACTGCCAAAAGAAATCAGAAGGGCAATACAATGGGTCATTTACGGGTGCAAATTAGAATTGTGTGTTATGACACTTACAAAAAACTGGTCAGTTCTTTTGAGAACACCTGTTTGATGAAGATGATTAAGTCACTTTTCATCTATTTTTAATTCTTGTCTGCACATTGCATTGGTGAACATATTTCGTCAAAAAATAGAAAATCTCTATAATAGAATGGATAAACTATGACTAAAAGTGAAAAAACATTGTGGCAAAATGAGAAATTGCTTGTTTTGAGCAATTTCTTCTTTTGTCACTATGTCGTCAAAAAGCTGTCTGCTGCAGATGCGTCAGAAAGCGTCTACAAGAGGGAAATGGGTTAAGTCATACAGAGACATTTTAACACCTCTGCATCAAAAGTCTTTTGAAAACATTGTGACGCGAGGAGAAATTTTTAAAAATGAACAATTTCCCATTTTGCTATACTATTTTAACCTCTATTTCATCATTATACTTTCATTTGCAGAGATAATACATGTTTTCACCATTATTTAAGCATAATATTTTTGATAGTCAAATTTTATTTTTTGACTCTTGGTACCCTTTAACCCTTTCCCTCATATAGACGCTTTCTGACGCCTCTGCAGCAGACAGCTTTTTGAAAACATAGTGACAAAAGAAGAAATTGCACAAAACGTGCAATTTCTCCTTTTGCCACAATGTTTTCCACTTTTTGTCACAGGTTATCATTCAATTATGGAGAGTTTCTATTTTTTGACAAAATACGTTCAAAGTCGTCTGCTGCAGAATTGTCGTATGAGGGAAAGGGTTAAGACAAACATTCTCATAACGTTTAAACATGCTCAAGTTAAACATGCAGCTTTCAGTGTTAACCCTTTCCCTCATAGGACAATTCTGAAGGAGACGACTTTGAACATATTTTATCAAATATTGGAAAATCTCTATAATTGAATGGATAACCTATGACAAAAAGTGGAAAACATTGTGTCAAAAGGAGAAATTGCACGTTTTGTGCAATTTCTTCTTTTGTTACTATGTTTTCAAAAAGCCGTCTGCTGCAGATGCGTCAGAAAGCGTCTATATGAGGGAAAGGGTTAACTAAAGTTTCTTTCAATTTGGCCTTGTGACCCTGTTTTTTTACCAACATGATCCATATCTGAACTTGGTCTAGATATCATCAACTTAAATGAGCTGAGAAAGTTTCAAGCTGCTGTAGCCCAAAGTGCAGTTTCTAAAGTAATAACAAGCTTTTTCTCAAATTTGGACTTGTGACCTAGTTTTTGACCAGACATGAGCCATTTCCACTCAGCAAAGATATCATTAAGACAAACATTCTGACAAAGTTTCAACATGTTTAAATAAAAAAATGTGGCCTCCGGAGTGTAAAAAAATATTGATAAGCAGAATGTGGACGATGGATGACAGACGATGGACAATGGACAATGGATGACGGACAAAAAGGCAGCCAGAATAACTCACCTTGAAAATTGTGCTCAGACCAGTTAAAACCTGCAGGCAGATGGATGAGAAGATGGACTGAATGATGGACAGACAAGGTCACTCCGGGTATAAGGAAAGAAGAAAGTATGCTTTTGATACGCAGTTGAAAACATTGTGGGAAAATAACAACAACACCATACCTTGGTCACCAACAAGCAGAGTGTGTGTGGTTCTCTCCATGACAGCTCTAGCAACAGAAATGGCAGTCTTTACATGTCTTATAGCTCCTACACTTCCTACATCATGGGTGATACTGAAATAACACAGAAATGGCAGTCTTTACAGTCATGTCTTATAGTGCCTACACTTCATACATCATGGGGGGGGGGGATACTGAAATAACATAGAAATTGGTTCTTCTGTAGTTGGATAATAAGAGAGGTAGTGTGGAGAAAAGACCTCTTAACCCCTCCTAATATGGACCTCTGAGTACCCACATAGGTTTAGGCTGAGTGAGAAGAAGGATTATATAGGCTAAACCCTTTCCCACATACAGACATATTTTAGTGCCTCTGCAGCAGAAGACTTTTGAAATAATTGTGGCAAAAGTAGAAATTGCTCATGAGCAATTTCTCCTTTTGCCACAATATTTTCAACTGTATTCATTGATTAAACTTCATCTGTGGTGGTTTACAATATTATTGAATTTGTCTGTTGTATATTTGTTGTATGTGGGAAAGTGTTAAGAAAGGTTTACTCCTACTGGCCAAGGCCTTTGTCAGACTAATATATTATATAAATCCATATCCATATACAACAAATCTATAGCAAACAGCTTTAAAATATCTATGCAGAAATATGGAAAGTTTCTAAAAATGTAGGTAGAATTATTGAGTAGAGTGGAAAACACTGCGGCAAAACGAAGTACATGTATTGCTTATTTCTATGAAAGTCTCCTTTAACTACAATGTTTTCAACAATCACCTGCTGAGTAAGTGTGAACATGAGACTTCATGTGGGAATGGATTAAGTTCAAAATAAAACTAGAAATATCACTGAAGGTAATAAATACCCCCAAAACAGCACCTTAACTCAAAATATGGCTTCCGACTGACCAACAAATGGGCCATAACTCTGTAAAGTAACATGCAATTGTAAGACCTTTAGGGTATGCACATCTCCTCTTGGTATAGAAGCTTCATGTAAATTTTTATTGAATTCCACCCAGTGGTTTGTAAGAAATAGGCCGGACAAAATATGGCTTCGGACAAAATATGACGAATAACTTAATAAGTAAAAGGGCCATAACTCCTAAGAAATAGGCCGGACAAAATATGGCTTCCGACCGACCGACAGACAGACCAACCGACCGACAGACAGACCAACCGACCGACCGACCGGCACAGTGACTCCTGTAAAATAACATGCAATTGTAAGAAAGACCTTTAAGGTATGCACATCTCCTCTTGGTATAGAAGCTTCATGTAATTTTTTATTGAATTCCTCCCTGTGGTTTGTAAGAAATAGGCCGGACAAAATATGACCAACAACTTAATAAGTAAAAGGGCCATAACTCTGTAAAATATCATGCAATTGTAACCCCTTTAGGATATGCACATCTCCTCTTGGTATAGAAGCTTCATGTATAATTTTATTGAATTCCACCCAGTAGTTTGTAAGAAATAGGCCGGACAAAATATGACCAACAACTTAATAAGTAAAAGGGCCATAACTCCTAAGAAATAGGCCGGACAAAATATGGCTTCCGACTGACCGACGGACAGACCAACCGACCGACCGACCGGCACAGTGACTCCTATATACCCCCCCAAAATATTGTTTTTTGGGGGTATAATTAGATGCATAATACTTTAAGCAAAAGTAAATTCCAGTTACAAATAGGTTATGAAAAGTACATGTATAATAGTCGCATTATTACATTGTTACAAAAAAAAAATACATCAAATAAGACAATCATAATAATATCATCTCATTCTGATTTATCTACAAGTACATCAAGCTCATTTAAGCATAATTACAAAATACAATATCCATAAGGAAATTATTAACCCTTTCCTATATACAGACACTTTCTGACTCCTCTGCAGCAGACAACTTTTGAAAACATTGTGACAAAAGAAAAAAAATCTCAAAACAAGCAATCTCTCCTTTATCTACATTGATGTCAACTATTTTGAGAAATTATACCTTCATTTGGAGATATTTTACATGTTTTTGCCTTGATGTAATTAGTTCAGATGTGTTGTATGTTGGAAAGGAATAAAGTATAAATATATAATGGGTATTGTTTTGTTTAGTGTTGACATTGACATGAACTGCATGATGAAGTTATAGTTGACATAGGTTTTGCATTTTTGAAACCCAAGTTCACAAACTTGTGAGACAGTCTTTAACCCTTTCCCACATTCAACAAATCTTCAGTATAAGACTTTGAAAATATCTTGGCTTAATTATGGATAATCTCTATAAAAGACATATAATAATTGGATAGAGTTGAAAACATTGTGACGAAAGCAAAAAAAATCAAATGGCTCATTATGTTATGTATTTTCAAAAATCGTCTGATGCAGATCGTCTTAAGACTCTTAACCCTCTCCCTCATAGGACAGTTCTGCAGCAGACGACTTTGAACGTATTTTGTCAAAACATAGAAAATCTCCATAATTGAATGGATAACCTATGACAAAAAGTGGAAAATATTGTGGCAAAAGGAGAAATTGCATGTTTTGTGCAATTTCTTCTTTTGTTACTATATTTTCAAAAATGCCGTCTGCTGCAGAGGCATCAGAAAGCGTCTATATGAGGGAAAGGGTTAAGGCGGTTAATTAAAACTACTCTGTACAGACCCATCCATTATCATTGCATCGAGAGTGGTTTCCCCCATCTCATCTGGACTCCCTCCCCATCCCACAGATCCGTCACATCTCTGAATCTCACACTCACTGCAGCCTCTCTCCACGGCATCTACTGCCGTCATGTTCGCAGTGGTGATGACCTTCCAGGCTAACAAACAGAAATTAATTTTCTTGAAGGTGAGATAATTTGGAGGTCAGTCTAATGCAAAATACAAGAAATTTAATAGAAACAATTCAATATGTACACAGTATCAGAACTTTTGAAGCCTAAATGTGTTTTCTTTTGGTTGCCATGGAAATCAGGACATTGCATTGATTTTAATTATTTTAATTATTGAAAGAGGACAGAAAGTTATATTTCATTTTGAATTGGATCAATAGGTTCATTTTGAATTGGATCAATAGTTTCAGAGTAGAAGATTTAAAGTGACAAATGATGACCAGACAGATTGTAGATAAGTGATACAAACAAGATTTATCAGATGAATTGTCATTCCAACATTGCATCATATGTGTGCATTAAATGTTATTACATACTAGATTAGAATTGATCAGAACTTGTAACTGAATGTTATGTATGGATTCGGTAATTTCAAAGCCATTTTAACTCACTAACCCTTTTTCACAGACAGACACTTTCTGATGCCTCTGCAGCAGATGACTAAGTTTTAAAAACATTGTGGCAAAAGGAAAACTCATTACAATGAGCAATATCTCCTTTAAATTCAACATTTATACTTTAATTAAAAAAGGGTTTTCATGTTTCAAACTTGTCTGCTGCAGAATTGTTTTGTGAGTGTAAGGGGGTGGGGTGTAACTTTAATCAATGGTCAGAGATATTGAGACAAAAGCTTGATCATCCTTCAAATTTAACATTACACATGCATTAAGCATTTAGTAGGCTTCGGAATGTGTCTGCATTTCTTTTCTGGATTGTGTTTTAAGTAATAACATTTTGACTGGTGGCATCCAATGCAAATCGAAACTATACAGAGGACCAGATAAGGAGACGTGACCTGGTCCTTTCCAGAAAATAACTCTTTTATACCCAACCAAACCCTATGTTGCTGGTACTCAAAAGAAAAGTCTCACTGAGACGATTCTTTTGAGTACCCACAACATAGGGTTTGAGGGACAAATAGGAAATTCATACCATGAAAAATGCCCCTTATCTGGAGCTCTGGCTAACAAGGTTATTTGTCAAAATATTGAGTTCTATTTAACTTTTGACAGGTTTCGAAATTAGCAGGAGCAAGTAGCTACTTTAAATGGGAACTTGCTAACTGCCCAAAAGAGTCAGTAAAAAAACTTGCAACATGAACAAAATGGCCCAGTTTCGTTTCGCTTAATGTTTCTGTTACTATGCTATCAAGTTTAATTACACACTCTTTTATCATTTTTTTCAAACAAACAAATTGTCAAAGTGATTGGTTTACACACCAACGGTTTTAGTGGATGCACGTTAATTGTCCATTTTACACCAGTTATCTCAAGAAGTAAGATAAATTTAATAAAGGTAAAAGCTTGCTTATGTTATTGTTTATCTTGCTAAAATGTGCTACAGTGAACTCGACAGTTCCGGGTCAGTAATCAAATTAACGAATCTTGTCTCTTTGAAAAGAAAGTTGAGAGAAACAAAACTACATAAAATGTTAAACAAATACTTCTTCTCCACGATGATATAATTCAACAATTATACAAATTTGTTAAAATGTTTCTTTAGTGTCTGCAATTGCAAGCTGTAAATTTGACAGTTTCGGGTCGAACTTGCCATTTCCGGGTCACGTGAC
Source organism: Serripes groenlandicus (assembly GCA_031761405.1). NCBI lineage: Eukaryota > Metazoa > Mollusca > Bivalvia > Cardiida > Cardiidae > Serripes > Serripes groenlandicus. The sequence goes on from JASEVX010000006.1 coordinate 50,366,133, forward strand.
AAATGTTTATTTCTGTTATCAGGGGTAACTTCAAACAGCTGTTTTTTAATAACAAGATATTCATTTAACATTTTTATTAAAATAATATAAAAAAAAATAACTAAAATATATCACTTGCAATTACCTATTGCCGCGAAAAACAGAACAGTGATGGGGCTAAATTTACAGTACACACTTTCATGCACGAAAACTGATGAATTTTTCAACCAACTAATAAGTCATATTTGACAAAAAATGTAAATTTTAATAACAAATTTTTAACATTGATTTATCACCATAAGCTTTAAATTATTCTTAAAAAGTTTCCAAAATAGTTTCTAATAAATTGAAAATTTTGAGAAATTCCTTTTGGCTGACCCGGAAGTGTCGTATGTGAACTTGGTCAAATTTATCCGCTAGTTTGGCATAAACAACTTCGACAGGTCAATAGAAGATATATATCTTGTTTAGTAGTAAATAACCTATACATGTATGTGCAATACATAACTGTATTACTGAAATTATGGCTACAATCAGCAATTTACGCTGTGACAGGTAAATAATTAAAAATATTGAGATTTTGCTTTCGCGGGAATCGATGCAGTCATGTGTTTAGAGATTACGACATCCGTTTTTGAAATGACAACATCCTAAATTGAAGTGAAACTAGCCAAGCTAATGGGAAATATGGCTTGATAATCAAATTGTCAAAATACTGTATCATTCTCGAATACTTAACATTTTTTTCCAAATTTGACCCGGAATTATCGAGTTCACTGTACCTAGGTACTATCAAAGGAGGTAGCAAGTACTGTACATGCTATCAGCCAACAAAGTTTATTTCGAACGCTGTGTGATCCAATAGGATGTTCCTAAATCACAATCATCGTGGGTACATGTAACTACATTCGAGTAGCCTTTGAAGTAGGAATGCGGATTTGTGAATTTGGAACGAATGTCGGACGAAGCGTACCACTGCCTTACCGTACCAGGACGAAGCGTACCACTTTCTAGGACGAAGCGTACTACATATAGATTATATAGTGAAATTTTAATAATATTAATGTATTGTTTGTTAAACTGTTAAAAAGTGTATTATGTTATTTACTTTTTATTTCTAGGCACCTATAAATGCCATATGTAAATAATATTTATGCATTTAACCAATACATTATATTTATGAATTAAAATACGTCTATGATTTAACTACATGTTGTTGTTATTTAAATTTCAGTGTTACAAAATAATGTACTAATTAAGTATTTAAATTATTTTATTCAAGATGTGTAATAACAAGTTTGTACTGTTTGAGGATCTTAATTGGGTTAAAGGAGTTATTATCGATCGCCCCACCAGGTAAATGACACTTGTTATGATACTTGTTATTCACACCTATTATCGAGCACCCCACCAGGTATTTACTACTATATAATCTATATGTGGTACGCTTCGTCCTGAAATGGTACGTAAATGCAGTGGTACGGTAAGACAGTGGTACGCTTCGTCCTGCACCCATTTGGAACAGTCTCGAGCTATGAATTAATAAGGAAGTCAATTAAATTATTTAACACCACTTATAAGCATTGACAGCCTTCATATACCTTACCTGCTCGTGTTGCATTGGTAAAAGGCCATGTATTAACAACAATAGGCAGTGCATGGTAATGATATTGGGTAATTAAAAGAAAAAGAATAAAACATTTGAAGCAGCCGCTTTCGATAGCCATTTTGACTGTCACATGACTTAACAAACCATGTTTACTTTACGGATACATATGCAAAATGTGACATATTCCAGAAACTCGCTTTCTTTTCCGATCATATGAATGTCTAGTCTGTAACATCAACCTTCTGTAATGGTAGGGAATATTGATGGATGCAGAATATGATAACGGGTGCCAAGAAAGAAATTATGTTCATGTCTTTTACCAACGTTTTAATCCAAAAAGTATGTACTAGACCTTTCGCAAGTATATAGAAGCTCGAACAAATGTTGTTACTTCGGATCAGTTATGCTAGATAATAAAGGTAAACATACAATTGAATCGGTCAATGCATTGATATCCCCGACCACACTCAACAGCTAAATCGTGAACACATGCGCTGGGACTACTTATACATACTTATACATCCGAGACATGCGTTTTTCATGACTCTTTAAACCTGTTTAAACTAAATATACAAAGTATATGTATACAGAGCTTCATTTTACCAATTCGATTTTATTCGGCAATGAGGCAACTGAGGGTACCTTCATGGCAATGTAATTATTTACCATTGGCTAAAACTAATTGTTAAAGGGTTCGATCATTGACCGGGTCTTATCATACACATTTTCAATGGTAGTAATGTATACTAAACATTACACTCATAAGTTCTTTAATGATCGTAGCAATGAAAAATAATACAATTCATTATTAGTTTTAATTCTTACTTTGCATACAATGTTCCACACCGGCATCTTGTTCTTAATACTAGAACCATATTTCATAATACTTAGCGGAGAATGAGTATACGTCAATAGACCCGGCCAAAAGATATTGTGTATCCTAACATAACTCAAATATTTCGGTATAAATCAAAATATACTTAAAGTGCTAAGCATAAGTGATTCTATAAGCAAAACACTGTTTCATCCGGGCAGTGTTTATATTCGTGTATTCTGAGTGCATGCATCTAAATTCATCAATCACTCATCGAGTGCTAGTTAAAAGCTGGGACTACTAATACGTATTAGTGGTCCCAGTTAACAGTTATACATGTATTGGTTGCTTCGACTATCAGTTGTCCGAGTGCTTGGTGTTTAACCCTTTCCCACATACAGCAAATCTGCACCAGACGATGGTGAAAATATCTTGGCAAAAACACGGAAAAGGTTCATAAATGTAGGCATAGTTACTGAAAAGAGTTGAACATATTGTGGTGAAAGAAGAAATTGATCGTTTTGAGCAATTTCTTCTTTTGTCAAAATGTTTTAAAAAGTCGTCTGCTGTAGATGCATCAGAAAGCGTCTATATGCGGGAAAGCGTTAAGACAGAGAGAGAGAAACAATGAAAGAGACACAGACAGACAGACAGACAGACAGACAGACAGACAAACAGAGAGAGAGAGAGAGAGAGAGAGAGAGAGAGAGAGAGAGAGAGAGAGAGAGAGAGAGAGAGAGAAGGAAAAGAATGTCTTCATTTAGCACAGGGGAGCGAAAGATATATATTTATTATTGTATTATGCCAAATATATATAATTGCTTACATTATTTACACATATAAAATTTGACTTAAAGTCGTTAAATGGTAGATAAATTAATAAATGTAATTAATAAAAAGAAAAATAAGATATGACTTGATTTTGAGTCTGGGTGTTCATAGCTTTATCCGTGCCACGTAATATGAGTAATAGGAAAATAAGAAGCTTATAAATCCGTGTCTATTGTTTGCTTGAAGATCAATGATACTTGCTATTGTTATAAGACAGGAATTGAAATCAATTATCCAAATTCATATTATTGCGAGTCACGGTTTCGTGACACTATACAATTGACAAAGCAATTATAAATAGATCTCCATTATATTGTCTTCTTACTTCCGCACTCAATCAAATTGCTTCCTGTGTTATGACTGTACGTGCACCCATGACTGTTCGAGATGTTCATTCAGTGCACCAATGCGTTAATATCTTTGGTTGATTTTTGAGACAATTGCATTTGTGTTTTTCCTATCAAACTTCAAATTCGTGCTATGGTCGTCACACGGTTGCGATACATTTAGTAACTGTGTGTGTTATGTTACTGTCAGTACGAATGGTATCTAATCGAATTGGATCTTTATGGGTTGAAAGTCTTAGGGGATCTTCTACAAGGGTGTTGAAAATGTTGCGAATAAACACTTAATCCCTTAGCCCAAACTCACTTTAAATAGTTTTGTAAAATACTTCAGATATCATTTCCCTATTCCTGTCGTAAAACTATTTATCACCAGCTTGATCTATCAAAGAAACAAATAATGTTTACTTCAAGGGATATGGTTATTTAAAATGTGCCAGCCTGCATTGGAAATAATATATATCGACTTCGCAGTTTTGAATGTTTAAACGGTAAGTAAATATGGTTTAAGTTTTCAACCTTTTAGTTTATAAAGTATCATCCGTTTACTCCATTTAATGGCAACATAACATTTTCGATATTAATCATATTATTTCAACACAAAAATAGGATAATATCTTTGTAGAGAGTTTATTAAAAGGTTAAAAGAACATACACATTGTCAAACACTGCAATGAGGGCACAATAAAAAATACATCGAGTAAGAGAAACAGTACCCTAATTCACAAAGACTTTTCGGCCCGATAATAAAGCAACATGCACATATAAGGAAAAGGCATATATAAATCAATGTATTTCTGGAGAAACCTGCATGCATTTAACAAGAAGCAGCATGTGCAAGTAGATATTTCATTGGATGATTGGAACAAGCATTCCACTAATGTATTGCATTATTTTGAACAAACTGTAGATGTTAATGGACATGATTTAGCCGGTTTAGAGATTACAAATCACCTGGCTATCAGTATGATACAGATTTGGAAATTTTTAATAGTTCCATTACGGATGATGATATATTAAATGCCATCAGAGAATCCAAATAAATCATTATAGGATGTATATTGTATATCCATATTGTAACCCTGTGTTAAAAGAATTTTCAATATAATTTTTCGTGCTAGAGAGTTTCAAAACACAGGGTCAAAATATGTTATTATTCCCGTTCATAAACTGGGTAATATAAATTACCACGGTATTACGTTAATTGATGGTTTCAGAGAACTGTATGTGGTTCAGTCTCACTATGCCACTGTTTTTGTTATTTGGTCAACATTTTAATCTTACTTTGCCGACACATTCCGTCTTAGAGGGGATAGAGGTATAGAGTAATGATTCCTGAAACAGAAAATCCACAGGAGGCGAACATTGTCTATCCGGTTAGCCTGTGCGGCATGCGTAGTTTTAATTATTTTGTAAGAATATAAGTAACCGAAAAAATTATCGATTTAAAAAAGAAATATGACTAGAAGACGATCATTTTCATTCCGTGTTTTTTGCATGACCGTTATTTCTTATCCAATATCGGGGGACACTTCAGAAAGTTTTATACGTTATTGATTTTTTTTTCTCCCGTGTTTTAACTTATGTTTCTTTTTGGTTAGGAGCTAATATTAAATATTCATTTTCCTTACTTTAACAAATAATTTATGGAATAAGCTTTATAGAATGTAGAATTGTGTAAACCTATAGGTTGTTAGGTGTTTTTTTCTCGCTGCGACGAGGTTGCGAAAGCGAGACTAAGGTGTTGCTTTTCTGGCGTGGAAATGGTAACTTAGTTAAATCTACGATATTTAAATAATTTTCACAACTTTGACAGCTTTTTGCAAAATGTTGGACATAATGTTGTATGTCCACAATACGTTTTCTTGGTAAATGATCGAGTTTTCTATTTGCTTGATGTTTCTCGGTAACTTGATCTCTGATGAGTAGCTTTCGAGGCAAACCTGTCGTTTTAATGCTTTTCACGCTCCATTATGCACTACAGTAGGGGTTAGATAAACTGATATTGTGAAAAAACGAAGTCGGTAAGGTATACTTTTCTTGATATCAAACGATTTTTGATAAAAATATAAATGAATAGATTAAAAAAAATCAAAAATTAAATGTACAGATTTTTTTTAAATGAAAGAAAGGCGCCTTTTCTTACGCGAAACACACCGTCATTTCGGTCCTGAAAAGTGACGTTATAGACGCTTTATTCTTTTTAAACGTACGACACAAAGAAGAAAATTACATGTACGTGAAGGTATTCTTAAGATGCAAATCGTGATATAATTTCGCAGCTATCAACCTAAAATTTACCAAACCATCAGCTGTTTTTGTTTTAACGAGGGACATTTGAGAGACGTGGTATACTTTGAGGTCTCGTAGTTTAAAAACTGTTTTAGATACGAACAAAGTAAGAACAGAATCTTATTGGACATATGCTGTATTATGGTGATGCAAAATTTCGTGATGAAATTCGAATATGTTTTTAGAGGCGCGTTCTAACTTAAGCTCAACGTTAAAATTTCGTTTGTTTTTTTCAATTTTTCTCAATGAGTACCGGTTCTAAGGCTTTCATATTTTGAATATAGTTACATCTAATACCCTTCTTCACATTGTTTTGGTTGATTTTGAGATTTGGTCATAGTTTCCTCATTTTTTGTTAGATTGATTTCACATTGTGCACACGCATTTTATAAATAATATACTTCAACATATCAAACGGGTTTTTGGGCCAAACATTTTTTTTTTCATTTTTTAATTTCTTGTATTTTTGAACTTTGCGTTCAACTCAACGTTAAAGTTTCGGATTTCTTTTTATTTGTTCTCAATAAGTACTGGTACTAGGGATTTCATAACTGGAATAAAGTCTTCTGCACATTGTACGCTGAAAATGCTGAGCGTGACCTTCTTGTTGGGGTAAAACACATGACTTTTGAAAATTGGACATAGCTTCTTCAGTTTGATTTTAATTTCTTGTATTTTTGTACTTTGTGTTTAACTCAAAGTTAAACAGTTTTTTTTATACATTGCCTCAAAAAGAACAAGTGCTAGGGTTTTCAAATTTCAGTCAAATTTATATCTTGTACTCTTAATGACATTGATTGTTGTAGCAAATGAATGTTACCTATTTTTGAAGCGAATTTTGTTGTTGGGTTTTGAGAATCAAACATATCCTCTTCATTTTTTGTTAGATTGACTACAATTTGCGCACACACATTTAATGAATAATATTTCAAGAAATATCAATTTCTTTAGGGGCTCATGCATTTAGATTTTTTTTTATGAATATTGTTTACTTTTGGTCTTTTGGTCATTTGTCATTTTTACAATTGTGTTTAGCTCAACGTTAACGTTTCGTTATTTTACTTTTTGTCTTTTACACTTGTTGATTTAAAAAAAGCATTCGAATCTGTTAACAGATCCAATTTATTTACAGCGTTAAGAAGCCATGGTTTGATCTGTTTAAAAGCTATACATGACATTTATTGTACTGTTGAGTCATGCGTTTGAGATAAAAGCTCTTATACATAATCTGAGTCATTGAACTGTCCGATCGGTTTCAGACAAGATTGTAAATTTAGTACTCTTTTGTTTTGTCTTTTTATTAATGAATTAGAATCGGTATTACGTATTTCTTGCTCAAGGGGAATCCAACTTTAACTGGATCTTACTGCTATATTTTCGCTAATGTTTGCTGATGACGTTGCTCTAATAAGTGACACCGCTGTTGACCTTCAGTAGCAACTTAATGAGCTACATGTGTAGTATACTCAGTCGCAGATGGGAATAAACACGCAGCAAACGAAGATACATGTAGTTTTATTTTAAAAAACCTTGATGATTATAAAAAAGATAGTTGGTATTACAATAACAAGAGCTGTCTCGTGACAGCACACTAGACTATTCGAAAGCTTGTCAGTAAAATGTTTTTTTTGTCAAAGAACATGTATAATGTGTAATTTGTTAAAGAACAAAGGTCAAAGATATGAAACTTGTTCTAAGATCTTTGCATCCCCCTCGAGAGCGTTTATTACAATTATTGTTAAAGTCTTTGGTTTGGTAAGACCAGGGATAATACAACAGAATAATGTTCTGATAAGGTTTCTTTAAAACCTGATGACCTTAAACATATGAATCAGCATTCAATCCATTCCCTTATGGAAGTGGAAGTTACTGACTGCAAGTTGTCTTTTTCTCGTACTTTAATGTCTTATATTCTTATATAACTTAGTCATAATTTATAATTATGTCTCATTTACCTTACAAGTTGTTTGTCATTCTAGACAAACGTCAGATCTACATCAGGCATCTGAAACTAAAGCTGTTGGACAGATTGTACTAAAAAAGCCAATGACAAATAATTACAAAACAAACAGTATATTATATTCAATTTATTCAAGTGTTGTGTACTTAAATGTTCAATAATATGTGTTTTAATGTTGAATCTACAATTATAAATGAACATGGACTTGGATATAAGTATTGTTAGTGAATGGTGTTTAACATAGCTTTGAACAATATTTCAATTAAATCACAACACATCCCAGGTAAATAACCAGTAATGCCACTATCCTGTTAATCCATCAGACATATACATGTCCATAGTTCCCAGAACTACAATATTTACCTCCCCTGGCAGCCATGTTTTGATAGGAAAATTTACTAAACGTTAAATAAAGAAATATCTAATATAATTAAATTAAACAATTGCATGTACTAAAATAATTCAATCAAGAAGTCGATATAATCAGAGCAAGAGTAAATAAACAGGTCTATGTATGCTACATTTTCAACGAAGAAGGACATTTCATGAAGTAAGACGGAACATGCAGATTCCGTGTGATTTATATAACGATATTCTTTTCGATTTGTATTTGCATTTTAAAATATGTTAAAATTTAATTTAAACAATAATAACTTAATTTCTGCTTTTCATTTGTGTTTTTTCATTGCTTTGACGGCTATACTATCAATATATTTATATTGTAGAAAAGTAGTTCCGGTCATTTCTAAAAATAAGTAGACACATATGTAAATAAAAAGTTCTTTATACCAGTGTTATATATCCCATAATCTGCTCATTGCAAGATAAAATACACACAACTATCTTGAAATAATTCAGTTTAGGCTGCAGCTCGGATGAATATTTAGGAAATATATATCTTTTTTGTGTGATATATCGGATCTTATTTCACGATTTTGAGTTCAGGCGTGCAGTAATTAATTACGAAGGCCAAATGACCTGAGTGATTAGTTACTAGCTCTATTTACTTTAAAAACTGGATTGACAAAATTTGGAAGAGTACCTGTCAAAATCCTGTTGAAGATATTTTATCAAAAAATTGCGCCTATACTTAATTGTGATTCAGAAGTCTGGGGTTTCACCCAACACCGGCAATAGAGCAAGTGCATCTGTCATTTTGTTAATATATATTGGGAATGTCTAGGTATTGTTCAAATACATTTGTATATAACGAGTTAAGGCGTTACCCTATGTATATAATGAAATACAAAAGACTACTTAAATACTGGTTTCGCCTGCTTAAAATGTCTAACAATAGATACCCAAATCGATGATATAAGATTCAGTTACAGTGGTAAGATTGATTGATTGATTGGGGTTTAACGCCGTTTTTAACAATTTCTCAGTTATATCACGGCGGCCAGTTCACCTACTCATGCATTTCCTGGTGTTCTTACACAACAATATTCCCAAGCAAACAGTGTAAGAGTCCTGGGCTTAATCAATTGAAAAATGTACTACATGTTATACTCATGCCTTTTGATATGTTCGGTTAAACCAAGGTTCTACGAATGAAAAAAACAAGTTTTTGCATGTATTCGACGTTTACAAACAGAAACTACATGTTGATTTAAGAGATTCTAATAACCTACGTTTTTATAACTTAAATTCGCTGAACTTTTCTTACAAATGATATAATGACTGTATTAGCAGAAACTATGTCAGACACATAGGTTTACTAAGAAATGACTTCTCCCTATCGAGTCTAACACTGGAAGGTGTAACAATATACCTTACTAGAGAAAGTTGATGCAAGGCATCAATGTCGCCGGAAAAGACTGCATTAACTTATTTGTTACCACACATACATTCGTGACTTTCATTAGTCTAAACATACACATAATGTTTTAATTAAGGATTAATTCCAGGATTTTTGAAATTCCACATACAAATTTCAGGATTTATTTTTGTCAGAATTTTGGAATTTGTGTATTGTGGGATTTAGATCTACATGCAATAAACAGCCATTTAACCATTTCCATGTTTAAAGCAACATTGAAAACCTTTAAACGTTTAAAATATTGAGAAAACGGTTACATTGCTGAAGACATGAACTTTCTCCTTTTTAATCATAATTATAATAATTATTTCACAGATGTTAAAATTTATCCTCATATGTTTAAAAAGTAGACCACACTTGAAATACCATATCAGCTAAATTGTTTTTTTAAAATAATTAATGCATACAATATAATTAATAGTATTATGTATGGCGCAAGAACAATGCCAGTTGCGAATCCCATGATAATTTAAAAGGTGGCAAGTATGAAATTAATTGGGTGTGATTGAACCGATTTTCTTGATGTTAAAATTTATCCTCATATGTTTAAAAAGTAGACCACACTTGAAATACCATATCAGCTAAATTGTTTTTTAAAATAATTAATGCATACAATATAATTATTATTATTATGTATGGCGCAAGAACAATGCCAGTTGCGAGTTCCATGATAATTTAAAAGGTGGCAAGTATGAAATTAATTGGGTGTGAAAGAACCGATTTTCTTTATTTCTAAAATTATTGTTTATCAGAGTTTGTTCTTTTCTTCATTTGTTTCAAGCCAAATAATTTCAAGTCCCGGTAGCTCAGTCGGTAACGATGCGGGCTGTCAAACCAGGGGTTGTGAGTTCGAATCCCGGCTTGGCCAACTTTCTTTCTGACGATTGACAAAAGTCATTGCGACATGCGTCATTCGTCTTCCACCAATGGTCTAATTCTATGTGGAAAAGCAGCCAGTTGCTTGGAAAGATTGTTGTGTGAAGTTCTAGTGATGGAAAACCAGGAAACACATGAGTAGGTGAACTGGCCGCCGTGATATGACTGAGAAATTGTTAAAAACGGCGTTAAACCCCAATCAATAAATTCAAACCAAATTAACATTTTATATCACCTATATTTAATCACTTAAGTTTGTAACATTAGGTTTTTGAGCATCTTTCGAAATGTTCACCTCGTGTCAAGATCGAGTTGTCGTGACATCGAAGAAATTGAATAACAAATCAGGAAAAGCTTTAGTGCATGTTTTATTCCACTGCATTTAAAAGAAAAAAGCATTCTATATTATCTTTCATGTGAATATTATATTTTATGTGAATTAAAATGATTTAAATCTTTCTGGTGAATCAAAAGTATTCCTAAGTAAATCAAAAATATGTTCGTTCATCCGTCCGTCATGTGTTTCTCTTGTATATAATACTATTACAAACTAATCATACTCTATTTTAAAATGTGAAGTTTGAACAATGAACTTTGAAGTAAGAACACGGAAAAAACGATTGGGGTTTTGCAACATATAATGTGTGCTTAAGTTATTTTAGAAGTTATTTCTGTTTGCAGAGAGTCGCATATTTAAAAGAAAACACAGACACACACTTACACAGGACGAATTGATGTATGCTGAGAAAGAAACCTCCGTTTTAGGCTGATATATGTATTAAAGACAAACATGACTTGTTTCCAGTTTATAGGCATCCTTATTATTCTACTGGAGATAAAGGGAAACTCTGGTAAGGTACACATAACCCTGACGTTTTCTTACGCCTCTGCAGCAAACGGCTTTTTGAAAACATGGAGACAAATGAAGGAATTGCTCAAAATGAGCAATTTCTCGTTTTGTCACCATGTTTTCAATTTTTTTTCAATAATGATACATTCTTTCATGGGGATCTTCCATGTTTTTGCCTAGATGTTTTCAAAGTTGTCTGCTTCAGATTTGTTGTAAGTGGGAATGGGTTAAGACACCATTGGGTATTTATGAAGACGGTATATATAGTCAATCTTTGCTACGACATGTATGATGTCTTTTCCAAAATATACCGATTGTCACAAGTTTCCTGAAGTATGTTTAACATTCTGTGAAATTGGGTGGACCAAGATTAGAGATGCGACTTTGCGCAGGCTGGTTTGATTAAACACTGGTCAAAATGCACTAACAATGTTTTTCCCAGAGCGCCGCTCACACTCCCATGCACTGTTCTACATTTTCAACCACGCTATAGTAGGTGTGTGACTCGAAGATTCTGTCAAGTCGTGTATATTCTGATAAGACAGAGCTGATGAACAAGGGGTGTAACTGAGCGACAAACATGTATGTTATGTATTGAAACAAATGTAGCGTACTATAGTGTAACATTACCCCTTTCCCTCGTACAGCAATTCTGCAGCAGACGACTTTGAACGTATTTTGTCAAAAAATAGAAAATTTCCATAATTGAATGGATAACCTATGACAAAAAGTGGAAAACATTGTGGCAAAAGGAGAAATTGCACGTTTTGTGCAATTTCTTCTTTTGTCACTATGTTTTCAAAAAGCCGTCTGCTGCAGAGGCGTCAGAAAGCGTCTATATGAGGGAAAGGGTTAATAAATCATTCTATTTAAATCTTTGACTATTATAACTGTAGGTGTACTGTCCTTAAGTATGCATTTATATCAATTTACAAGATAAGAACTACTAAGAACTACTAAGAACATATTCAGTCCGGTAAGCTGTCTTTGATTCAATCATGATAAAACATATTACCACTAGAAATGACATTGTCAAGTCAAAGAATACTGTATATGTCTTGGCCATCTATAACATACAGAACAGCTCAAGAGGGATATTTTACCAGTTACGCTCACCCCGGGGTTGAGGGATCTATCGATAAAATTATAAAACCGCCGCGTTAAGTTGCGACCCCGACCTAACTCGGGTTTTTCACAGGTATTTCATATCTGAGTAATTTATGTTTTTTAATGTGTTTTTTGTGTGTAAATGAAACACAATTGATTTATGATTAATTCACTGAATGATGACCCGTATCGTCTACGATTTATAAGAACATTCTTTTAACGTTTGGGCTCTATTATGCATTAATACTCATTACAAAAACGCATTTTTGTCTGAATCACATTAACTCTTTCCCTCATAAAGACAAACAAATGTATGACGCCTCTGCAGCATACGTTTTAAAATATAGCGACAAAAGAAGAAATTGCTCTATTCAATTATTGTTATCAAAATAGTCCAAAACTTGTATTACATGAGAAATGGAGAAGCCCTATTTTGTACGTGTATGGAAGAGTCTACTTTAAGTAATTCGGCGCTGAAAGAGTTAAAATTCAGGTACCAGTTAGTTTCCAATTGATTCAGTTATAATGTCAGTCTTATTTTACAAAAGGACAAAGTTTGGCACGAATGAAGAATGTAACAATGAGTTCAGAGTATGGCTACTGGGTTGGATCAAACATAGTGGATGGTAATTACAACAGAAACGTTTCAACATGTAAACCTGCTTGCTGTGCAGTAACAAATAACGCTTCTACAATTAAGGTTGAGCCATGGATACAAATAGATCTAGGAGAAACAAATACATTTACTCGTATTGTTTTATATGGCGGGACGGGTGATGACTCTGAACGACGTAAGTTAAACAATAATGTATTTGAGCCGTTCCACGAGAAAACCAACATTATGGACTCTGCGTAATGTATCGACCAAGATCAGCCTTCGCAGTCCGCGCAGGCTAATCCGGGCCGACACATTCCGTCTCGTTGAGATAGAGGTATAGAGTGAAGATTCCTGAAACAGAAAATCCTGGTCTATACTTTACGCAGAGTCAATAATGTTGGTTTTCTCGTGGAACGGCTCATTTATATTCGAGTCATGTCAAGATGGAAAAATCTGTCGTTGCACCAAGAAACGATGATGGCTCAGGCCTAAACGATTATGTTATATCTCTTAACATGTATTGTGTAAAGTGCGCATAATTGGCACGTTGTCTAGATTAAAAACAAATTAGTTTACTATTCGGTTAATATTAACTTATGTGTAACATATTTGATGAATTGACCCTTTCCTTTGTGCAACACAATTGCATCAAACAACTTTGAAAACATATTCACCTAAATATAGAAATGTTAAATTGATGAAGGTATAACTATGGAAAAGAGATGAAAGCCCTTTTACAAAATGAGAGATGAACATAAAGAACACTTTCCTTTTTTTTCACGATGTTTTACAATATATGTACTGTTCATAATCGCATACAGAACATTTTCTATACGTTAATATCTTTAATGTGATGTCACTGATGTGGACTTATTATGTAAATGTAAATTTGTATAATGGGTCAGAGGCCCAAATAACTGAATAAACATATTGTATTTTATTGTATTGTATTATAAGAGCCTTCAATGTCAACACACATGTACATGTAAAACGACGATGCATTTTAAATTGTTTGTAAGCAAAACTTTATCATATAAGCATTTTCTCCATGTACAGCGATTTTCAATTGCATTCAATAATTATAATTTCATTAAAAAATATCTTCTGTTATTGATTTCAAATGTTTTAGCTGTGGAGATGCAGTATGGGAGAAGGGTTGATGCAAATATTCAACGTTGTCATGGCAAAACACCTACATACTGCAAAAACAACATTAGTACATGTAATCTTGACACAGTGAGAGAGTGCATGTTTTCTCACAAAATTGTACACATCCAAGTAACATGAAGTAAACCAGTCACCATTGCCTCGATTGCAATTAACATGTATGATATTTAGGGATGTCAATGGTTAACCAGTTAATCGGTTAACCATATGTTATTTGATTAATTGGTTAGTAATTCAGGCAACCGAGTATTTTTATTATCATTATTATGCCATATTTATCATAAAATACATACGTTCAAAAGCGCTTAACAAACAAATACATGCTTACATACAAACAATCTATAAAAACAAAACCCGTATGAAACTGACAAATTAAGGCTTAAGTTTATAATGAGATTTGGTTCCAATATATCTCAATACAAAAATGTGTCTTCAGGGCTCTTTTAAAAGAAGCAAACTTGTCACAGACCCTTATTCCTGCCGGAAGAGAATTCCATAGCTTTGGGGCAAAAGTGACATAACTTCTGTCGCCATACATCATAGTACGACATCTTGGTACTACAAGTGTCGTAGCATTATTTTTTGATCTAAGGTGTCGTTAGGGTTTATACACCTTTAACATGTTTTTGACATATTCCGGGGATTGACCATGCAAGGATTTGTATGTAAGAGTTAGTGTTTTGTACTTGTTTGTACTTGGTATTTTAAGATATGCAGCTTTGTTCATTTTTTCAATCTACATATTATATATCGAATAACGGTCACTTCGTACATGACTGGGAAATGCGAGTTAAAACATCAACAACAATAATAAAAAGGGAAATAACGAAACCCGGAAGAAAGTGAATATTAGTTGTCTATGAATTTATTCGGTTAACCGATTAACCGTTTATAAGATTATACGATTAACCGGTTATTAATATCGGTAACCGTTGACATCCCTAATTATATTATACAACCACCACAATATTCGAGGTCTTCTCGTAATGATAAGTACTAAAATTGTACAATAAGTATATTGATATGAACAATTTCAAACTACATCACCCTTTTCCATAGAAGGTCTCGGGCAATCATTTGGAATTAACATGACATAGACATGGTTTTTTATTTACGTTTACATATACATGCATCTTCTTATACAAACAAATAAGGAAGATCATAAGTTCATGGTCATTTAAAAAGAAAAAAGTAGTGTCGTTGGGATAAACTGCAATGATTTGAACTTTGCTTGTATAAAAAGAAAATCGGGTTTTCCAAAGCTGTTTTAATTTCGGCAGTAAACCGTAAAACAATGGCGCTAATAATTATGCCGAGGTCATATTCAGCTTAGTTAACGAGTTCATTAAACAAAAATATAAAAATAAACACTTATAAGATATTCTATTTATCACATAAAGTGATTTATCAGAAGTATTTCGATAGAATGTACTTAACGTTTACAATATTTATAGATGAAATTTACCAGTTTTGGAGCCAAAGTGACTAAAGTTATGACGTGAAACCGCTGACGTGACGTCATTTTTATAGTGATTCGTTCACGTTCCATATAAAAAACTACGTAATGGGCATATTATATCGGATACAAGCATTGGCATTTGATAAAAACGGAGCATAACATTGCAGGAGTGATAAATGGGTTCGTATTGCACGCCAAGTAGCGTGTAAAAAATCGATATCTTACGAGACCGTGCAAAACGTACCCATTTATCGCTCCTGCAACGTTATGTTTCTTTTATTATATACCTACAATCTATGAAGAGCGAAAAAAATATGAATGACGAATGAATATTTACTACAATACTTAGGCCACGCCTCTATAACGTATTCTAATACTTAGGTCCCGCGCAATAACATCATCAAATTAAATTGTCATTGTTATATCGGAGAAAATGACAACACAATCTTTATTTGCGTGTTTTAATTAAATTTGACTCTAGGTTTTGATACATAAAATAAAAACAATTTTCCTAAATAATATTGGTTGTCTGGATATTGTACTACGTAGCGCAGATTCAAAACGGGAACCTCGCTGAAAATAGTCCGTGCACTGTCTGACGTCACAATTCCGTATTACACTAAGTGTAATACGAAATTTTAATCTGTCGTGTCTGAACTGCGCATGACAATCTCCATGTACTTGCGCCGGAAAATGTACAGGTATATAATAAATATAGCATACACCCACCACAATATTCTGTGTTATTATAAGTACTCAAATTGTTTTATAAGTATTTTCATATAAATGATTTTAACTTATATCACTCTTTTTCAGATTCCCTAGATGGTCTCATACTGTACACAGACCTTATATATGCTGGAAAGATAACTAATGAAACAGAACAGAATTATGATTTAGATAATTTCTATCAATTTATATTTCCTCGGCCAAACTCGGCGAGATACATCAAATTTTTATTTAGAGAACCTGACAGAGATCTACTACTTTGTGAAGTCGATGTTTTTAATGGTGAGTATTTCTTTAATCAGTTAAATGGTAGGCTGTAAGTTGCATTTTACCAAACATGTACCAGATTCCCTTAACCATCAACTCCTCGAGGATCTACCTTAATACATTTACTTTTCTAGGGATCGATGATGATCGTAAATAAACCCCTATAGAGATGCCTGACTCGTAGATACTTAACCAATACTCTCTAACCGAATAGGTTATGTTAGCTTTTGTAACGAACGGGTCATTGTCTATCAAGGGTGTCTAAGTTCATCGTTCACCGTATTAGCCGTCCCACGAGAAAACAAACATTGCGCACTCTGCGTAAAGTATCGATCCGGATCAGCCTAAGCATGCCGCGAAGGCTAACCCGGACAGACTTTTTTCGCCTCCTGTGGATTTTCTATTTCAGGGGTCATAAGTATGTCTATATACCTCTATCCCCCTGAGACGGTATGTGCCGGCCCGGACTAGCCTGCGCGGACTGATCTGGATCGATACATTACTCAGAGTCCATAATGTGGGCTTTCTCGTAATTCGGCTCAACTAAGTGTACAAATAATATCATATCATATCCTGGATATGATAAGAAGCAACACTCAGAAACACGTTAATATTGCGTTAACCCTTTCCCTCATACAGACGCTTTCTGATGCCTCTGCCGCAGACGGCTTTTTGAAAACATAATGTCAAAAGAAGAAATTGCACAAAACGTGCAATTTCTCCTTTTGCCACAATGTTTTCCACTTGTTGTCATAGGTTATCCATTCAATTATGGAGATTTTCTATGTTTTGACAAAATACGTTCAAAGTCGTCTTTTGCAGAATTGTCGTATGAGGGAAAGGGTTAATAGGTCAACGGAGAAAAACACTTGTTGATATATTAAGAAAATACATATTTACATAATTCACTTGGATAATTATGTCATGTGAAAATGACCACTTTGCAATTTGGGAAATGTCAGTATATGAGATATTATAATGTACCATCTCAATGAAATCTATGTTGATGAGTCATTATCACGAGCATCAACTGTCGAGATTCTTCAGATAAGTGTGGCAAACGAACAATTTCAATAATCAAGCAATGTGATCTCAAAGTACATGGTGTGTAGAAGACTTTTTGAATGGTTCTTTGATTCATTGTCAATGGTGCATTACTGGAAATTACCAATACTGCATCACCTTCATTTACAGACACAATTATATCTAGGGGTAGATTAACTTCATCTAGCTCCACGTTCTCCGACTGGGTATCCTCGTTAGCTGTAGATGGGTCGATACCAACAAAAACTCTAGACGCAAGTCGGCGCTGTGCGGGAACAGTTAAACAGACCGATCCCTGGCTGACTGTAGATCTCGGGGATACATTCCTGGTTAGTCTTATACAATTACACGGTAGAACAGACCAGGAGAATGACGGACGTAAGTGTACCAGCTCTTCATGCAGATATTAATTAACGGAAATAACTGAATGTGTCTGAATATGCAGTGTAAATAAAAACGTGTCACTAGATATGAGCTGTCTCGCGAGAAAACCAACATTGTGGACAACCCGGATCAGCCTTAGCATGCCGCGCAGGCTTACCCGGATACACACTTTTCGCCTCCTGTGGATTTTCTGTTTCAGGAATAATTACACTCTACCTCTATCCCCCTGAGACGGAATGTGTCGGCCCGGATCAGTCTGCGCGAACTGCGCAGGCTGATCTGGGTCGATACATTACGCAGATGCCATAATGAGACTACTATTGCAAAATACAAGGTGTGGTGTCTGATATGTCTATGATAATTGATAATAAAAGAATATGTTAGCATGTGCACTTCCTGTCTAAGTTACGCATACTATTGTGTCATTCAATCTTATGATCGTACGGTTGCTTATATATACAAGTTGAAGTATATGATGTGTTTACAATAACGGACATTCAATAAACCTCTCTGACGCATGATAATTGAAAGAACATCTTTCCGAGTGTGCTTCAGCCTTGTGTTTATCAAACGCATTGTTTAGGTGACATAGGAGCCGTCCCATTGCGTAAAGTATCGACCCGGATCAGCATAATAATGCCGCGCAGCCTAACCCGGATGGACACTTTTCGCCTGCTGTGGAGTTTGTGTTTCAGGAATCATTACTCTATACCTCTATCCCCCTGAGACGGAATGTGTCGGCCCGGATTAGCTTGCGCGGACAACGTAGGCTGATCTGGAACGATACATTACGCAGAGGCCATTATGTTGGTTTTCTCGCGGGATGGCTTCATGCTTCAACGTTAATTATTTAGTACATGCTAGTCCTCGCAGAAGAACTGAGCTCCTCACCTGGTATTTACTCATTCTGAAATTATAATGTCTTCAGAATATGTACGAACAAATATGCAACTTGTTTCCTAATCTATTACTCGATAAAATGAACCAGGTCACTTGATAAAAACACACGTATGCCACAATGGTTTTTTACTGGCAAAAGTGATAATTGTTTCAAATTAGACATTGGCCTTTCTAACGCAAATTTTAATTCAAAGACAACCAATTCAATCTGTACGGTAAGTGATCGTAATTCGAAGATCTTTGTTTTCTCAGAGTCATTTGAAGGCATGAAGATACAACTCGATGGCAAAGATATATATAGATTACCAAAAGGAAAATTCATTCAATACTATGAAGTATTTCCTGTACCGGAGAAGATTGGCCGACATGCTAGGAATTTTAAAAATACTGGGACCAAATACTAGGAAAATGACGTCACGTCATCGGTTTGACGTCATAACGCTAGTGATTTGGCGCCAAAACCCGTAAATTTCATCTAGAAATATTGTAAATGTTAATGTAAATGAAAGAGTATCATTTTTTTTTGCTCATGAAAGGTGGTCGATGAAATAAATCAGTTATTTGGTCTGTTACTGACCCACTACTGAAAAATAGGGGGTATGTTGAATGTATAGGGGGACTCGGCTAACGCCTCGCCCCCTATAAATTCCACAGACCCCCTATTTTTCCGTAGTGGGTCAGTAACAGACCAAATAACTAATAATGTGGTCGTAAAGCTAGTGTATTATGTGGAGATAGAATCTGTAGGTATGTTCGTAAAGCTAGTGTATTATGTGAAGATAGAATCTGTAGGTGTGGTCGTAAAGCTAGTATATTATGTGGAGATAGAAACAGTAGGTGTGGTCGTAAAGCTAGTGTGTTATGTGGAGATAGAATATGTAGGTGTGGTCGTAAAGCTAGTGTATTATGTGGGATATAATATGTAGGTATGGTCATAAAGCTAGTGTATTATGTGGAGATAGAATCAGTAGGTATGGTCGTTAAGCTTGTGTATTATATGGAGATAGAATATGTATGTGTGGTCGTAAAGCTAGTGTATTATGTGGAGATAGAATCAGTAGGTATGGTCGTTAAGCTAGTGTATTATATGGAGATAGAATATGTAGGTATGGTCGTAAAGCTAGTGTATTATGTGGGATATAATATGTAGGTATGGTCGTAAAGCTAGTGTATTATGTGGAGATATAATCAGTAGGTATGGTCGTTAAGCTAGTGTATTATGTGGAGATAGAATCAGTAGGTATGGTCGTTAAGCTAGTGTATTATATGGAGATAGAATATGTATGTGTGGTCGTAAAGCTAGTGTATTATGTGGAGATAGAATATGTAGGTATGGTCGTAAAGCTAGTGTATTATGTGGGATATAATATGTAGGTGTGGTCATAAAGCTAGTGTATTATGTGGAGATAGAATCAGTAGGTATGGTCGTTAAGCTAGTGTATTATATGGAGATAGAATATGTATGTGTGGTCGTAAAGCTAGTGTATTATGTGGAGATAGAATATGTAGGTATGGTCGTAAAGCTAGTGTATTATGTGGAGATATAATATGTAGGTGTGGTCGTTAAGCTAGTGTATTATAAGGAGATAGAATATGTAGGTGTGGTCGTAAAGCTAGTGTATTATGTGGCGATAGAATATGTAGGTGTGGTCGTAAAGCTAGTGAATAGTCGTAGATAGAAACTGTAGGTGTGATCGTAAAGCTAACGTTTTATGTGGAGATGGAATATCTATGTGTTGTCATAAAGCTAGTGTATTATTTGGGATATAATCTGTAGGTGTGGTCATAAAGCTAGTGTATTATATGGAGATAGAATCAGTAGGTATGGTCGTTAAGCTAACGTTTTATGTGGAGATGGAATATCTATGTGTGGTTGTAAAGCTAGTGTATTATTTGGGATATAATCTGTAGGTGTTGTCATAAAGCTAGTGTATTATGTGGAGATAGAATCAGTAGGTATGGTCGTTAAGCTAACGTTTTATGTGGAGATGGAATATCTATGTGTGGTTGTAAAGCTAGTGTATTATTTGGGATATAATCTGTAGGTGTGGTCATAAAGCTAGTGTATTATGTGGAGATAGAATCAGTAGGTATGGTCGTTAAGCTAACGTTTTATGTGGAGATGGAATATCTATGTGTGGTTGTAAAGCTAGTGTATTATTTGGGATATAATCTGTAGGTGTTGTCATAAAGCTAGTGTATTATGTGGAGATAGAATCAGTAGGTATGGTCGTTAAGCTAGTGTATTATATGGAGATAGAATATGTATGTGTGGTCGTAAAGCTAGGGTATTATGTGGAGATGGAATATCTATGTGTGGTTGTAAAGCTAGTGTATTATTTGGGATATAATCTGTAGGTGTTGTCATAAAGCTAGTGTATTATGTGGAGATAGAATCAGTAGGTATGGTCGTTAAGCTAACGTTTTATGTGGATATGGAATATCTATGTGTGGTTGTAAAGCTAGTGTATTATTTGGGATATAATCTGTAGGTGTTGTCATAAAGCTAGTGTATTATGTGGAGATAGAATCAGTAGGTATGGTCGTTAAGCTAGTGTATTATATGGAGATAGAATATGTATGTGTGGTCGTAAAGCTAGTGTATTATGTGGAGATGGAATATCTATGTGTGGTTGTAAAGCTAGTGTATTATTTGGGATATAATCTGTAGGTGTTGTCATAAAGCTAGTGTATTATGTGGAGATAGAATCAGTAGGTATGGTCGTTAAGCTAACGTTTTATGTGGAGATGGAATATCTATGTGTGGTTGTAAAGCTAGTGTATTATTTGGGATATAATCTGTAGGTGTTGTCATAAAGCTAGTGTATTATGTGGAGATAGAATCAGTAGGTATGGTCGTTAAGCTAACGTTTTATGTGGAGATGGAATATCTATGTGTGGTTGTAAAGCTAGTGTATTATTTGGGATATAATCTGTAGGTGTGGTCATAAAGCTTGTGTATTATGTGGAGATAGAATCAGTAGGTATGGTCGTTAAGCTAACGTTTTATGTGGAGATGGAATATCTATGTGTGGTTGTAAAGCTAGTGTATTATTTGGGATATAATCTGTAGGTGTGGTCGTTAAGCTAGTGTATTATTTTGGATATAATCAGTAGGTATGGTCGTTAAGCTAGTGTATTATGTGGAGATGGAATATCTATGTGTGGTTGTAAAGCTAGTGTATTATGTGGAGATAGAATATGTATGTGTGGTCGTAAAGCTAGTGTATTATTTGGGATATAATCTGTAGGTGTGGTCGTAAAGCTTGTGTATTATGTGGAGATCGAATCAGTAGATGTTACCGTGTACATATACTCACACGAAAAAGAAAGTGTGCACTTGGTTAGAGGGATTTTTTTTATACTTATAGAAGCAAAATATAGGCAATTTTGGTATCAAAATGTGCAAAAATGTATTGGCTATACGATGTTTTACTTTTAATTGAAATTTGATAATTATCAGAACATTGTTTTACGTGTGAATAACGTAGGGTTGAAAAGTAAAAGTTGCATATTTGTAATGTTTTGTAACTGCTTTTTTGTCTTCGGATATTTGTCAAGTTACGTGACAATTTATCAGTATCTGTTGTGGCCTCCTCCTGTGGGTAAATGGGTGCAATGTGTGAAGGGTTATCTTCCTCACTCATGATGATAAATCCGTATATCTAAACTTTGTAACAAAAGAGTTATGCCCAATTTAAAAGTGCACACTTTCTTTTTCGTGTGAGTATACTTTGAAGTTAAATTACGTTGAAATAAAACTACTCAGTTTATATGTAGTTTTATAAATTGAACATCATTGTACATAAAACTATACGTATTCTTGAATGTATATGTGTGTTTTTTGTATGTGTGTTTGTCATTTAATGTGAAGAGTAAACATTTCAACAACAACTGGTGTATGTATATATGCACGTATAAGGTAGTATATGTTGTTAACCATTAATTGTTCATGTATGTACATTGCATCTATCCTTGATTGCTTTCAACTAGATAATCGGTTATGTTCTCATCTGTTTATCATGTATGAAATGTATTTTACGAATCTTCGATTTTTTTATTCACGTTATGACAGAACGAGTTATTTCTATCGGGAAGCAGGCATCAATCAGCACGGACCATGTTGACTCGGACGCTAGCAGAGCTGTGGATGGAGACTATCGGACACTTTCCGGTTGTACATCATCGAATTACACAAACAACCCTTATCTACGATTAAACTTTGGAAACGTTCAAAAAGTTACACGGATAGCAATATACGGGAGAACGGATGGCGAAGTTCGTGGTCGTAAGTAGAGTAACGACTTATCCCTGAAATCTGTGTCTAAAATGAAGGATTGTTATGTTTGATTGCGTTCATAGTCGCTTTCACTTGTATTAACCCTTTCCCTCATACAACAATTCTGCAGCAGACGACTTTGAACGTATTTTGTCAAAACATAGAAAATCTCCATAATTGAATGGATAACTATGACAAAAAGTGGAAAACATTGTGGCAAAAGGAGATATTGCACGTCTTGTGGAATTTCTTCTTTTGTCACTATGTTTCAAAAAGCCATCTGCTACAGAGGAGTCAGAAAGCGTCTATACGAGGGAAAGGGTTAATATCATAAGAAATTATTTCCTTACACGATACATTAAGATATTGTACATACAATGTATGTTATATGATAATCATTACAATACAGTATGTTATCATATAATCATTACATTACAGTATGTTATATAATACTCATTACAATACAATATGTTATATAATAATCATTACAATACATTATGTTATATGATAATCATTACAATACATTATGTTATATGATAATCATTACAATACATTATGTTATATGATAATCATTACAATACAATATGTTATATAATAATCATTACAATACATTATGTTATATGATAATCATTACAATACATTATGTTATATGATAATCATTACAATACAGTATGTTATATGATAATACTTACAATACAGTATGTTATCATATAATCATTACATTACAGTATGTTATATAATACTCATTACAATACATTATGTTATATGATAATCATTACAATACAATATGTTATATGATAATCAATACAATACATTATGTTATATGATAATCATTACATTACAGTATGTTATATGATAATCATTACAATACATTATGTTATATGATAATCATTACATTACAGTATGTTATCATATAATCATTACAATACAGTATGTTATCATATAATCATTACATTACAGTATGTTATATGATAATCATTACATTACAGTATGTTATATGATAATCATTACAATACAGTATGTTATATGATAATCATTACAAGGCAGTATGTTATATGATAATCATTACAATGCAGTATGTTATATGATAATCATTACAATACAGTATGTTATATGATAATCATTACATTACAGTATGTTATATGATAATCATTACAATACAGTTTGTTATATGATAATCATTACAATACAGTATGTTATATAATAATCATTACATTACAGTATGTTATATGATACTCATTACAATACAGTATATTATATGATAATCATTACAATACAGTATGTTATATGATAATCATTACAATGCAGTATGTTATATGAGAATCATTACAATACAGTATGTTATACGAGAATCATTACAATACAGTATGTTATATGATAATCATTACAATAC
The DNA here is from genome assembly GCA_031761405.1 of Serripes groenlandicus. Taxonomy (NCBI): domain Eukaryota; kingdom Metazoa; phylum Mollusca; class Bivalvia; order Cardiida; family Cardiidae; genus Serripes; species Serripes groenlandicus. Next base: position 50,390,834 of record JASEVX010000006.1, read on the forward strand.
AGTATGTTTTATGATAATCATTCATTATAATACAGTATGTTATATAATAATCATTACAATACAGTATGTTATATGATAATCATTACAATACAGTATGTTATATGATAATCATTACAATACAGTATGTTATATAATAATCATTACAATACAGTATGCTATATGATAATCATTACAATACAGTATGTTTTATGATAATCATTACAATACATAATGTTATCATATAATCATTACAATACATTATGTTATCATATAATCATTACAATACATTATGTTATCATATAATCATTACAATACAACATGTTATATGATAATCATTACAATACAGTATGTTATATGATTCTCATTACATTACATTATGTTATATAATAATCATTACAATACATTATGTTATATGATAATCATTACAATACAGTATGTTATACGAGAATCATTACAATACAGTATGCTATATGAGAATCATTACAATACAGTATGTTATATGATAATCATTACAATGCAGTATTTTATATGATAATCATTACAATACAGTATGTTATATGATAATCATTACAATACAGAATGTTATATGATAATCATTACAATACAGTATGTTATACGATAATCATTACAATACAGTATGTTATAGAGAATAATTACAATACTGTATGTTATCATATAATCGTTACAGTACTGTATGTTATCATATAATCATTACAATACAGTATGTTATATGATAATTATTACAATACAGTGTGTTATATGATAATCATTACATTACAGTATGTTATATAATAATCATTACAATACAGTATGTTATATGATAATCATTACAATACAGTATGTTATACGATAATCATTACAATACAGTATGTTATATGATAATCATTACAATACAGTATGGTATATGAGAATCATTACAATACAGTATGGTATATGAGAATCATTACAATACAGTATGTTATATGATAATCATTACAAGACAAGTATTGTGTCTGAATAAATATATATATTGTATAGGTATATGAGCTTGACCATGGTAATAGGTAAACGTTTTCATTTGTAAACAGTAAAGACTCAGATCAGAACGCATGTCTATTTTGTCATATCATAATCTACAAACGATGCCCCTATCTTCTAACAATATTATCTAAGTTATATTAGCCGTCCCGCGAGAAAACCAACATTATGGCATCTGCGTAATGTATCGACCCAGATCAGCCTGCGCAGTCCGCGCAGACTGATCCGGGCCGACACATTACGTCTCAGGGGGATAGAGGTAGAGAGTAATGATTCCTGAAACAGAAAATCCACAGGAGGCGAAAAGTGTGTATCCGGGTAAGCCCGCGCGGCATCCTAAGGCTGATCCGGGTTGACACTTTACGCAGAGTCCACAATGTTGGTTTTCTCGCGGGACGGCTCAATGATCTATTCTGTCATATCGTAATCGACATACGATGCCACTCTCTCCTAACAAGATTGTATAAGTTATATGTTAACAGTATAATATAGACTGTGTGAATGCACAGGCTGATCTGCTTATACCCTGTTCATACTAGCCTAGATGTATCTGCCCTCATGGACGGACTTATATACTAGTTTATGTTTTGGAACATGAAGAAAGTAACTGAAATGTGAATTTAAAGGAGAAATGAAAAGAAAATTAAAAAAGGAAAAGATTGTTCCTATATAAAGAGGCTAGATTCAAACAAAGCAGTCTGTCCTGTCTATATTCCAGTAATCAAATTAAAACGGAAGATATATATGGTTAAAGTTGTGTGATTTACCATGTCAAGCTTATCTTTCCAAACACGATAAGGTGAATCTTAAAAAAATCGATTTCGTCTCGCGGCTGCGGTAAGTTTAAAGCCTTATACTAACAGTAGTACTTGCTAGTGAAATCACCGTGATTCTTCCAGGTTACAACAAACAACTTGTCGTTTGTGAGCTGTTAGTTTATGGAGGTATGTTTTTTTCTTGGTTTCTATTGTTTAATCATTTACCATCTTCGGTAACCAGGCTATTCATAAAATACATGTTACCCTGGGCAAATTGGCTGTAACAATCTCGTACTCATAACATTATTTATTAGGTGAAACGTAGCCGCTTGATTGGCCGCATGACACAAACCTAATGTAATTACGGAGGAAATCGTGGTGCATGCTTTACGAAGTTTCGCTAGCCAATTTGCCCTGGGTATCATATATGTTATGAATAGCCTGGGTCCCGAGGATGTCATTTACCTGATGCAATAATTCCACTTTTGATGCATCTATAGCAATAAAACTCTTTGGGGAAAAAAATCATTCGTAATTGCAACTTTAGAACATCGATGAAGTCCAGGTTTTCATTTACTAGACATCGAGGGCTTGTCGTGAAACGGTTGTAACTAAGAATGAGCAATGGCACCTAAATTTCCATTGTTTACCAAGAAAAATGATTTAACGCTTATAAAGACTTTATGGCGAAGTGATTAACATCGTAAAAAAAATACCAATTTTAGTTACAACCGTTTCACGCCAAGCCCTCGACATAGTCATAAACAGTGATATTTTCAACAATAATTATATCACGATGGTTCATTCTAGAATGATATATTTTACCTGTAAGTAAGGATGAGTGTAACCTAGTATGGTGCAATAGTAAATAGATCGTGAACTACTTGAAATAAACAAAAACATCTCATGATGGGTTGCTAGATTTATCGCTGTGAGAAAATAGTTAATGTCGTGTACTACATTGCGTACAATAATGCATACTACCCCAGTAAATTGCTAGTTTATTATGATATATATTAGAACTGACATGTTAACTTGAATAAATAAGTTTGAGCCAATCGAAGGAGTTGTATTCTTGCCACAGATAGATATTGCAGAATCGGGTCAGCGCGTGGTCAACTCGTGGTCTTCGGAATTAAACAATGGTTTTTAATGCGCTTTTAAAACTGTATTTAACGGTATTTCAGTTATATTTAGGCGGGCATTTCAACTTACGTGCGTTTACCAACTTTTAACCACGTTTCCTCCACACAACACTGGCTATTATCCCACATACACTATCGAAACTGACTGACTGACCTGTTGCGACTCGATCCATTAAATATCAAAAGCCATTATCATTTATCAGCATTCGTCTTCCACCAATGGGATAAACAAATAAATGTTGGATGGTAGCTAGTTTCATTGACATATATTGTTGATTACTGTCGCGAGAAACACGTGTTTAACCGTCGCGATACAGCTGGAAAAAACACGCTGTTGAAAATAGCGTTAAACTCCATTCAATCAATCAATAGCATCATCCTCATATATATATAGTTTCAGTCGGGTTGACAGTCAATTCAAAACTAATATCTAATTCGCCTTTTAGCAAGGGAGGGACACAGTATATAGGCAGTATAAGATCAAGGGACAACCAGGGGCTGTTATTTTCGTGGGACAATCTAAGTGTCAACCCTTCCTGATCAAGTACATGTAAACATTAAATATGCCTATAGATGGCTAGGCGTACGGACAACACCAAACCGATACCTGCTACAAGTCATCTGATTTGAACATTGTATATAGATTATTATCTTTACTAACAAAGTCCTTTCACTAACTTTATACGTAAACTCTCACAGTAATGTTATTTTGATGGTCCTCTTTCAAATGTGTTAAAATATTTGAATTATATGAATTATATTTTACAATCATTTAAAACGCAAAGTACATTGCCTTTAGCCTTTTACAATTGAAATATGGCAACTACAGAAAAGTTGATACAAAGAAAATAAATATGAGTAAAAAATAAACAAAAGAGAACACAAATAAGCAAGGAATGGAACAATCATTTGTATGCCAGCAAAACTCCTGCCTTTTAAGCCTTGAAAATAAAATTATACCAAGCCTAGGGATTTATTTTACAAAGCCACGAATTTCAATCTTCTCGTTCATGTTACGATTTGTATTGTAAACTGATCAGCGTATATTTCAGAATGGTACTAGTGAGCCATTCTAGTACTTAAACAAAAAACACCCTTTACATAAATAAATTATCAAAGTAATTGTATCGATTGCTTATGGTAAAAAGGCAGTACAAGAAAAAATGGGCAAACACAATGACATTTTATTAAGAAACGTCCGTAATGTTCCCCAACCCAATACAATATTTCACACATATTAAAAAAACCATGTGTAACTCTCCAGCAAGAAACAGGGTGCAACGTAAAACGTCATATGAGCCGTCCCACGAGAACCAACAGTGTGGACTCGGCGATAAGTATCGACCCGGTTCAGCCGAAGCATGGTGCGCAGGCAACCCAGACAGACACTTTTCGCCTCCTGTGGATTTTCTGTTTAAGGAATCATTACTCTTTACCTCTATCTACCTGAGACGGAATGTGTCGGCCCAGATAAGCCTGAGCGGATTGCGCAGGCTGATCTGGCTCGATACATTATGCAAAGTCCATAATGTTGGTTTTCTCGCGGGATGGCTCAATTGTGTACGGGCCTTTTTGACTGTATGGTCTTTTGTTTTAATTTTGAACACTGTTATGAAGAGAAATGAACCGCTATTAGTCCAGAAATCATAAAGTCAGTCTTGATCACGTGTTTACCCCACTTCTAAGGGAACGTCACATACTTTATCAAATTATAAGACGTTTGATCAGGATATGTGAATCACATAAGCGTGTTCGTAAGAATAAACGAGCAATCAGCAAGATAAATATACACTTGAGAGTTTACACCCTACCGGTTTCCGAGCAACCCTGAAAGAACAGGAGAAGGCTGCTAATACTTCTACCATTGGAAACGTTATTAATCCTTTCCCTCATATATACGCTTTATGACACCTCTGCAGCAGACGGCTTTTTGAAAACATAGTGACAAAAGAAGAAATTGCACAAAACGTGCAATTTCTCCTTTTGACACAATGTTTTCCACTTTTAGTCATAGGTTATCCATTCAATTATAGAGATTTTCTATTTTTTGACAAAATATGTTCTAAGTCGTCTGCTGCAGAATTGTCGTATGAGGGAAAGGGTTAAACGACAGTTGTACTTCATCGATATGTTAATGCATTCACTGTCGCTTAGCTTATTTACTCTCTACCACATACTGCAACACTGGCGAAAAAACCCCGACCATCTGGAAATAAAATATGACAAATCTCAGTAATTAGTAGTACTGGAAAGAGTTGACTAAAAGTGTGATTAAGGTACATATGCGGCAAATAACAAATGCCTGTCGGAAAGGGTTAATACGTTTTCTGACTGATGTCGTCATGTTTACAGACTGCAGTGACGGCTTTTTCGGTGAGGGCTGTGCAAAACAATGCCACTGTGATGGGTCAACATGTCCTACACTGACTGGTATTTGCCCATCACGGATATGCAAACCTGGATATTTCGGCACGACTTGTAGTGAAAGTAAGTACTATTACGATTCTGTTGTTTTTTAGAGTTTATCAGGGATATATATATTGGACAATCTCTGTATCATACGTCCGTATGCATGTACGAGTTGGCTTGATTGTTTCACCATTACTATGCTGACATTAATGAACATGTTTCTACCACTGACAAAAAAGTAATACCAGCCATATTGAAATTCATATCACTGCAGTATTCATTGGTATTGGTCCTATTGAACCGGGTTCATTGAACGTCAGTATCGATTCATACCCATGAACTATTCATATTTCTTCAATATATACTAGTCTTAAATGATTTGGCTGTGACAGACGCTAATTTAATTTAATTAGATTTGTCAGACATACAAACTAAATATTATTTGAACATAGTGGGTATTAAGACTTGCCAACTGTATACATATATATATATATGAGAGAGAGAACCAACAGTATGGACTCTGCGTAAAGTATCGACCCGGATTAGCCTAATCATGCCGCACAGGCTAACCCGGACGGACCCTTTCGCCTCATGTGGATTTTTTGTTTCAGGAACCATTACTCTATACCTCTTTCCCCCTGAGACGGAATGTGTCGGTCCGGATTAGCCTGCGCGGACTGATCTGGTTCGATACATTACGCACTTTCCATAATGTTGGTTTTCTCGTGGAACGGCTCAATGATTATTTGTGTGTTTAACCCTTTGGACATATAAAAACAATCCAAGAAATATTATGCAAATTAAAAGTAAATGAAAGTAAAATTATCGAACAGATTTGAAATCATTGTTGTAAAATGAGAAGTTGCTCGTTATGAGCAATTTCTGATTTTTGTCGAAATGTTTTCAAAAGTCGTCTGCTGCTGCGGAGGAGCCAAATAGCGTTTACACGTGGGATAGCTTTGAATGCTCAACAACATATCGGTATACAAACAGACTGTCAAGAGCCTGGTATGGTCAGAACTGTTCGGAACCTTGCGGTCATTGTAAGGGCGGTCAGACATGTAACCATATCAATGGCTAGTGTAGTGAGTGTGAAGAAGGATACTACTTTTATTACCAATTTCGTTGTCTTAAATTTGTTGACCCATACACACATCCATCAAGTCAGTCAAAGGATGTAAACAAACATCCGGTAAATGTAGAATAGTATAACTTGTAACACGTGTTCAGAATGTACGGATATACAAAGACTGACCTAACACATTAACTCTTTCAGCGCCAGAGGCAAAATTGAGGTTTTTGCAAACAATACTGATTCAGGTGAGTCAGCTCGTAACGAGCTGTCTCACCTGAAATCAGCATTGTTTGCCTTTTAGTTATCAAAATAGTTCAAACTGTTATTACATGAGAAATAGAAACGCCCGGTTTTGATCAAGGAAGAGTCTATGAGCATGGACGTATAAGAAGTTAGATAAGCTGAACACTTGAAAATAACTGTAACAAATTATTTACTAATGATGATGATAAGTATATTTCACTGTAATTCTCCAATAAATACGCATTGTCATGTTAGTGATTGACATTGAGGATACCGACATGCCTTGCATAATATAATAATGGTGCACGTGTCAACTTGATTATTTCAAACGAGATTGTCCTTACACGACCTACAGTTAAACCCTTCTCTGCTCAAATGGTATGAGCCGTCCCACGAGAAAACCAACAGTATAGACGCTGTGTAAAGTATCGACCCGGGTCAGCCTAAGCATGCCGCGCAGGCTAACCCGGACAGACACTTTTCGCCTTATGTGTATTTTCTGTTTCAGGAATCATTACTCTATACCTCTATCCCCCCTGAGACGGAATGTATCGGCCTGATCTGGGTAGAAACATTACGCAGAGTCCATAATATTTGTTTTTATCATGGGACGGCTCATATTTACAACAAATCTGGCTGAAAAGAGGAAGCAGAATAATATAGACATTAATGTAATTTACCACTGGTGGCTTATATTTTTGGAAAACATAATGATTTATCAATATGGAGTTTTATGACAGTCTTATATTGAACGGTTTGTGATATGATTACCGGTAAAAACATCCCACATGCAATTTTAATGAAAGCAGAGACATATAAATACATGTTTTGATTGCTCTGATGAAAGTAAGAACATCATAGCTGTCATCAAATTCCAGAGTTATTGCTAACTATGGCGTTAATTAACCAATCAAATATATCGATTGTATACATATCCTTATCACACTAATTCCAGTTCAATGCATATCTTAATTAACCCTTTCCCTCATATAGACGCTTTATGACGCCCTGCAGCAGACGGCTTTTTGAAAACATAGTGATAAAAGAAGAAATTGCACAAAACGTGCAATTTCTCCTTTGCCACAATGTTTTCCACTTTTTGTCATAGGTGATCCATTCAATTATGGAGATTTTCTATTTTTTGACAAAATACGTTCAAAGTCGTCTGCTTCAGAATTGCCGTATGAGGGAAAGGGTTAAATATGGATAAATGTTTGACTTGGCATTTTGCTACAAACCAAATGACTTGTTGATTTAGTGATAAATTGGATAAACTTATGTAAGCTATTCATATACATTTCACAATGCGTTTCCTCTGATACTTAACTTGTTTCACAGAATGCCAGAATGGTACTTTTGGTTTGGATTGTGAACACCATTGTGGCATGTGTAATGGCGAAGAAATGTGTGACATACATACAGTGGTATGTACCAATGGCTGTGCTGATGGGTACAAGGGTGGCCAATGCTTGCAGAAGATGAATGATGAGATTGATGAGATTGATGAGATTGATGAGATTGATGAGATTGATGAGATTTCTGTCAGTCTGCCTGTTTTCCTAGGATCATTATCTGGCGTCATGTTCGTCTTTACACCTATTGCAATTGTACTCGCCTGGGTGTTATATCGAAAGAGACTGCACAGGAAACCACAGTAAGAAACAGAGTTTGAACAATGAACAACCCCCCCCCCCCCCCCCCCCCCCCCCCCCCCCCCCCCCCCCTCAAAACTCTAATCCTGACTTGAAAGAGGAAAAACGCCAGATTGAACACATTGTTAGCAAATTCTAACGTATACTGTAAACCACATTAGTTTATGAATTTGAAATGGTCTAATCGCACTGGAAAAATAAGACTGAAAGCTAACGTGTTTTTATCTTAATATTGATACTAATTGTGATTATATTATACATGTAACATTTGATTGTTCATGTATCCAAGAGTATCCTTAAATAAATAGAACTTTTGAGTATATTCATTCAGACATGTTTTATTTGTTTCTTTCAGCATATCAGCGAACAGCGGAGACACATCTATCGAACTTCGAATCTCAAACACAAATTATGACGCGTTTCAACCCGAACTTCAAATCACAAACGAAAATTATGAATCGTTGCAACTCGACAACACTGTTCGTGAGAACATATACTTGGGTATAAATTAAATTGGAATTCTGAATCCTCATGCTGACTGTTTACAGCAACTCGCGGGTTTGGTGTGAAACGGTTGAAACTAAAACCCTATTTTGAAAACCCTGGTTTAGGGCCAATTTTGACCCCTTTGTAAACAATGCAAATTTAGGTGCCATTGTTCAGAACGAGAAATGGCACTTAAATTCCCATTGTTTACCAAGAAAAATGATTTAACGCTTATAAGGAGGTGGCGAGGTGATTAACCTTGGTAACAAAAATACCAATTTTAGTTACAACCGTTTCACGCCAAGCCCTCGATATACTAGGCATATTACGCATGTTTATAGACAGCATTTGTGAAAAGAATAGACCATGCAGTCTAATCATGACTACATTGCCTGCCATTCATATATCTATAGGTAATAAAATCTACTTCGTTACTGTTTCAGAATACAACATTGCTCGCCTTTCATGTATCAATATGTAATAAAATCTACTTCATTACTGTTCAAGAATATAATGAAATTCAGTTGGGATAAATTTAATGAAATGCAATGGCGATGATGGAACCTTCCAATATTATGCAGCAGACGACTTTTAGAAACATTGGGACACATTGAGCAATTTCTCCTTTTGCCATAATAATTCCAACTCTATCACAAAAGATACCTTTCATTTATAGGTGTTCAATATGTCTGCCTTTATGTTTTTAAAGTCATTTAATGTACTTTGCTGTGTGTGGCAAAGGGGTAAGTAGAAATTTAGAAGAGTTAATTTAAATTTGCTGTCAAATTTGGACATGCGTCTGTTTAATGCACATGATACAGCAACGTATGTGCTATCCATCACTCCATATCGAGGGCTTGGCGAGAAACGGTTGTAACTAAAAACCTATTTTGAAACCCTGGTTTAAAGGCAATTTTGACCCCATTGTAAACAATGCAAATTTAGAAAATTTAGGTGCCATTGCTCAGAACGAGCATTGGCACCTAAATTTCCATTGTTTACCAAGAAAATGATTTAACGCTTATAAAGACTTTATGGCGAGGTGATTAACCTTGTTTAAAAAAATACCAATTTGAGTTACAACCGTTTCATGCCAAGCCCTCGATATGCTAGTTTCGGACTGCTTCAGAATTATAACATCTTATGTAAAGACATGAACATGTTTGCATATGAACAGCATGAGACGTAACAATATTATAATATATCACAATGGTAAAGTAATAAACAGTTCCACTGTGGCTAATGTTTCCATTCGAAAATCTTGTACAGAGTTTTAAAAGTACTTTGAAATGTGTATAATGTTTTGTATACTTTATATTAATCATGTTCGATGATATAGAATGTGCTAAGAACACTACATTTATTTTTTTTATAGTTATTTTTAAATCCATATTATCAATAACCCAATTTGCATCCATTGACCCTAGGAGTTTTGTTGCCACGCTTATATAATTATCTCAATCTTTATGGATTTTAAGACGACAATGATATCCCCATATCATATTCCGTAATTCAATACATGATGTAAATTCCGATGAAGTTGTAAAACCTTAACAATACCTTTTCTGATACGTCATGAATGTTATAGATAGCACAGTGTAAAAGTGCAGGTGATGTTACTTATGACGCGTCTAAAATATATGACTAAGTTATATGTACTATGTTAAATGACTCAGTTATATGTACTAAGTTATATGACTCAGCTATATGTACTAAGTTATATAACTAAGTTATATGTACTAAGTTATATGACTAAGTTATATGTACTAAGCCATAATTAAAGTGGCTTCAGATTACTAAAGGTACACCTTTAGACGCCTTTTGACGCCTGTGCAGCTGATTACTTTTGAGAACATTGTGATAAAAGGAGAAAATGCTCAAAACAATTAAAGTGGCCTCAGATTACTAAAGGTACACCTTTAGACGCCCTTCGACGCCTCTGCAGCTGATGACTTTTGAAAACATTGTGATAAAAGGAGAAATTGCTCAAAACGAGCAATTTCTGTTTTGGCCACAAAGTTTACCATTTTTTAAGTAATTAAATCTACAATTATAGAGATTTTCCCATATTTTTTAAGAAACATTTTCAAAGTCGTATGCTTCAGATGTGTTGTATGTGGGAAAGGATTACATCTTAGTCTTGTAGAAATGCCGTCCAAAACAGGGTCACGCATTTTAACCTTGGTTCTACCAACTATTCTCATTCAGTTGAAATATGTTGTCGGCTATTGGTTTTAATAAGAGAGTAATAAGCACACTGGACCCGTAGAACATCTCGAGGGCTTGGCGTGAAACGGTTGTAACTAAAATTCGTCATTTTTAACCGATGATAATCACTTCGCCATAGAGTCTTTACAAGTGTTAAATAATTTTTCGTAGTAAACAATGGAAATTTAGGTGCCATTGCTCGTTCTGATCAATGGCACCTAAATTTGCATTGTTTACAAAGGGGTCAAAATTGCCCGGAAACCAGGGTTTTCAAAATAGGTTTTTAGTTACAACCGTTTCACGCCAAGCCCTCAGTCTGTGTTTTTTGTAAATGATAAATGTATAAGTAGCAATAAAGATAACTTTCTGGATATGAATATATCAATATCGAAACACATGTTCACGATCAATGAACACGATAATGTAATGGGATTGTTTATGATTAAATGGAGTTACAATGCAATTAAAAGTTGTAGTCTTCTGTACACACATCATTGTACTGAACATGCGTGCAGCTTACTTGTAGTATGCCGTCCATATATTGATCTGCATTGTGCCAGTTTAGATGTTGATTTACTCCGATTCGAATCGAAAAGGAGATGTAAAAAACTCTGGCCGAAATTGATCACCTATGTGTAATGTTTTTTTACTTCAATGCATTATAAGCTTTCACGAATTGGTGTCTAAACCTACAATAGTATTTGTGTTAACGCTTTCCCTCATATAGACGCTTTCTGACGCCTCTGCAGCAGACGGCATTTTGAAAACATAGTGCCAAAAGAAGAAATTGCTCAAAACGAGCAATTTCTCCTTTTGACACAATGTTTTCCACTTTTAGTCATAGGTTATCCATTCAATTATGGAGATTTTCTATTTTTTTACAAAATATGCCCAAAGTCGTCTGTTGCAGAATTGTCATATGAGGGAAAGGGTTAACAGTAAAACGTCTTATACTGCACTATATGAATCACTTGGAAGTGACGCAAATGTTGGTATTGAGTATGCTGGATTAAACTGGACTTATAATGTTAAGGGTTTTTAGAATAATTTGGTTTGTATATAAGAGCTGAATACACCTTATGTTCCTTATTTCTGTCTTACTCTCTATTCTTATTCTGATCACGATGTATAATGTATTGCAAAACTGTCTTTTATGTATTGTGTACTCAATCAGCATCTTAATTATAAAGTGTATTGTATTGTATTGCATCAATATATTGCAAGAATCAATTATATGCTCATCTAATAAATCATTTTATATAAGTATTATCAAAGCTAGTATGCACTTAATATATCTATAAGTGCTACCTATTTCAAAAAGAAAACGCAAAATACTTGGAAAAGAAATTTTCCGGGCTCCCATGACCATAAATATCGATTTCAAAAATGTTTAGCTAGACGATAATAATGTTCAATTTAAGTTGTTGGCATGACCGCGATATATTTGGAAGTATTTAATGAATAAAAAAAATGCATTTAGAAAAAGCAACAGAACCTGGTACATGGGAAATTATGTTATCAACGAAACCACAAACCGTCGAACCTTTTTCTGCATCAGCAAAGATGGGTTAAATGCCAATGGATTTAATCCAATCACTAGTAAGAAGATATATAAAGCAGTTATTCTTCCAAAAGCACGTTTTGGGACTGACTTGATTCCCTTTTCAAACAATGATATAATACTGTTAGAGCGTTCACACCGCATGTGTTTGAAATATATTCAGGGAATGGACTTAAGATCCAGGACAATCGTTGTCCTTGGGCTCATTTCATGCCTGCTTATCGAATCTGAAATAGAAAAGAGGAAACTAAACATATTTGGTCAGTTGTGTACCCTGGTTAATGACTCAGCTGCTAAAACCATGTGTTTAAATCGCCTGTGTTTCTATATGTCATGTGCATCGACAATTGGTTTCGTTGTTGACATTTTTACAATTTTGCACAAATGCGAGCTAGGGTACATGTGTGATATGTACCTAGAAAGTGGGAAATTTCCTAGTAGGTCATCGTGAAAAAAGCTGTATTAAAACAAGATTAATAATTAATATGTATATGAGCGGGAAAATAAAACTGCTGCAGTAGACTTCGCACTGTACAGACAAATCAATCCTTGTTTTTACTCATCGGTCATATGGAATTTCGCATTGAAATATCAAAGCATGCTAAAATACTGTTCATCTGTAGCTCGGCTAGTCGCTAATCTTATGTACTATAAGACGGAATGTTGGAAATGCAGAAGTTCAAACATACAGTCAAATCCTACTTTTCACGTAATATAGGATTTTCATGTTATTATTTACGGGACATTTTGGTCATGATATCCCACGTATATTGTACCTTGATGGTTATAATTATGGGTAAGGTGAAGTTGGTGTCTAGTGTCTAGTATCTAGTATCGTTTAGCATAAACGATACTGGCAACCAGAATCTAGTATCGTTTAGCATAAACGATACTGGCAACCAGACACTAGTGTCGTTTAAGGAACTAGATATATAATTTTCAATTTCAGACTCCAGTGTCGTTTAACATTAAACGACACTGGCAACCAGACACTAGTATCGTTTAAGGAACTGGATATCTTGATAACTCGAACATATCGATATATCGAACATACCGATAACTCAAACACATCGATATCTCGAATACATTGATAAAACGAATGTTTTTTACTTGAACATATTGACAACTCGAAGATATCGATATCTCGAACCTTTCGATATCTCGAACTTTTCGATATCTCGAACTTTTCGATATCTCGAACTTTTCGATATCTCGAACTTTTCGATATCTCGAACCTTTCGATATCTCGATTATTTTTCGATATCTCTAACTTTATATATCTCGAACTTTTCGATATCGATATGTTCGAGATATCGAAAAAAATGGAGATATCGAAAAGTTCGAGAAATCGTTGGAGATATCGAAAAGTACTGGATATATTGATAACTCGAACATATCGATATCTCGAACATACCGATAACTCAAACACATCGATATCTCGAATACATCGAATGTTTTTAACTTGAACATATTGACAACTCGAAGATATCGATATCTCGAACCTTTCGATATCTCGATTAATTTTCGATATCTCTAACTTTATATATCTCGAACTTTTCGATATCTCGAACTTTTCGATATCTCGAACCTTTCGATATCTCGAACCTTTCGATATCTCGATTATTTTTCGATATCTCTAACTTTATATATCTCGAACTTTTCGATATCGATATGTTCGAGATATCGAAAAGTTCGAAATATCGAAAAATTCGAGATATCGAAAAAATGGAGATATCCAAAGGTTCGAGATATTGATAGGTTCGACATATCGAAAAGTTTGAGATATCGAATAGTTGGAAATATTGTTGGAGATATCGAAAAATTCGAGATATCGAAATTTTGAGATATCGGAATGTTCGAGATATTGGAAAATTCGAGATATCGAAAAGTTCGCGATATAGAAAGGTTAGAGATATCGTATTGTTCCAGATATCGAAAAATTCGATATATCGAAAAGTTCGAGATATCGAAAAGTTCGAGATATCGAAAAGTTTGAGATATCGAAAGGTTCGAGATATCGATATGTTCAAGTTGTCAAAATGTTCAAGTTAAAAACATTCGTTTTTCAATGTATTCGAGATATCGATGTGTTCGAGTTATCGGTATGTTCGAGATAGGAACTAGATATATAATTTTCAATTTTCTGACTCCAGTGTCGTTTAACACTAAACGACACTGGCAACCAGACACTAGTGTCGTTTAAGGAACTAGATATAAATTTTCAATTTCAGACTCCAGTGTCGTTTAACATTAAACGACACTAGCAACCAGAAACTAGTATCGTTTAAGGAACTAGATATATAATTAATCAATTGTCAGACTCCAGTGTCGTTTAACACTAAACGACACTGGCAACCAGACACTAGTATCGTTTAAGGAACTAGCTATATAATAAATCAATTTTCTGACTCCAGTGTCGTTTAACACTAAACGACACTGGCAACCAGACACTAGTGTCGTTTAAGGAACTAGGTATATAATTAATCAATTGTCAGACTCCAGTGTCGTTTAACACTAAACGACACTGGCAACCAGACACTAGTATCGTTTAAGGAACTCGATATATAATTAATCAACTTTCAGATTCCAGTGTCGTTTAACACTAAACAACCAGACACTAGTATCGTTTAAGGAACTAGCTATATAATTAATCAATTTTCTGACTCCAGTGTCGTTTAACACTAAACGACACTGGCAACCAGACACTAGTGTCGTTTAAGGAACTAGGTATATAATTAATCAATTGTCAGACTCCATTGTCGTTTAACACTAAACGACACTGGCAACCAGACACTAGTATCGTTTAAGGAACTCGATATATAATTAATCAACTTTCAGATTCCAGTGTCGTTTAACACTAAACGACACTGGCAACCAGACACTAGTATCGTTTAAGGAACTAGATATAATTAATAAATTTTCAGACTCCAGTGTCGTTTAACGCTAAACGACACTGGCAACCAGACACTAGTATCGTTTAAGGAACTCGATATATAATTAATCAACTTTCAGATTCCAGTGTCGTTTAACACTAAACGACACTGGCAACCAGACACTAGTATCGTTTAAGGAACTAGATATATAATTAATCAATTTTCTGACTCCAGTGTCGTTTAACACTAAACGACACTGGCAACCAGACACTAGTATCGTTTAAGGAACTCGATATATAATTAATCAACTTTCAGATTCCAGTGTCGTTTAACACTAAACGACACTGGCAACCAGACACTAGTATCGTTTAAGGAACTAGATATAATTAATAAATTTTCAGACTCCAGTGTCGTTTAACGCTAAACGACACTGGCAACCAGACACTAGTATCGTTTAAGGAACTCGATATATAATTAATCAACTTTCAGATTCCAGTGTCGTTTAACACTAAACGACACTGGCAACCAGACACTAGTATCGTTTAAGGAACTAGATATATAATTAATCAATTTTCTGACTCCAGTGTCGTTTAACACTAAACGACACTGGCAACCAGACACTAGTATCGTTTAAGGAACTAGATATATAATTAATTAATTGTCAGACTCCAGTGTCGTTTAACACCAAACGACACTGGCAACCAGACACTAGTGTCGTTTAAGGAACTAGATATATAATTAATTAATTGTCAGACTCCAGTGTCGTTAAACACTAAACGACACTGGCAACCAGACACTAGTATCGTTTAAGGAAACGAACAAATAATGTTCAACTTTTAGATTCCGGTGTCGTTTAACAGTAAACGACACTGGCAACCAGACACTAGTATCGTTTAAGGAACTATATATAATTAATAAATTTTCAGACTCCAGTGTCGTTTAACACTAAACGACACTGGCAACCAGACACTAGTATCGTTTAAGGAAACGGAACAAATAATTTTCAACTTTCAGATTCCAGTGTCGTTTAACACTAAACGACACTGGCAACCAGACACTAGTGTCGTTTAAGGATCTAGATATATAATTAATCAATTTTCAGATTCCAGTGTCGTTTAACACTAAACGACACTGGCAACCATACACTAGTATCGTTTAAGGAACTGGATATATCATTTTCATTTTTCAGACTCCAGTGTCGTTTAACACTAAACGACACTGGCAACCAGACACTAGTATCGTTTAAGGATCTAGATATATAATTAATCAACTTTCAGGATCATGTGTCGTTTAACACTAAACGACACTGGCAACCAGACACTAGTATCGTTTAAGGAACTCGATATATAATTTATCAACTTTCAGATTCCAGTGTCGTTTAACACTAAACGACACTGGCAACCAGACACTAGTATCGTTTAAGGAACTAGATATAATTAATACATTTTCAGACTCCAGTGTCGTTTAACGCTAAACGACATCGGCAACCAGACACTAGTATCGTTTAAGGAACCGGAACAAATAATTTTCAACTTTCAGATTCCAGTGTCGTTTAACACTAAACGACACTGGCAACCAGACACTAGTATCGTTTAAGGAACCGGAACAAATAAATTTCAACTTTCAGATTCCAGTGTCGTTTAACACTAAACGACACTGGCAACCAGACACTAGTATCGTTTAAGGAACTCGATATATAATTATTCAACTTTCAGATTCCAGTGTCGTTTAACACTAAACGACACTGGCAACCATACACTAGTATCGTTTAAGGATCTAGATATATTATTAATAAATTAGTGTTAAACGACACTGGAGTCTGAAAAATGAAAATTATATATCCAGTTCCTTAAACGATACTAGTGTCTGGTTGCCAGTGTCGTTTAGTGTTAAACGACACTAGAGTCTGAAAGATGATTAATTATATATCCAGTTCCTTAGACGATACTAGTGTCTGGTTGCCAGTGTCGTTTAGCCTTAAACGACACTGGAGTCTGAAAGTTGATTCTGGAAACTATGTTGAAGAAATTAAAGTTAGATATGTAGTTCCTTGAACGACACTATTGTCTAGTTGCCAGTGTCGTTTAGTGTTAGACATTGGACATTGAAACCTAAATATTGTCCGAGCTATACCACTCACCGTCAGCGCGGGTAGACTGCGCGACCTGCCTCTTAGCATATGCGGCCATGGCTCACATTTCCCCTTCTAGCAGCGGAGTTCTAGCGTAAAACGAGGCTCAGCATTTCGCCGTCAACGCGGGTAGACTGCGGGACCTGCCGTTTAGCATATGCGGCCCCGGCTCACATTTCCCCTACTAGCAGCGGAGTGCTGACGTAAAACAAGGCTCATGACTTCGCCGTAAGCGCGGGTAGATTGCGGCACCTACCTTATAGCGTATGCTCACATATCCCCGACTAGCAGCGGAGTGCTCCCCGTAAAACACGCAGCAGACTCGGGTAGAATGAATGAATGAATGTATATTGTTTTATGGCGCATCGACATCTAAGGTCATTTAGCGCGCAAGATTCGGGTAGAAATCTGCCTCAACGCCGTTGTTCCTCTTCCGTGAGAAAGAGAAAAGTGTTCCACTCGATTGTGAATTTTTGTTTTGTTCCATTCCCGTGACAAGGGCCTGTAGGCCCAAGTGCACCCCGTCATACACGTGGCAGACTCGGGTAGAAATCCGCCTTAAGGCCACTCCTCCACACCCGTGAGAAAAAAAAAAGTGTTCCACTCCATTGTGAATTTATTTTTTGTTCCACTCCCGTGGCAAGGGCCTGTTGGCCCGAGTACTCCCCGTAATACACGCAGCTGACTCGGGTAGAAATCCGGCTTAACGCCGTTGTTTCACTCCTGTCATATTTGAATGACCAATGTCTACTGCCACGACATTCAATTTCTGAAAGTCCAATGTCCAATGTCGTGCAAGCACGACATTCATTTCTGAATGTCCAATGTCCAATGTTCAATATCGTGCCACCACGACATTCATTTCTTGAATGTCCAATGTCGTGCCACCACGACATTCAACTTTTGAATGTTCATTTCCCCTACTAGCAGCCGAGTGCTCGCCTAAATCAAGGCTCAGCACTTCGCCGTAAGCGCGGGTAGACTCCGGTACCTGCCGTATAGCAAATGCGGCACCGGCTTAAATTTCCCCTACTAGCAGCGGAGTGCTAGCGTAAAACAAGGCTCAGGACTTCGCCGTAAGCGCGGGTAGACTGTTGACCAGCCATATAGCACATACGGCCTCGGCTCACATTTCCCCTACCAGCAGCGGAGTGCTAGCGCGAAACAAGGCCAGCACTTCGCCGGCAGCGCGGGTAGACTGCGGGACCTGCCGTATAGCGTATGCGGCCCCGGCTCTCATTTCCCCTACTAGCAGCCGAGTTCTCGCGTAAAACAAGTCTCAGCACTTCGAGGTAAGCGCGGGTAGACTGCGGGACCTGCCGTATAGCATATGCTGCCCCGGCGCACATTTCCCTACTAGCAGCGGAGTTATAGCGTAAAACAAGGCTCAGCACTTCGTCGTAAGCGCGAGTAGACTGCGGGACCTACCGTATAGCGTATGCAGCCCCGGCTCACATTTCCCCGGCTAGCAGCGGAATGCTCCGCGTAATACACTCGGCAGACTCAGGTAGAAATCCGCCTTAAACGACACTAGTGTCTGGTTGCCCGTGTCGTTTAGTGTTAAACGACACTGGAGTCTGAAAATTGTTTAATTATATAGCCAGTTCCTTAAACGATACTAGTGTCTGGTTGCCAGTGTCGTTTAGTGTTAAACGACACTGGAGTCTGAAAGTTGATTAATTATATATACAGTTCCTTAAACGATACTAGTGTCTGGTTGCGAGTATCGTTTAGTGTTAAACGCCAATCGAGTAATTAAATATCCAGTTCCTTAAACGATACTAGTGTCTGGTTGCCAGTGTCGTTAAGTGTTAAACGACACTGGAGTCTGAAAAATGAAAATTATATATCCAGTTCCTTAAACGATACTAGTGTCTGGTTGCCAGTGTCGTTTAGTGTTAAACGACACTGGAGTCTGAAAATTTATTAATTATATATAGTTCCTTAAACGATACTAGTGTCTGATTACCAGTGTCGGTTAGTGTTAAACGACACTGGAGTCTGACAATTGATTACATTTTTATCTAGTTTCTTAAAATTATTTGCTCCGTTTCCTTAAACGATACTAGTGTCTGGTTGCCAGTGTCGTTTAGTGTTAAACGACACTGGAGTCTGAAAAATGAAAATGATATAACCAGTTCCTTAAACGATACTAGTGTCTGGTTGCCAGTGTCGTTTAGTGTTAAACGACACTGGAGTCTGACAATTGATTAAGTATATATCTAGTTCCTTAAACGATACTAGTGTCTGGTTGCCAGTGTCGTTTAGTGTTAAACGACACTGGAGTCTGAAATTGAAAATTATATATCTAGTTCCTTAAACGACACTAGTGTCTGGTTGCCAGTGTCGTTTAGTGTTAAACGAGACTGGAGTCTGAAATTGAAAGTTATATATCTAGTTCCTTAAACGACACTAGTGTCTGGTTGCCAGTGTCGTTTAGTGTTAAACGACACTGGAGTCAGAAAATTGATTTATTATATAGCTAGTTCCTTAAACGATACTAGTGTCTGGTTGCCAGTGTCGTTTAGTGTTAAACGACACTGGAGTCTGACAATTGATTAATTATATATCTAGTTCCTTAAACGATACTAGTGTCTGGTTGCCAGTGTCGTTTAGTGTTAAACGACACTGAAGTCTGAAATTGAAAATTATATATCTAGTTCCTTAAACGACACTAGTGTCTGGTTGCCAGTGTCGTTTAGTGTTAAACGACACTGGAGTCTGATAATTGATTAATTATATACCTAGTTCCTTAAACGACACTAGTGTCTGGTTGCCAGTGTCGTTTAGTGTTAAACGACACTGGAGTCTGAAATTGAAAATTATATATCTAGTTCCTTAAACGACACTAGTGTCTGGTTGCCAGTGTCGTTTAGTGTTAAACGAGACTGGAGTCTGAAATTGAAAGTTATATATCTAGTTCCTTAAACGACACTAGTGTCTGGTTGCCAGTGTCGTTTAGCGTTAAACGACACTGGAGTCAGAAAATTGATTTATTATATAGCTAGTTCCTTAAACGATACTAGTGTCTGGTTGCCAGTGTCGTTTAGTGTTAAACGACACTGGAGTCTGACAATTGATTAATTATATATCTAGTTCCTTAAACGATACTAGTGTCTGGTTGCCAGTGTCGTTTAGTGTTAAACGACACTGAAGTCTGAAATTGAAAATTATATATCTAGTTCCTTAAACGACACTAGTGTCTGGTTGCCAGTGTCGTTTAGTGTTAAACGACACTGGAGTCTGATAATTGATTAATTATATACCTAGTTCCTTAAACGACACTAGTGTCTGGTTGCCAGTGTCGTTTAGTGTTAAACGACACTGGAGTCTGAAATTGATAGTTATATATCTAGTTCCTTAAACGACACTAGTGTCTGGTTGCCAGTGTCGTTTAGTGTTAAACGACACTGGAGTCAGAAAATTGATTTATTATATAGCTAGTTCCTTAAACGATACTAGTGTCTGGTTGCCAGTGTCGTTTAGTGTTAAACGACACTGGAGTCTGACAATTGATTAATTATATATCTAGTTCCTTAAACGATACTAGTTTCTGGTTGCTAGTGTCGTTTAATGTTAAACGACACTGGAGTCTGAAATTGAAAATTTATATCTAGTTCCTTAAACGACACTAGTGTCTGGTTGCCAGTGTCGTTTAGTGTTAAACGACACTGGAGTCAGAAAATTGAAAATTATATATCTAGTTCCTATCTCGAACATACCGATAACTCGAACACATCGATATCTCGAATACATTGAAAAACGAATGTTTTTAACTTGAACATTTTGACAACTTGAACATATCGATATCTCGAACCTTTCGATACCTCGAACTTTTCGATATCTGGAACAATACGATATCTCTAACCTTTCTATATCGCGAACTTTTCGATATCTCGAATTTTCCAATATCTCGAACATTCCGATATCTCAAAATTTCGATATCTCGAATTTTTCGATATCTCGAATTTTTCGATATCTCCAACAATATTTCCAACTATTCGATATCTCAAACTTTTCGATATGTCGAACCTATCAATATCTCGAACATTTCGATATCTCCATTTTTTTTCGATATCTCCATTTTTTTTCGATATCTCGAATTTTTCGATATCTCGAACATATCGATATCGAAAACTTCGAGATATATAAAGTTAGAGATATCGAAAAATAATCGAGATATCGAAAAGTTCGAGATATCGAAAAAATTCGAGACATCTAAAGGTTCGAGATATCGATATCTTCGAGTTGTCAATATGTTCAAGTTAAAAACATTCGTTTTATCAATGTATTCGAGATATCGATGTGTTTGAGTTATCGGTATGTTCGAGATATCGATATGTTCGAGTTATCAATATATCCAGTACTTTTCGATATCTCCAACGATATCTCGAACTTTTCGATATCTCCATTTTTTCGATATCTCGAACATATCGATATCAAAAAGTTCGAGATATAGAAAAATAATCGAGATATCGAAAAGTTCGAGATATCGACAAGTTCGAGATATCGAAAAGTTCGAGATATCGAAAGGTTCGAGATATCGATATCTTCGAGTTGTCAATATGTTCAAGTAAAAAACATTCGTTTTATCAATGTATTCGAGATATCGATGTGTTTGAGTTATCGGTATGTTCGAGATATCGATATGTTCGAGTTATCAATATATCCAGTTCCTTAAACGATACTAGTGTCTGGTAGCCAGTGTCGTATAATGTTAAACGACACTGGAGTCTGAAATTGAAAATTATATATCTAGTTCCTTAAACGACACTAGTGTCTGGTTGCCAGTAGCGTTTATGCTAAACGATACTAGATTCTGGTTGCCAGTATCGTTTATGCTAAACGATACTAGATACTAGACACTAGACACCAACTTCACCTTACCATAATTATGTCGGTATTTTGCTCGGCACCCCTTGTAATCTTCTTTACTCTGTTCTTGGAGATCGATACGGTGTTTTCATAAAGCTCTGATTCAGATTGTGTGCACCATGCGTGGAAACTTCGTACTGGTAATTAAATATGAATTTTGTTTATCATAGCACTGACACGTTGCATAAATTATTCAACTATTCTTTCGCTTTGCTAGTGTGAGTATTTATCTCTATTAAACCGCTGCAATTACTATGTTGGTAGTTGAATTAGCCATGAAGCGTATTATATGTAAATACTATACATTTCTGACAGTTATTTTCAAAGTGTGAGGTTGATGTGTGAAAGGGTGATTGTATGTGCGTGTATGTGGGTACATGAATGATACTATTATTCTCTTAACCACTTAATTGTAAATTTTATGTATGTGTTTTTGTAAAATCTTCTATTTATTGAGGAAATAAAGAAATATATAATAATCATTTCGTAATAACTTGTACACATTTCACATATTCGTTCACATATAGGAATGCATCTGTGTCTTCCAGTGTCTTCCACCCCCCTCTCTCTCTCTCTCTCTCTCTCTCTCTCTCTCTCTCTCTCTCTCTCTCTCTCTCTCTCTCTCTCTCTCCTCTCTCTCTATCTCTCTGTCTGTCTGTCTGTCTGTCTGTCTGTCTGTCTGTCTGTCTCTCTCTCTCTCTCTCTCTCTCTCTCTCTCTCTCTCTCTCTCTCTCTCTCTCTCTCTCTCTCTCTCTCTCTCTCTCTCTCTCTCTCTCTCTCTCTCTCTCTCTCTCTCTCTCTCTCTCTCTCTCTCTCTCTCTATATATATATATATATATATATATATTAGACACTTTCATCTCTCTTTAGTCCTTCACTATGCAAGAGCAGTGTGGGGATTTGTCACGTCTGACCTCATAGAAAGAGTCCATAGGAAATGTCTAAAACAATCAATCTACAAGTAACTCCGGTATATACGGCGAATTAGGGATCCTTACAATTAACGATGAAACGTAGAATTGATCAATATTACTTAGTACAACAAAGTGACAATTGTATCCTATCAACAGTCATCCGTAACCAATGTTATGATATTAAACAAGAAGACAATTCTGTCAACTGGGCTAGTAAGGTTAGAGATTTACTGCAAAATGTCGGTTTCTTCGATGTTTGGTTATTTCCAGAATCTGTCAATGTTAATTATTTTTTACCTCTATTATTTAGTAGATTGAAATATTTGTATATAAATGACTGGTTTCGAGACATAAATAGCAAATCGTCTCTTCTTTTGTATTGATGTATAAAAACACACTTTGGTTTGTCTACTTATTTAACAGAAATGTTTAATGTAAAGTACAGATATACCATTTAAAATAGAACTATTGACAGAAGTGACAGAATATGTCCCTTTTTCAATTCTGGTAATAAAGAGGACGAGTATCATTTCCTACTGATCTGCTCGTCCTTTGTCACACTTAGAAAACAATATATCGTAAACTATTGTTTACCATAATCCTGATACGTTTAAATTCATATCTCTTTTAAACAGCACAAGTATTAAACGTTTGATTAATTTGGTCTTATATTGCATTAAATCATTTGTAAACAGAAAAACACCCGCGAATAATTCTTATGAAATTAACACTGTTGTTTGTATTCGTAAATGAAATTTGCTGATATTTGCACTTCCGCATTTACATTTGCTATAAAAACATTTGTTCGTGTTTTCTTTATAATTGTTATATAACTGTCATGTTATCATTTGCAAACATATATACATATATACAGGAGATACCAATGTGAAGGTGGTACATACATCTAGAGATTATGCAAAATATTATAAAACAATCAAGTTGACATTAGGGTTGAATAAAGTTCAGCCTATATATAATACCATCGTCCACTCACTTTCTACTCTCATCACTATTTGGAATTACCCCAGACATACTTAACTGTTATGACTAAAAGCATGTCGCGCAGGCTAACCCGGACAGACACTTTTCGCCTCCTGTTGATATTCTGTTTCCGGAATCATTACTCTATACCTCTATCCCCTGAGACATAAAGCAGTTTTATTTTAGACAACCAAATGTGCATAAATATATAGAATTTTTTAATTGTAATGATGTTTCGGTTTTTATTAATTTGGCTAGGTTTTGCATAAAGCCTTTTGAACTTAGAAAAAAAAACTTAAAAATAAATATCAATGTAAATATTCTTCTGTATAGTCTATATAGATTTATTTTTTCATATTTTTGTTTTTCTCTCTTTTCTTTGTGTACATATTTTTTTCTTTTTGTTTGTTTTTGTTGTATACTATTATTTGTAACGCATGTAAATATAAAATGACGAGGAACACTTGTTGTTCAAGTCTAATAATAAACGAATTGAATTGAATTGAATTGAACAAAAGTCACAAAAGAGCACATCAATAACCAGTGTGACCGCAGTTTGCTCAATGACTGTTCCTCAACTGTGCTAAAAGAAGTATTTCCATAGCTTTATCCTGACGTAGCGATGACACTTGAAAAATGGTGTCGCAAAGGGGAACTTGCTCAAAATAAGTCCATAATGTGGAACGACTCATATATATTCTATTGTAGACAACTTTTCCAGGTCAACACTTCGGTTTTCGTAGCTTATATAATCATTTTGGAATAATAATCCAATGGAACTTTGGCAGAACCCAACACAAATAATTATTCTAAATAACAATAACATTCGAATTTGAATTAATTAAACTGTGACCAGAATACTACGGTTATCTGAACACTTCATACTTATTTGTCCACATTACGATACACTAATGAAACATACATAAAGCAATTTTATTTGAGACAACCAGGTGTGCATAAATATATAGAACTTTCAGTTTTAAACAATTAAGTTAGGTTTTGCATAAAGTCTTTTGTACTTAGAAAAGAAACTTTAAAAAAAAAAATCAATGTATATATTCTTCCACATAGTCTGTATATATATTTATTTTCTCATTTTTTTCATAGTTTTGTTTTTTCTCTCTTTTCTTTGTGTATAGATATTTTTCGTTTTGTTTGTTTTGGATGTATACTATTATTTGTAACGCATGTAAATATAAAATGAGGAGGAACACTTGATGTTCAAGTCTAATAATAATCGAATTGAAATTAATTGAACAAAAGAGCACATCAATAACCAGTGTGACCGCAGTTTGCCCTAATGACTGTTCCTCAACTGTGCTAAAAGAAGTATTTCCATGGTGCTCAAAATGAGTCCATAATGTGGAACGACTCATATATATTCCATTGTAGACAACTTTTCCAGGTCAACACTTCGGTTTTCATAGCTTATATAATCATTTTGGAATAATAATCCAATGGACTTTGGCAGAACCCAACACAAATAATTATTCTAAATAACAATAACATTCGAATTTGAATTCATTAAACTGTGACCAGAATACTACGGTTATCTGAACACTTCATACTTATTTGTCCACATTACGATACACTAATGAAACATACATAAAGCAATTTTATTTGAGACAACCAGGTGTGCATAAATATATAAAACTTTTGAATTGTTATAATATTTCAGTTTTGAACAATTAAGCTAGGTTTTGCATAAAGTCTTTTGAACTTAGAAAAGAAATGTTAAAACAAATATCAATGTATACATATTCTTCCACATAGTCTATATAGATTATTTTTTCTCATTTTTTTCATATTTTTTGTTTTCTCTCGATTTTCTTCGAGTATATTTTTTTTTCTTTTTCTTTGTTTTTGTTGTATACTATTATTTGTAACGCATGTAAATATGAAATGACGAGGAACACTTGTTGTTCAAGTCTAATAATAAAAATATTGAAATGAATTGAACAAAAGAGCACATCAATATCCAGTGTGACCGCAGTTTGCTCAATGACTGTTCCTCAACTGTGCTAAAAGAAGTATTTCCATAGCTTTATCCTGACGTAGCGATGGCACTTGAAAAATGGTGTCGCAAAGGGGAACTTGCTCAAAATAAGTCCATAACATGGAACGGCTCCTATATATTCCATCGTAGACAACTTTTCCAGGTCAACACTTTGGTTTTCGTAGCTTCCTTAATCATATTTTGGAATAATTTTCCAAATGGATTTTTGGCAAAAACTCAACATCACTAATGAAACATACATAAAGCAATTTAATTTGAGACAACCAGGTGTGCATAAATATATAGAACTTTTGGAATGTAATAATGTTTCAGTTTTAAACAATTAAGCTAGGTTTTACATCAAGTGTTGTTACTTGACAATGAAACATTAACATAAATATTAATGTATATATTCTTCTTTAGAGTTTATATGGATTTTTTTACTCATTTTTTTTAGAATTATTTTCTCTTTTCTTTGTGTATATATTTTCTTCGTTTTGTTTGATTTTGTTGTTTACTATTTTGTGTTACTCATGTAACTATGAAATGACGAGGAACATTTGATGTTCAAGGTTTGCCCTAATGACTGCCCCTCAACTGTGCTAAAAGAAGTATTTCCATAGCTTTATACTGACGTAGCGATGACACTTGTCTACGAATTAATTTTGGCCCGTCGGAACATCACCAGGTCGCTAGCTTAAGCTTATACCCGAGGTTTTGACGTCCCTGCCAAAACAACCTAGCGACCGGATAAGACTTACAGTAAAACTGAAAACAAAGCACTTGGCCAAAGGTATAACTGCGCATTATGAGCAATTACTTGTTATGTCAAAAAGCTTTCAAACCTATAGCAGGACTCAGCATATTAAATTATATGAGGTCCAAAAATTATTGACATACCTATTTTTAATTCGTTCCATCCCAATGGCATTTTTATGTTGTAATGCATGCCAGTCACCGAAGATCTGAGTGCACATACGCTAAAGAAACAAAAATACGAAATACACTGGCATTTCGAATTTGGAAGAAACACGTTTCATGGCCGGTTTGAATTATCAAAAAAACGTTTACTATTGTGTGTAAAGAAACCAGCATGCAGACTAAATTAATTAAATTTCTGTTGTGAACAAAAAAGGATTTAAAAACAATTCAAAAGTCTGGATTAAGAAAAAATGTTGGGCATATATATACTGAATCAAAACGAAACTTACGCTCAACTTGAATAGAAACATTTCTTTTTAAGATATATTTGTTATTGTGATTATTTTATTATCAATTTATTGAATTAAACACTTAACCGATGACAGTTATCAATTGCATTGTTTTATTTGAGTTCAACCTTGGTAGGGGTCTGATTTGAAAGTATAGCAACTGTAATGCGTATGACCATTGCCGATCAGTACGGAGGATAGTATTCCACTATTTGCGAATGCAACCCGGAAAAAGTTGACCATATCAGGTAGATATGGGCGTCGCCGTCGTAGACATATAGCAGTAATCGATGCTGTTATTTTGTAATACCCGAACGATATCACGAACGACAAGGTCACTTGCTTTGTAATGCTGAAATGTCAAAAAGGTGCCAAGGGTTTTAGGAGAGGAACAAAGTGAACATTTCTTTGCCAAACGATAACTTAACGGTTTGTGTAGATATCCGGGCGTTTGTGAATACCGGTGGTGACGGGAGCTATAGCCGTTGCAACGATAAAGCTATTGCGTAGATGCTTCTTAAATATGTCGCAAATTTGCTCTGACAAAGTTACACGTGGTCTACCGCTCAATCACAGGTATAAGTAACTCCTGGCCTGCTCGAATCGCAGTCTGATACTTCTTACTACATGTACAGGAGATCAAACGCGTTCTGCCACCTCTTTAATGAGGAGGTTTCCGCCACCAACATCCCAATTGCGTTTTCCTCTAAATATTTTTGAAACTGAGGCATTGTAATGCAGTAGTCAAACCTTTTATGTTGAATGTTTTTGATCAGTTTCTGACTAAAGTCGCCTTATGAAAAACATTGATGTGGCCGTGCAGTATTTGGCTAATAAACTGACCTTTTGTTTACATCAGATGAGTATATATCTGTCTATAGCGAGCATATATATAGTTTCCCAATAACTCAATTTCTGCATAAATGACCCTGCAAATTATGACCACCTTTGAACAAAGACCAGATTGGTGTCTTTCCATAGGTGGTCTTTATACACAGGTTGCACTGTGAATGTATATGTGTGTGTGTACGCATGTATTTGCATGCACACTAAGCAATATTTAAATGAACTGACACCTCTTGAAAGCAACAGTTAGTATATGCTACAGAAGAACAATACAGCGGGGAAATTAAAACATTTATTAATAAAACAAATCTGAGCAGGAGAGCTCATGCATGGATGTCAAGATGACTTAAATAAATTACATTTATCTTTATGCTGGAGAAGAGATGTTATATGATCACCACTACAATTGAGAGACGGTGGACAGGAACATGCAATCTGTATATAGTACTATATTTTTACCTACCGAGTTATTTCCCCTGATCGGCACACACTCCCTGTAGAATATGTAGAATTAGTACTTGACGTCGCTGTGTTTATGATTGAAATTACAATATGTATTATGTAATTGATTGATGTCACCAGTGTCTGCACCCTATCAATACTACGACTCGGGTTATTATAATTGTTGGAATATTATCAGTTATTGTTATGGGCCGGTGGCCACAAATCAAATGAAACATTGTATCTAGTAATCTAGGTGTTTTATATTTATGGAGTAATCTTTGTTTCATATCGATATTTGATTACATGGGATACCCATGTGTTTAGGTGAATATTAAAAAAAGATCACGGGAAAAGGTACAAGTTGACTTTATTTAACAGTATACATCCAGATCAGTCTGTGCATCCGCATAGTCTACACTATTCACACATTACTTACACAAGCTTGTTTCATGAGACGGGCCGTCTCGCGAGAAAACCAACATGTTGGCATCTGCGTAATGTATCGACCTAGATCAGCCTGCGCAGTCCGCGCAGACTGATCCGGGCCGACACATTCCGTCTCAGGGGGATAGAGGTATAGAGTAATGATTCCTGAAACAGACAAACCCTTGAGGCGAACAGTGTCTGTCCTGGTTAGCCTGCACGGTATGCTTATCCGGGTCGATACTTTACGCAGAGTCCACTATGTTGGTTTTCTCGCTTGACGGCTCAGACTGTCAACTTGTGTTGATTCTAATAATGCATAACAGGTGGTGAAGACAATCTGAACAAAAACCTTTTAGAAACGACAACGTGCATCTGTTCACATGCACTGGTTCGTATGTAGCGTGTACCGTGTTCACTAATAGAATAACTCGGTTTATCGTATGACGCGACACTATCATATATTGGACCATTTTGGGGGATTTTGTCAGTGAAAGAGAGACGAATTGATAAATCTTAATGATAGCCTTTGCATCACACTCGTTAGTGACTTTGACGCTAGGAAGATGGCTCAGATATTAACCCATTCCAACCTACACCCGCTTGCCGGTACATCTGCAGCGGACGAGTTTTGAAAATATAATGGCAAAGGTAAAATAGGCTCTTAATGAGCATTTCCTCTTTTTGCCAAAATGTTTTCAAATCTATCTAATAATTGAACTCTCATATTATGGAAATTGTTCACGTTTTGTCAATATGTTTTCGCAGTCGTCTGCTGCAAATGTGTTGTATAGGTGGTAAAGGGTTAATCCTGATCCCGGTTTACGTAACTGTTCACGTATACAGTACATGTAACAGTACATGTAACGCATGTGTTTACACAACATTTATAAGCAATGTGGACCAAGATCAGAATGCACGTTGTAGTGTTATCTTGGTCAAAATGGTTCGGAATCCATGTATCAAAATGTAGTAAAAAAACTACTCCATAAATATATAAGAACTTATAAAGAACCAATGATGATTATACCAGTTGTAAGAGTACAGTGGAATTAAGGTTAATGGACATGTCATTATTGAATTAATAGTTATTATCGTAGAGTTTTTTATACAATGTCATCGCTCATTTGACAGACCGAAGTATTTTTAACATTCATTGGAGAATTCGGATTTGGTCTAGCAATATTGACTTAGCCCATTCAATTAAATATTGCTCTGCTATAATTTTAAAAGATGTTAAATTGGTTACTTGAAAGATCGGAGTATTTTGAATATCAGAAGAGAATTTTGATTTTTTAGCAATGAAGCCAGCTGCAAGAATACTGTCTGTGTGTTTGGTTATAGACATACATAATCTGTATTCAGTTCAAATATGTACACAATATATGGGAACAAAGAAACATAAGCGTAATTTGAAAATGTATAGCAAATATCATGTGAATCTTAGTAGTTCTAAAAGATCTTTTTAATTTGGGTTATTGTTTGGGCAGCACAATGGTATGATTGTAGATGACAGCGATACACTACATATGGGCCGTTCCACGTGAACACCAACACTGTGGACTCTGCGTAAAGTATCGACCCGCATCAGCCTAAGCAAGCAGCACAGGCTAACCCGGACTGACACTTTTCGCCGGCTGTGGATTTTCTGTTTCAGGAATCACTACTCTATCTATCCCCCCTTAGACGGAATGTGTCGGCCGGATCAGTCTGCGCGGACAGCGCAGGCTGATCTGATCGATACATTACGCAGATATATTGATATGAGCCGTTCCGGGAGAAAACCAACACTGTGGACTCTGCGTAAAGTATCGACCCGCATCAGACTAAGCAAGCAGCACAGGCTAACTAGGACAGACACTTTTCGCCTCCTGTGGATTTTCTGTTTCTGGAATCATTAATATATACCTCTATCCCAATGAGACGGAATATGTCGGAGCGGATTAGCCTGCGCGGACTGTGCAGGTTGATCTGGGTCGATATATTACGCAGAGTCCGTAATGTTGGTTTTCCCGTTGAACGGCTCATATTCATGCAATTTCATTTCGATCCATCCGCTGCGTTCCACATCGAAATAGACCAAAGAAGAGTTGGTTACTGTAAAGTACATTGGTGGATAAATTATATTTTAAACCCTAACTAAAGAGATAATAGAACATAATAGAAAATCTAAACCGATTGACACATAGAGTTGAACTTAATCCGGAATGGTCAGTGCGTGGAAAGATTGTTCCCAATTATCTCTTTCCCTCATACGACAATTCTGCAGCAGACGACTTTGAACGTATTTTGTCAAAAAATAGAAAATCTCTATAATTGAATGGATAACCTATGACTGAAAGTGGAAAACATTGTGGCAAAAGGAGAAATTGCACGTTTTGTGCTATTTCTTCTTTTGTCACTATGTTTTCAAATAGCCGTCTGCTGCAGAGGCGTCAGAAAGCGTCTATATGAGGGAAAGGGTTAAGACTCATTTACCTAGCTAAGTAATGGCATCTTTTCACATATAATGACACGAAAGAACGACCAAGCGGCTGAGAAACCATTTGCATTATGACCAGTACTTTTGATCACAGGGACTTGCTCCTCTTAAAATAGATATTACCCTATATATGCATAGATATCTATGCATATATAGGGTTATATCTATTTTTAGAGGAGCAAGTCTCTGTGCTTTTGATCGTCAACAATGTGTAGAATGGTTAATACAATAACATTAAACTTAATTGACGCTGACAAAAGAAATTGTGGTCGTATGTGATCGCATGAGGAACGTGTACAATTTCAGATATGGAATTACCTTAAGTATTATTTAAACTCTTAAATGTTTCATTCACTTTTAGCATATATTGTTGACGTTTTTAATTAACCCTTTCCCTCATACAACAATTCCAAATTATCAACATCAGGCAGGTATATTTACCTGGGTCTTTCGGCATAAAGCCATTTAGCGAGCAGCCACTACTCTTATCTCTATCTAACTTATCCACACGGGACTCTGATAATATATATATATATAATTTTTTTTAGTTTGTGAGATATTTAATATTGCAAGTTATCACGTTCTCTACTTAAGCCATTGTGTGTTTTTGGTTGTTTTATTTCAATGTAAAAGTACTGAAGTCAAGATTATAGGTACTATAGTCAAAGTTTTAAAACTGTTCAAAAGTTGTCTTGGAATATTAGAATCATAATTCTGAGATAAAATTACAGTAATAATTTCACTTTCCAGTACAATAAACATCTAAATAATGATCGTTTATGTTTCATCTTTACTAGGTAGATATACCCAGTAAGCCAAATTGTGAACATGTTTATGACTTTCAATTGACTTTTTTCAATATTTACTGCCAAAATAAATTTGAACTTTTTTATAACTTACCTTGTTGTCACAATAAGCAATATTTTCAGAAGTTTCACCATTTCAAAATTTTGATCTCCATCTGGAGTTCAGCACCTTAACTTTAATGGGTTATATATCTATACAAAACACATATAGAGACAGTTTAATTCAATAAGCAATAGGATAAAAAAGAACGCTGACATCTGTACTTAATGAATAGGCGGAAATATGTTTAATTCTCCGAATATCACCCTAGTACTATACCTATCTACCAAACCCTTGTCTTCATCACATCATTCTGTAATATATAGCGGGTTTCCCCCCCATGAAAATACAGTAAATCATAATCAGTTAGCCGACGTAGAAAATTGTAGATGCATTTTCGTGGCACATGCATTAAACCTTTCACACTTGCAGACACGTTTTCACGCATCTGCAATAGACGACATTTTGAAAACATTGAGGCAAAAAGTAGAAATTTCTCATTATAAGCAATTTCATCTTTTGCCACAATATTTTCCACATCTTTTAATTTTTTAATTTTTTATTTTATACTGATTGTCACTTTTTATTGCCTAACCATGTTTCAAATAGTTTACATGAGCTTTCCGTGCTTTCGAAGCCAAGGGTTGGCAATAGTGCTATAGCTACAGTTTTCCAATAATAGTGCCCTTATAAAGGCACTGCGAGTTATATATGAAAGGTCACTAAACAATCTCTTTGTATCGAAGTATTTTGCGATTTTTCTAGGAAATGGAATATGATATCAAAGAGACCGAGACTTGAGTTGTGTCAAGGAACTGTCGTGTGAATTGTGTGATGAATGGTGATTCTTGGTCATTTTAATTGAATAAGGTGAGGACTTTTTGTATCTGAGCGGTTCTCCAGGGGATTGAGATATGCCTATGCATCTGTATATATGTCTACTTAAATAGTTCATACTATTATAATATGTTATTGTATTAACCATGTCTGCATGTTTATGCGGTATATCAATCATGAGATGGCCATGCTTAAGTTGAAAATAAAATGTCTGTTTTGTTCTGTTCATGTTATCTGATTCAAGATTGCTTTATGTTTTTGTCGGAGCAGAAGTTTCTTGAAAGTTTCTATGATTTATTGGCGAACAGTGCATATTCAGATCATACTGTGCAGGTTGATCTGAATCATTACTGGTCGAAAATACACAAGGTTTGTTAACTAGGTGCGCCTGTTATATATATATACGTACAATGTATACACGTTGGCCATTTCAGCAACTGCGTTATATACATGTATCACCGACATTTCCGTCGTTGTGTTATATATCACTGAAATTTCCGTCGTTTTGTTATATATCACCGAAATTTCCGTCGATTTGTTATATACCACGGAAATTTCCGTCGATTTGTTATATACCACGGAAATTTCCGCCGATTTGTTATATACAACCGAAATTTCCGTCGATTTGTTATATACCACCGACATTTCCGTCGATTTGTTATATACCACAGAAATTTCCGCTGATTTGTTATATACAACCGAAATTTCTGCCGATTTGTGATATACAACCGAAATTTCTGCCGATTTGTTATATAACCGAAATTTCCGCCGATTTGTTATATACAACCGAAATTTCCGCCGATTTGTTATATAATCGAAATTTCCGCCGATTTGTTATATACAACCGAAATTTCCGCCGATTTGTTATATAATCGAAATTTCCGCCGATTTGTTATATAACACCGTAATATGTGTTTACTTCTACAACGAATCTGCATCAAACAAATTTGAAAACATATCTGTAAAATATGAAAAATCTCCACGAATCTGAATCTAATTATTTAATACAGCTGAAAACATTTGGACAAAAGGAGAAATTTCTCATCGTGAGCAATTTAATCTTTTGCCACAATGTTTTCAAAAGTCATCTGCTGTATATGCCGTATATGCCTCATACTCCGTCAACATAATCCAAAGTCTCTACCATTTATCTAAACGACATAGAACATTATTATACGGAATGGCATTTATGTCTTAATGCATATAATACTAAAATCATGATATTTGAGAATCGACG
The DNA here is from genome assembly GCA_031761405.1 of Serripes groenlandicus. Taxonomy (NCBI): domain Eukaryota; kingdom Metazoa; phylum Mollusca; class Bivalvia; order Cardiida; family Cardiidae; genus Serripes; species Serripes groenlandicus. The sequence continues at coordinate 50,425,463 of JASEVX010000006.1, forward strand.
GCATACGAACCACAATTTAACCCTATATAACTCACCATTAGAAAGTGCAATTCCATTTAAATGTATTAGAGTAGGAGCGTTCAAAACGGGAATTAGAATCGTACACAATTCTTGGTCAATAACCAAATAGCTTAACCAATGTCCCTTCAGCAAGCGAGTTTCAAAAGAACTAGGAAGACAAATAGTAATAATATTACTTTTACAAGTGTTATTAAGCCAGCCCGTCAGAAAACGAACAATGTGGTAAATTGTGACATGTTCACTTCTTTAAAATTTAAAATGATATCAGTTTTATGTTAATGTTTGATATCTTTACTTATGCATACTTTCTTGAAACGTTTTTAAAGAGCAAATATGACCAATACAGTCTTCTTTCAGTAATATGTGCTTGATGTATGCTTAGTTACATCAACTTTAGTATGTGTTAGCAACCTTAAAGTTTACGATATAATTTAGTCGCAATTATGGCTGGTAAAAATCTTTTCGCCATTGTTGGTTCCTGTCAGACGTACTACTTTACTATATAGTTGCGGCGCATTATCATGTTGGAGTGCCCTTGGTCACATGACACATTTCCAAGCTTAGTACTGGGTTTTTGGGATAGGGGCGTTTCGCCACTATCCCATACTCATGCTGCTTTCGAAAAGTCGGATTACGGCTGCAACCACAGTCCACTCAAATTGAATTCCTACGCCAAAATCGATTGATTGGTTATAATCTGCCTTTTCATTGGTTAGACCGAATCACGAAAAACCCTCCGCTTGCATTAATTAATGAGACAAAACAGTTCCAACGCGTGAAACACACTCTGAACTATGATTGACCTCAATGTCAGTGGTGTTAGGTAACGTCGATCGTGATGTGACCCCATTAGTTTACAACAGTCGACTTATATAGAGAAATGTGTAAATCACTGTAAATAAAATTATTGAAAGGAGTTGAAACCATTGTGGAAAAAAGTAGAAATTGCCTACGATAAGAAATTTCTCCTTTTGTCACAATGTTTTCGATTGTCGTCTGCTGTACATCTGTAAGCGGAAAATGGTTACATCTTCCCCCATGGAAGCGGAATCCTTTACGTGATACTATAACAGTTCGAATATTGAAAATATTGTTGAAAATGGAGCTATTAGTGACAATGAGTAATTCCTCCTTTTCACACAATGCTTTCAAACACGTTTCAAATTAATTCTTTTCATATTTGAACGTTTTACTATGGACATTCTTTTACTCGACACATTTTCAATAACGTGCTAGAGATTAATGATAACGAGCAATGTTGCCTTACATCAAGGGGGAAAATATATAGTTGAAACCTTTGTGGAAAAAGAGGAAATGAGTCACGATAAACAATTTTGCAGCCATTTGCTGCACATGCGTACACAAGCGACTGTAAGCGGGAAAGGGTTAAACCGTTTCCGTTATTAGTCGCCGGGCAGAAGCCCGCGACTTCTATTTTTAATAGGTTTTCGGAAATCACATGGGAGGGCGGCTTATTATTAGAAAGAAACAAATCTAGATGATTTGAACATATTACAATTGTGGTTGTTTACGAACACTAATAAATGACACATCTAAAATGAAATAAATATTCCGATTTTTTAATGTTTGAAGTTTTTTTTATTTCACTCGCATTTAAGTTTTTTGTCTTATTTACGAAGACAAAAGTGGTCCCTTCAAGACGTGAACCAACACCCCCTAATGCAGACTCTTATGTGTCATCATTGAGGTCAATTTCGGATTCTCCTTTTAATAGCAATTTTAACTTACTAAATGTTGTTTTCATGTTCAAAGAGATGTCTTGATTTGTGTAGAATTCATTTAATAATGTTAATCCATGAATATCTAAAGTAGGAACTGTTTCTAAGCTAAATATAAACCCTATTCTGTTGTGTAGTTTCGTGACCTTTAACATCGATTTTCGCGCATGCACATTTCGATATGAAAAAGCGAGTGATATTATTTTATTTTAGACAAGTACAAGACGAATGTTTGACGCAAAGCGTCAAAGAGAAGCCGCAATATTTCGTTGTACATGTAGAAATAAGAAAAAAAGAACATTTTTAAATCCACAAACAATAGAACAATTTAAAGTGTAGACGGTAATGCTGATATATTTCTCCTTTTGAAGACTTTTGTTTTCTTCAAATTACCTCCCTTTAAAGCAATACCAGGATATTTACCTTGTGATTCGAATACGATTGACAAACATTGAAATTATATGAATGAATACTATTATTTAAATAAGTAACAACAGCAAAATTAAATTTAAGCCAAGATAAATGTGTACACATTTCGTTAATTTTTTATAGATACCCTAATGTATAGGTATGAATATAAAATGTATAATCAAATGTTTGAATAGACTAAGGAAAGTCAAGAATACATAAATAAATCAATGCAGTCTTATCCGGCGACATTGATGCCTTGCATCAACTTTCTCTTGTAGCTACTTAGTTACATACGAATGTTGAAAGTGTATTTGCAAACGGAGCACTTGCTGACAATGAGCAATTCCTCCTTTCCAAACAATGCTTTGAAACATGAATAAAAAGAATTCTATAACCAAGATAACGAAAACATTTGTCTACAGTTATTATTTTAACCGTTGCCCCTTTTAGACACATTTCACTCACCTTAACAGATGAACGATAATCAGCAAGTTTGTCTTTTTCCACAATGTTTTCATCACTATTCAAAATAGGAAATAGAAATTAAATCTACAAATTAGAGATAAGTTAATTTCAACATTGATTGATTGGGGTTAACGCCTTTGTTTAACATTTCCTCAGTAATACCACGGCGGCCAGTTCACCTACAAATGTATTTCCTGGTTTTCTCACACCAGTACACACAACAATCTTCCCAAGCAACTGGCTGCTTTTCCACATAGACTTAGCCCATTGGTGAAAGACGAATGACGCATGTCGCATTGACTTTTGTCAAACGTCGGAAAGAAATTTGGCCGAACATGTCAACATACACACGAGTTATAACCTCAAGGTCATTATTTATTTTATAATTGAGGCGCTTCTAGTGATTTTGGGACAGGATTTATAATGTATATGTATTTGCGTTAATTGAAGACTCAACGTCCGTCAACGTGTAATCTAGTCCTTGATGTATCTGTTGACAAATAAACTAGAAATGTAGTCTAAATAGGTTTTTGTAAATTTACCTTGTACGACTTCTGTAATCAATACTTCATTGATTGCATGTATTGGTCAACACGTTGTTACTGTATGGCAGATTTATTTCAAAGTGGTCATACTTATACCGTGTGATCAGGAGAACGGCAAAGTACTAGGTACATAACTCTGGTCTGTTTATTTTAGTTATCTCCATTTTTCCTTATTTAGTTCAGCGATTGTCAATTAATTTTCATTGTATCCATTTCAAACTTGGTTTGTAGGTAACTTATGACCTACAGATTTGCAGTGCACCATTACCATAACTTTAACATGCTGCGGTTGGAGTGTGTATATTTTTGTCTTTCCATGTTCTCACTTATTATATGACTTTCGCATGCAACACATGCGTTCCGTGAAATGCCCTTGTTCGTTAATGAGTGCTTCCCCAAGCTGTGTACTTTGTCCGGAGCGACTGACTGTCTGTCCGTCTTTGTGTTCATCCATCCATCCGTCCGTCTGTCCGTTACGATTTGCATTAATGGGTCAAAACTTTGTTTCTGTTTCGCGGATCCATTTCAAAGACGTCACACGTATACATTGGGATTAAAAGATCGATACAATATTTTGAACACAAATCTGATCTGTTTTCTTAGGTGTTAACTCATTTTTTTCATTTCTTCGGTTATTGTCTCAATAGATGTCCAATGTATCAATTTGAGACTTGGTGTATTGGGAACTCAGAGCTACAGATACAGATGTGCAGTGCAAAAAGAAACATAACTCTAGCATGCTTTCGATTGTCTTTCATTTATCAGCATGATTACAATATACATTGTGGATCTTTAGTGATTTCTGAACTGGAAATATTTTAATTAAGGGTCGCTGCTCGGTTTTTTGTCATTCTTTTGTCCTTTCTGATTTATTTTCTTTATACAAGAAAAGGGTCAAACGTTGATGAATAAGGTATTTGTTATTGGCAGGCAGTATGTGTTGTTTCACATATTTTTGGTTTGGTTTGTTTTAAAGGTCATTGTTTATTGTTTCAACAATGTTTGTCCATATTATCTATGCCATATATTTTCAACTTACATATGCCCCTATACCATTAGCGCTTTCAGCGCTTTGATTTACCAAGGGATCATGACAAAGTCAAATGACGCCGGGATATATTTTAAATAGCGTTGAAAACCGCATAAAACTCAAATAAAACCAAATTTAACAAAAACCGGGATTCCAACTCACAGCAGCTGGAGTTATAACGCTCCTCGTTACCGACTGACCTATAGCGACTTAACATTAAACACGCAATACTATACCAACACTAGTGTATTATATCAGACCAGGTACTGTGTGATCATTGAGATTAGGGAACAGAAACGCAAGGGTTAAGGCATGATGATGTAGCTCATGAATTACAATAATATAAATTGAAGATCAAAAGGTTATTTTATTATCAGTTATTAATTTCTTGGCAAATTACTGTAGTATTGATCCATAGCGATATGACTCCATGGAATATTTCTTTTAACTGACACAATACCTCATCATCGCATTTTGGATTAGGATCTGATAGATCGCGTCACAGTTTGATCTGGACCTATGGTGATAGGTACTTGCCAGAGACTATCGAGACACGATGTACAAATTCTAAACATACGCAGTTTGTATCACCACTTTGATGTGTTACGCTGCTTTCAAGTGATATCACGGTTTGTACTAGTTACCAGTATTACTGATCTATTTACCCTGTCATCAGCGAGTCAGTCGTATTGCCAACCACGCATTCCTGAGAGCAGAGGAGGGACAGACATTACTACCGTTATTAACCTATGTGATATGACCCGGTCGGAGATCGAACCCGTTACCTCAGAACGCACTACCACAACACCATCGAGGCGGTATTTTTTCACACAAGTACCCTGTGGTTGTTTTACATGTACATATAATATGGCTCGGATTAATCGATAAGAGTCTTTGCTGTCATTCAAATATGGCCGCTACATGGAACACCAATAAGCAATCCGATATTTCTTTTAATTGACTGTTCCAGCTTGATATTTAGAAGAGTCCATAGCCAATTTGGGAAAATCAAGATAAATATATTAGAGCATTTAACAGTAAAGAAGCAGGTCTCTCGGCTTTTCCACGCCGTCTCACCAGGATCTTTGCTAGTGGCACAGGCTTTACAAAATCGATTCCGGCAATACAACTGTTAATGAATATTACATAATAATAATAATGTATGTAGTCGATGCTTATCCAAACAAATAGCATGGAGCATGGCTGTATGTAGTCGATGCTTATCCAAACAAATAGCATGGAGCATGGCTCGGAAAAAACAAGATAGACTCATTGCCGCGTTTTGCGCTAACCAAACCTCCGTGGTCTTTCAATCCATAGCCAATTAATATAATGCCAAGGTTTATCAGTGTCTATACTAGGGGCAAAGGCTTTCAAATATCGGTTCCGACAGTCTAAGGGTTAATGGATAAAATTGTATGAAGTCGTTGCTTAATATACCCTTTCCCACAAATAAACGCTTTCTGACGACTTTACAGCAAGCGATTTTTGGATACATTGTGGCAAATGGAAAAATTGCTCATACTGAACAATTTCTCCGTTTGCCGCAATAATTTTAACTTTGTCCTATAATTGTTCCTTAATTCATAGAGAATTTCTTTAATTTTACCTACATGTTTTCAAAGGCGTCTGCTGCAGATTCTGTTGTATGTGGGAAATGAGCCGTCGATCAGAAGCTTTAAGGTTGTCTGAAGGAACAGATTGCTAACAGGAGATGTCAGATTACGCGAAGTAGCAGGCTAATATTTATCTTCCCTGGTCACAAAGCACTGATGATTAAAATTTGTAAAGTTGAAATAATTGTGGACGAAGGTGAAATAACTCATTATGAGCAATTTCTCTTTTTGTAGCAGTGTTTTCAAAAGTCGTCTGTTTCAGATGCGTTAAGATGTGTCTGCAAGTAAAACACAAGTGTTAATAGTATGTGTAGTCAAAAAGTCGCTTTAATATGTTTTACAGAGCAATGTACATGTAGTGACTGCCAATATAATTTATCCTAGGAAAAACATCTTCCCATATGTCATTGTTTTTTTCTCGCTTTTTTTTTATAGAATCATACGTCTGCAAGTAAGAGAGCGTTAAGGACTTGTAGTATAGGTTCTTTTTTACAAATTTCTAGAAATGTCGCCAATATACTCGTTGATGATTTACATGTCCGTGTGGTTTTCCACCCGAGATATTGACAATCGCCATATGATTTACATGTTCGAGTGGTTTTCCACCTAACAAAGATACCAACAAGCGCCATTAACATGTCCGTGTGGTTTTCTACTTAACAAAGATACCGACAATCGTTATTTACATGTCCGTGTGGTTTTCCACCTAACAAAGATACCGACAAGCACCATTAACATGTCCGTGTGGTTTTCCACCTAACAAAGATACCGACAAGCGCCATTAACATGTCCGTGTAGTTTTCCACCTAACAAAGATACCGACAAGCGCCATTAACATGTCCCTGTGGTTTTCCACCTAACAAAGATAACGACAAGCGCCATTAACATGTTAGTGCGGTTTTCCATCCAACAAAGATACCACCAAGCGCCATTTTCCACCTAACAAAAATACCGACAATCGTCATATGATTTACACGTTCGTGTCAGAGCTACCGACAAGCGACATTAACATGTCTGTGTGGTTTTTCATCCAACAAAGATACCTATTTTTCTACCTAACAAAGATACCGACAAGCGCCATTAATATGTTAGTGCGGTTTTCCACCCAACAAAGATACCACCAAGCGCCATTTTCCACCTAACAATAATACCGACATTCGTCATATGATTTACACGTTCGTGTCAGAGCTACCGACAAGAGACATTAACATGTCCGTGTGGTTTTCCATCCAACAAAGATACCTATTTTTCTACCTAACAAATATACCGACAAGCGCCATTAACATGTCCGTGTTGTTTTCTACCTAACAAAGATACCGACAAGCGCCATTAACATGTTTGTGTTGTTTTCTACCTAACAAAGTTACGGACAAGCGCCATTTACATGTCCGTGTGGTTTTCTACCTAGCAAAGATACCGACAAGCGCCATTAACATGTCTCCGTGTGTTTTTCTACCTAACAAAAATACAGACAAGCGCCATTTACATCGTCCCACGAGAAAACCAACAGTGTTGACTCTGCGTAAAGTATCGACCCGGATCAGCCTAAGCATGCAGCGCAGGCTAACCCGGACAGACACTTTTCGCCTCCTGTGGGTTTTCTGTTTCAGAAATCATTACTCCATACCTCTATCCCCCTGAGACGGATTGTGTCGGCCCGGATTAGACTGCACGGACTGCGCAGGCTGATCTGGTTCGATACATTACGCAGAGTTGGTTTTCTCGGAGAACGGCTCATATACATACATCTTGTAAATAAAAACCATCAGCGTTTTGGGGGTAAACTTCTATGATTTAAAACATTCTTATATTCCTAGGGTCGGTGTTTGTAGCATCTCATGTTCATATCAGCCCCAGTTCTCCGTGAAATATGGCTCCAAAATGATGTAACTATACGCAATACTCGGAATTTGTTATCAAGCAACTGATGGGTCAGAAACATTTTCATTTTTTAAATTAGACCAATTAGAAGTCTGGATAATGGTTTATTTCTGAGCACTTGACTTGATCAGATTATACCAATCTATTGTTTTGCGTCTAGCCAAATAGCTACAAATGGAATCATTTGGCGATAGGTGAAACCCGAAAAACGCACATAGTTACGAACATTGTATAAAACATTAATATATGAGAAGCACCTGGGGATTCGAAATTATACTGACTTTCATATTTGATCATCATTTAAAGTAACATTGACGTACACGCTACCAGTAGTTTGTCTACCAATGCATCCAGGACTCGATTACACGTAGACGGCAAGTTAATGCTTTCGGGACTCCATTACACGTATACGGCGAGTCAATGCTTACAGGACTAGATTACAGGTAGACGGCAATTCAATGCATCCAGGACTAGAATATACGTAGACGGCAAGTCAATGCACCCATGACTAGATAACAAGTAGACGGCAAGACAATGCATCCATGACTCGATTACACGTAGACGGCAAGACAATGCTTTTAGGACTCGAGTACACGTTATACGTATACGGCAAGTGAATGCATCCAGGAGTACATAACACGTAGACAGCAAGTCAATGCATCCAGGACTAGATTACACGTATACAGCAGTTCAATGCTTACAGGACTCGATTACACGTAGACGGCAAGACAATGCTTTTAGGACTCGATTACACATAGACGACAAGTCAATGCATCCAGGACTCGATTATACGTATACGGCAAGTGAATGCATCCAGGAATACATAACACGTAGACAGCAAGTCAATGCATCCAGGACTAGATTACACGTATACAGCAGTTCAATGCTTACAGGACTAAATTAAACGTAGACGGCAAGTCAATGCATCCAGGACTAGATTATACGTAGACGGTAAGTCAATGCATCCATGACTAGATTATACGTAGACGGTAAGTCAATGTATCTATGACTAGATTACACTTAGACGGCAAGTAAGTGCACCCAGGACTAGAATACAGGTAGAGAGCAGTTCAATTCATCCAGGACTATATTATACGTATACGGCAAGTCAATGCTTTCAGGACTTAAGAACACGTAGACGGCAAGTCAATGCTTTCAGCACTAGATTACATGTAGACGGCAAGTCAATGCTTTCAGCACTAGATAACATGTATACGGCAAGTCAATGCTCTCAGGACTAGATTACACGTAAACGGCTTGTCAATGCTTTCAGAACTCGATTACACGTAGACGGCAAGTCAATGCTTTCAGAACTCGACTACACGTAGACGGCAAGTCAATGCTTTCAAAACCCGAGTATACGTAGACGGCAAGTCAATGCTTTCAAAACCCGAGTATACGTAGACGGCAAGTCAATGCATCCAGGACTAGATTATACGGCAAGTCAATGCTTTCAGCACTCGATTACACGTAGACGACAACTGAATGCATCCAGGACTATTCTACAAGTATACAACAGATCAATGATTTCAGGACTTGATTACACGTAGACGTCAGGTCAATTCTTTCAGGACACAATTATACGTAGACGGCAAGTCAATGTATCCAGGACTAGATTATACGTTGACGGCAAGTGAATGCATCCAGGACTAGATTATACCTAGACGGCAAGGCAATGCTTCCAGGACTCGATTACACGTTTACGGCAATTCAATGCTTTCAGGTTTTGATTTTACGTACACCACAAGTCTATGCTTTCAGGTTTCGATTATACGTACACGGCAAGTCAATGCTTTCAGGACTCGATTACACGTAGACGGCAAGTCAATGCTTTCAGAACTCGATTACACGTAGACGGCAAGTCAATGCATCCAGGACTAGATTATACGGCAAGTCAATGCTTTTAGCACTCGATTACACGTAGACGGAAACAGAATGCATCCAGGGCTATTGTACAAGTATACAACAGATCAATGATTTCAGGACTCGATTACACGTAGACGTCAGGTCAATGCTTTTATGACTCAATTATACGTAGAAGGCAAGTCAATGCTTTCAGCAGTCGATTACACATAGACGACAAGTGCATGCATCCAGGACTAGATCAATACTTTCAGGACTAGAGTACACGTAGACTGCAAGTCAATGCATGCAGGACTAGATTACACGTACACGGCAAGTGAATTCATCCAGCACAAGATTACACGAAGACGGCTATTCACTTCATCCAGGATTAGAATACATGTAGACAGAAAGACAATGCTTTCAGGATTAGACTACACATAGACGGCAAGTCAATGCATTCAGGACTAGATTACACGTAGACTGTAATTGAATGCATCCATGACTAAATCACAAAAACGACAATGTAATGCTTTCAGGACTAGAATACACGTAGACAGCAAGCCAATGCATTTAGGATAATACTACACGTAGACGGCAAGTAAATGTATACGTGACTAGATTACACGTACACGGCAATTTAATGCATCGAGGAATAGAGTACACGTAGACAGCAAATCAATGCTTTCAGGCTTCATTATTCGTAGACGGCAAGAGAATAATTTCAGCATTAGACTACATGTAGCCGGCAAGTCAATGCTTTCAGGACTAGAGTATACGTAGGCGTCAAGGAAATGCTTTCAGGATTAGACTACACGTAGATGGCAAGTCAATGCATCCATGACTAGATTACACGTAGACGGCGAGGAAATGTTTTCAAAACTAGATTACACGTAGACGTAGACGTTAATGCTTTCAGGATTAAACTGCGCGTAGACGGCAAGTGAATGCATTCTTGACTAGATTACATGTAGCCGGCAAGTCAATGCTTTCAGGAATAGATTACACGTAGAAGGTAAGGAAATGCTTTCAGGATTAAGTTACACGTAGAAGGCAAATAAATGCATCCATGACTAGATTACACGTAGACGGCAAGGAAATGCTTTCAGGACTAGATTACACGTATACGTCAAGTCAATGCTTTCAGAACTAGATAACACATAGACGGCAAATGAATGTATCCATGACTAGATTACACGTAGACGGCAATTGAATGCATCCACGAATAAATTACACGTAGACGGCAAGTCAATGCATCCAGGAGTAGATTACACGTAAACGGCAAGTGAATGCTTTCAGGACTAGATTACACGAAGACGGCAAGTAAATACATCATGGTTTAGAGTATACGTATACGGCAAGTCAATGCATCCTGGACTAGATTACACGTAGACGGCAAGTCAATGCATCCATGACTTGATTACACGTAGACGGCAAGTGAATGCTTTCAAGACTAGATTACACGAAGACGGCAAGTGAATGCATCACGGTTTAGAGTATACGTATACGGCAAGTCAATGCATCCTGGACTAGATTACACGTAGACGGCAAGTGAATGTATCCAGGACTAGATTATATGTAGACCGCAAGTCAATCCTTCTAGGACTCGATTACACGTATACGGCAAGTCAATGTTTTCAGGTTTTGATTACACGTATACGTCAAGTCCTTGCATCCAGAACTAGATTATACGTAGACGGCAAGTCAATGCTTTCAGAACTAGATTACACGTAGACGGCAAGTCAATGCTTTCAGGACTCGATTACACGTAGACGGCAAGTCAATGCATACAGGACTAGATTACACGTAGACGGCAAGTCAATGCATACAGTACTTGATAACACGTAGACGGCAAGTCAATTCATCCAGGAATAGATTACACGTAGACGTAAATTCATTCAGGACAAGTGAACTCTTGCAGGATAAAACTAAACGTAGACGATAAATGGATGTATCCATGACTAGATACCATGTAGACGGCAAGTCAATGCTTTCAGGACTATATTACACTTAGACGGCAAGTCAATGCTTTCAGGAATAGATTACTCGTAGACGGCAAGTCAATTCATCCAAGACTCGATTACACGTATACTGCAAGTCAATTAATCAAGGAATAGATTACACGTAGACGGCAAGTCAATACTTTCAGGAATAGATTACACGTAGCTGGCTAGTCAATGCATTCAGACTTAGACTACACGTAGACGCAAGACAATGCTTTCAGGATTAGATCATACGTAGACGGCAAGTCAATGCTTTCAGGACTAAATTATACGTAGATGGCTAGTCATTGCATCCAGGACCAAGTCAATGATTTCAGGATTATACTTCACGTAGACGGCAAGTGAATGCATCCAGGACTACATTACACGTATACGTAAATGCTTTCAGAATTAAACAACACATAGACGGCAAGTGAATGCATCCATGACGTGATTACACGTAGACTGCAAGGAAATGCTTTTAGGACTAGATTACACGTAGACGGCAATTAAATGCATCCAGGACTAGATTACACGTAGATGGCAAGTCAATGCTTTCAGGATTATACTACACGTAGACGGCAAGTGAATGCATCCAGGACTAGATTACACGTAGACGGCAAGTCAATGCTTACAGGACTTTATTACACGTTGACGGCAAGTCAATTTACAGCACTCGATTCAATGCTGTCAGGATTCGACTACACGTAGATGGCAAGTCAATGCATCCAGGACTATATTACACGTAGACGGAAAGTTAATGCTTTCAAGATTAGACTACACGTAAATGGCAAGTCAATGCATCCATGACTAGATTACACGTAGACGTCAATGTTTTCAGGACTCGATTACACGCAGACGGCAAGTCAATGCATACAGGACTAGATTACACGTAGAAGGCAAGTCAATGCTTACAGGACTATATTATACGTAGACGGCAAGTCAATGCTTACAGGACTCGATTACACGTAGACGGCAAGTCAATGCATACAGGACTAGATTACACGTAGAAGGCAAGTCAATGCTTACAGGACTATATTATACGTAGACGGCAAGTCAATGCTTACAGGACTCGATTACACGTAGACGGCAAGTCAACGATTACAGGACTAGATTACACGTAGACGGCAAGGCAATGCTTTTAGGACTATATTACACGTAGAAGTAGACGTCAATGCTTTCAGTGAGACGCAGACCCCTAAATAGATAGGCACGGCTCTTACTGTTTAATTTCGTCTCAAAACCATGAACGGTCCGTTATCGCATGGCGTGTCATTTGTGAGATATGATATACATGTAGATATTGTGGTGATTATAACTAGAACACAGCAATTACAAGACCGTTATATGATAAACAATAGTATTTCTCATTATCTAGCATATATCAGATTTCAGGATTCAGTCGCCAAGCAGTTAATAGAGCTACTCATTTTTACAACGTGGAACATGCTCGTTTTCTGAGAAATTGTCGCTTAATCAATTACCTCATATAGACGACTTTTGACGCCTCTTAAGCAGACGACTTTAGGAAATAAAGAACATTTTCAAAATGAGAAATGCGGCATCTTTTTCCTACACAGATTTCAACTTATAATCTTGGCATATGTTTCTAAAGCCGACACCAAGTTAATTTGTTGTAATGGTGTTTATAAAGCAGACAACAAGTTAATTTGTTTTAATGGTGTTTTTAAAGCCGAAAACAAGTTAGTTTGTTGTAATGGTGTTTTGCTCCACTTTCATAATGCGTCAGTGATATCAGTAGTTGTCTGCATTATTTATCGTGACAGTTTTAGAATCTTCCAAACAAACAGGTAAAAGTGTATTTTTGATAGTTCAGATGTAGTTTGCTTTAAGAATGTCGGAGGAAAGAAAGGTTTTATTTGAAGAATACATGAAAGCTTTTGATACACAATCTGAACACATTGTAGGAAATGAAAGATTGCTAATTATTTAAAGTAATTTCTTATTGTTACCATATGAGCCGTTCCACGAGAAAACCAACAGTATGGCCTCTGCGTAATGCAGTCTGCACAGGCTAATCCGGGCCGACACATTCCGTCTCTAGTAGATAGAGTATAGAGCAATGATTCCTGAAACAGAAAATTGTCTGTCCGGGTTAGCGGCATGCTTAGGCTGATCCAGGTCGATAATTTACGCAGAATTCACAAAGTTGGTTTTCTCGTGGGACGATTCATATTGTTTCTGCTGCCATCTATGTCAGGTCAATGAGCTGGTAGATTATTTACCCTTTCCCCTATACAACGAATCTGCAGCAGACAACCTTGGAACACTCTAGGCACATATAATGAAAGCATCTATAGACTATAAGTATATTTATTGAATACAGTTGAAATCATTTTGACAAAGTGAGAAATTGATCATTTTACCTCAATGATTTCAAACGTCGTCTGCTTCATATGTGTCAGAATGCGTATGTATGTCGGAAAGGGTTAAATAATTTATAACAGTATGGTGGCATACTTCTGCCACCACATAACCACTTAATTATCACGTTATTTAACTAGTTAGTCACTTAATTATCATGATACATATCTGATTAACGCGTTATTTTTTATGGTAACAGATAGTAATGTTAACACTAAAAAGTATATGTTACTGCCCACTACTGCCAACATATACCTACATAATGCCATTTTTGATATATATTAAGTGACTAACGTGTTATGTAACTAGTTAGTCAGATAAGTATCGTGATAATTATGTAGTTAACTAGTTAGTGAGATAAGTATCATGATAATTATGTCGTTAACTAGTTACGTAACTAGTTAATCAGATAAGTTTCGCGATAAGTATGTAGTTAACTAGTTACGTAACTAGTTAATCAGATAAGTATCGTGATAATTATGTGGTTAACTAGTTACGTAACTAGTTAACCACTTATCTAAAAATAGATTTTCACTTTCTGAAAATGGTACCAAATCGCAACCCCTCGGTCAAGTTTAAAACAATTTCGTGACGGATTCACCCGAGTTATTCCAATTGGGATGGTACCCTATTATAATATTGGTTAGAAGACAGGCTATTTATAGATAAGTGGTTAACTAGTTATGTAACTAGTTAGTCAGATAATTATCGTGATAATTATGTGGTTAACTAGTTACGTAACTAGTTAACCACATAATTATCGTGATACTTATCTGATTAACTAGTTACGTAACTAGTTAACCACATACTTATCGCGAAACTTATCTGACTAACTAGTTACGTAACTAGTTAACCACTTAATTATCGCGATACTTATCTCAATAACTAGTTAATCACATAAATATCACGAAACTTATCTGATTAACTAGTTACATAACGCATTAACCACTTAAAATATGTCTAAAATGGCATTATGTAGGTATCTGTTGGCAGTAGTGGGCAGTAACATAGACTTTTTTGTGTTGACATATGTATCTGTTAACATAAAAATTAACGCGTTAATCAGATATTTATCATGATAATTAAGTGACTAACTAGTTAAATAACGTGATAATTAAGTGGTTATGTGGTGGCAGAAGTATGCCACCATATAACAGTAAAAGTGTTAAAGCGTTTACAAAAAACGCTCGTCGATCTCTCACCTACGACCTATGAAGAACTGTATAAAAATGAAATTGAAATTGACATAGTAATTATTGAATACATTTGAAATTATTGTGGCTAAAGGAATATTTATGAGTAATGTTCTCAAAAGGCGTCTGCTGTAGATGCGTCGAAATAAGTAGCAGCAGACCTCTTTTGAAACATTTACTTAACTGAACAGTCCATGCTACTTTGCCCCCATGCTGTTTGCTTCAATATCTTCCACATCTCTTTCCTTGTTGCTTTCCTACATGCCTACGCTTTTTGACGCCTCTTCATCGGACGAATTTTGAAAACATCGTGGTAAAAGGAGAAATTGCTCATGATGGGCAATTTCTCATTTTACCGCGATGTTTTCAATAAAGAATGCGATAAAAGAATGGATGAACACTTTTCAATGATTTTTATAGATAATAAACAAAATATAACAATGGAATAAACGGACAGGCTTTTTATGTGCGTGTTTATTACATGCACATTTTGTATGGCATTTACCGTTGTCTTAGAAACAGGTCTTTGTTTTTGTTCTATTGCATTTTCTTCCCTCCGATTTTGTATCGAGGCGACAGCGTGCTTTCATTTGGATTTTTATTACATGGTATTGTACCGCAAACGATAATATCGAGAATTAATTGCTTCTGAGAAAAAACCGATTTGTTCTTTTGTGTGCATACGTTCAGACTAAGAAAGACCTTCCAGATATATTGTGCAACGATAATTGAAGGATGCCCTCGGTACTTTAATACATGCGAGATACAGATCAGACTGCTTATCGACACAATGTAATCATCACTGTCATCGATACCGCCATTAAGCGCTGTACTTGAAATAACAATTGTGAGAACCAAAACAATATTTTTCAAATTACAGACTCATTTGACGCATCTGCAGCAGACGACTTATGAAAAACATCATGCCAAATTGATTGATTGGGTCTCATCTCATTCGGCCGAGTTCCGGTAGCTCAGTCGGTAGCGACGCGGGCTGTCAATCCAGTGGTTGTGAGGTCGAACAGCAGCTCAGCCAACATTCTTTCCGATGTTTGACAGAAATAAAAGCGACAAGCTCCATCCGTCTACCACCAATGGGCTAAAGGTCTAAGTGGAAAAGCAGCTAGTTGCTTGCAAAAACAATGAGGGACATTAATGATAATTATATTATCTCCCTTGTCAGATAAAGACCAAGGAAGACCAAATAGTTGGTAGGTCCTTTTAGTTGGAATCCTTTGTCTTTATCGCTATTTCGCAATGAGATATTGCAATTACTCTGTACAGTTTAATCATAAATGCGTTAATTAAAGTGATGATTCAAAAGAAAAAATTTACATAGCAGTGTTTAAAGAAAACAAATGTGGAATTACTAATCAATCTAATAACAGTTGGCCAAGAAAATGCAATTATAAGTGCACCATCCAGTACAAAGAAACCAATGATAAAAACCGAGGAAACCAAATGATAGGACCTAGCTAGATGTAGAGAGTATTAAAGGGAGATAACTGACCGATGTCCCCCATTATGTGGAGACTGGTGTGAGCACATGGGTTAGTTAATTGGTCACTTTGACATAACTGAAATATTGTTGATAATGATGTTAAACCCCGAATCAACCAATCAATGAATCAGCTCGTTCGGAGTTATAAGTTTTAGATGGACCGTGCTCCGGTAAAACCATCCTTATCATAATGGTTACAACTCTAGAAAAGTATAGTCTGAGGTGCTGAACTCCAGAGTATAGATAGTATAGTCAAAGTTTTAAAACTGTTCCAAAGTTGCCGTAAAATATTAGAAATCACATTTCTGGAATAACATTAGAGTAATAATTTCACTTTAAAGTAACCTTAACATCTAAATAGTGATCGTTTATGCTTCGACATACCCGGTAAGCCGAATTTTGTACATTTTCATGACTTTCAATTGACTGTTGTTTCAACATTTACTTCCAAAATAGTTTTGAACTAATTATTACTTACTTTTTTTTTATCACAATTAGCCATATTTGCAGATGTTTCAAGATTTTGAAAACATAGTGACAAAAGAAGAAATTGCTCAAAACGAGCAATTTCTCCTTTTGCCACAATTTTTTCATCTCCATCTGGAGTTCAGCACTTTTAAGACTTTTTCAGCATTTTTGTTTTTAATTATATCACGGCGTTTCCTGGTTAAGTTACAAGTACTACTGGTCAATTATATCACGGCGTTTCCTGGTTAAATTACAAGTACTACTGGTCCATTTATCCTGACAACATTGAGTCGGTCGTAATATTAATCTTATAACCCTGAGCGCCACGGAGGGAGAGTCCTTACTAATATATTTGAATTATTGTGTATGACCCGGTCGAGGATTAAACCCCTGACCTCCAGTATCCAAGGCGGGTGCTCTACGACTACACTACCGATACTTATTTGTTTGCTCAGATCAAACTGCACTAATGGGCAATAAGGTCTGGTTCTACACTTGTCTCGAAAATGAGCAGTTCCACGAGAAAACCAGCATTGTGGGCTCTGCGTAATGTATCGACCCAGATCAGCCTGCGATATCCGCTAATCCGGACCGACACATTCCGTCTCAGGGGATAGAGGTATAGAGTAATTATTCCGGAAACAGAAAATCCACAGGAGTCTTCGCGGCATGCTTGGGCTGACCGGGTTGATACTTTATGCAGATTCCGCAATGTTGGTTTTCTCGCGGAACGGCTCAAATGTTGTTTTTTGCAAAGCGCCGCACAAATGTAAATTATCCAATTGATCCAATTAAACAAATCTTCTTCTTTTCTTTGACGAGTAAAGAAACTAAAGTTGAAAGGGGAAATTAAATAAATGACAGCCACATAAGCATAAAAAGTTAATTAAGCTGGCGACATTTGAAAATATTAAAAGTGACATGAAATTGATAATAAAAGCAAAAATCAGCATAACTCGCCTGTATAGTATTAGGAGGGTTTCTCTCTTCCCCCCTCAGTTTTGTTGGCGGTTTTCCTGGCAAAAATTCTTAATTTGACATTCGAACCTGCTTTTAAATTTAATTTGTTGACGACCATGGTCGATAATTTCACTGAATAAAAACATACAATGAGAAATAATTAATATTGACATTTTTGTCCTAGAAATGGATCTCTTGGTTTTTTCTTTTTTTTGTTTAACGATAATGTAACTGGAACTTACTACGCAGCGATCTGATTCTAATATAATTCGGCCTAAAAAAGTTTCTCAGAAACAATGCACGTCATTTTTCAGGTTTGCCTCTTGACTTTTGCAATGACATTCTAGTCTTTAAATCTTTAACGACGGGGGCTGTTTACGCATGGGTCGTGAGTTTGAATCTCTGCTCGAGCATTCACGCTTCCGAAATTTGACGAGTGTCATTGCGTGATTCGGCCCATATGACGATCTGAGACGTTTTCATTAACACGAGTCAAATTAAAGGAGCGATTTGGATCGTAATACATTTACGTACAGTCTCACCAGGATCCTCACTGTTCGCCTATACGTTATATCCCTTTCACACATGCACCTAAGCTGGAGCAGACGACTTTGAAGAAATGTATGCCAAACTATGGAAAATCTCTATAAATGAAAGAACGTTGAAAACATTGTGACAAAAGGAATAAAAATGCTTGTAGTGAGCAATTTCTCCTTTTTTCACATTGTTTCAAAATTATTCTATTGCAGATGCGTTATAAAGCGTCTACATGTTAAAAATAGGATAAATACCTAACTATATTTCCCGCCATATAAACTAGAAGTATAGCCCCACTAGATGTACGCCAATGTAACTTTAAACGAGACCAAACCAGAGAGTCAAAAATATCTCAAATAGTGAGGCGCTGCTCTGTATTTGTTGTCACATAATTACTTTCATGTTTACCAATATAATGATATATTTACCCTTTCCCGCATAAAACAAATCTAAAGCAGTCCTAAATTTGGAATCCTTGCAAATACTTTTCAAAACATTGAGGGGAAAAGAAGAAATTGCTCAAGTTAAGTAATTTTCCGGTTTTTTCACAACGTTTACAATACAGAATCAAGTGTACATAAACAGTTCTAGAGTCCAGAATCTTTTCTTACATGTTAACAGAATAGACGACCCTAGAAGTGTCACGATATACGTTAACTAGGTAGCGTACATCAGTTGTGAAAGTAACCTGTCCCCGCGTACAGAATAGACGACCCTAGAAGTGTCACGATATACGTTAACTAGGTAGCGTACATCAGTTGTGATAGTAACCTGTCCCCGCGTACAGAATAGACGACCCTAGAAGTGTCACGATATACGTTAACTAGGAAGCGTACATCAGTTGGGATAGTAACCTGTCCCCGCGTACAGAATAGACGACCCTAGAAGTGTAACGATATGCGTTAACTAGGTAGCGTACATCAGTTGTGATAGTAACATGTCTCCGCGTACAGAATAGACGACCATAGAAGTGTAACGATATGCATTAACTAGGTAGCGTACATCAGTTGTGATAGTAACCTGTCCCCGCGTACAGAATAGACGACCATAGAAGTGTAACGATATGCATTAACTAAGTAGCGTACATCAGTTGTGATAGTAACCTGTCCCCGTGTACAGAAAAGACGACCCTAGAAGTGTCCGATATGCGATAACTAGGTAGCGTGCATCAGTTGTGATAGTTACATGTCCCCGCGTACAAAATAGACGACCCTAGAAGTGTAACGATATGCAATAACAAGGTAGCGTACATCAGTTGTGATAGTAACCATCCCGCGTACAGAATAGACGACCATAGAAGTGTAACGATATGCATTAACTAAGTAGCGTGCATCAGTTGTGATAGTAACCTGTCCCCGCGTACAGAATAGACGACCCTAGAAGTGTCACGATATGCATTAACTAAGTAGCGTGCATCAGTTGTGATAGTAACCTGTCCCCGCGTACAGA
Source organism: Serripes groenlandicus (assembly GCA_031761405.1). Taxonomy (NCBI): domain Eukaryota; kingdom Metazoa; phylum Mollusca; class Bivalvia; order Cardiida; family Cardiidae; genus Serripes; species Serripes groenlandicus. The sequence continues at coordinate 50,445,488 of JASEVX010000006.1, forward strand.
ATAGACGACCCTAGAAGTGTCACGATATGCATTAACTAAGTAGCGTGCATCAGTTGTGATAGTAACCTGTCCCGACGTACAGAATAGACGACCCTAGAAGTGTCACGATATGCATTAACTAAGTAGCGTACATCAGTTGTGATAGTAACATGTCCCCGCGTACAGAATAGACGACCCTAGAAGTGTCACGATATACGTTAACTAGGTAGCGTACATCAGTTGTGATAGTAACATGTCCCCGCGTACAGAATAGACGATCATAGAAGTGTCACGATATGCGTTAACTAAGTAGCGTGCATCAGTTGTGATAGTAACATGTCCTCGCGTACAGAATAGACGACCATAGAAGTGTAACGATATGCGTTAACTAGGTAGCGTACATCAGATGTGATAGTAACCTATCCCCGCGTACATAATAGACGACCATAGAAGTGTAACGATATACATTAACTAAGTAGCGTACATCAGTTGTGATAGTAACCTGTCCCCGCATACAGAATAGACGACCATAGAAGTGTAACGATATGCATTAACTAAGTAGCGTACATCAGTTGTGATAGTAACATGTCCCCGCGTACAGAATAGACGACCATAGAAGTGTAACGATATGCGTTAACTAGGTAGCGTACATCAGTTGTGATAGTAACCTGTCCCCGCGTACAGAATAGACGACCATAGAAGTGTAACGATATGCGATAACTAGGAAGCGTACATCAGTTGTGATAGTAACCTGTCCCCGCGTACATAATAGACGACCATAGAAGTGTAACGATATGCATTAACTAAGTAGCGTACATCAGTTGTGATAGTAACCGGTCCCCGCGTACAGAATAGACGACCATAGAAGTGTAACGATATGCATTAACTAAGTAGCGTGCATCAGTTGTGATAGTAACATGTCCCCGCGTACAGAATAGACGACCATAGAAGTGTAACGATATACGTTAACTAGGTAGCGTGCATCAGTTGTGATAGTAACATGTCCCCGCGCACAGAATAGACGACCATAGAAGTGTAACGATATGCATTAACTAAGTAGCGTGCATCAGTTGTGATAGTAACATGTCCCCGTGTACAGAATAGACGACCATAGAAGTGTAACGATATACGTTAACTAGGTAGCGTGCATCGGTTGTGATAGTAACATGTCCCCGCGTACAGAATAGACGACCATAGAAGTGTAACGATATACGTTAACTAGGTAGCGTGCATCAGTTGTGATAGTAACATGTCCCCGCGTACAGAATAGACGACCATATAAGTGTAACGATATACGTTAACTAGGTAGCGTACATCAGTTGTGATAGTAACATGTCCCCGCGTACAGAATAGACGACCATAGAAGTGTCACGATATGCATTAACTAGGTAGCGTGCATCAGTTGTGATAGTAACATGTCCCCGCGTACAGAATAGACGACCATAGAAGTGTAACGATATACGTTAACTAGGTAGCGTACATCAGTTGTGATAGTAACATGTCCCCGCGTACAGAATAGACGACCATAGAAGTGTAACGATATACATTAACTAAGTAGCGTACATCAGTTGTGATAGTAACATGTCCCCGCGTACAGAATAGACGACCATATAAGTGTAACGATATACATTAACTAAGTAGCGTGCATCAGTTGTGATAGTAATTCGTCCCCGCGTACAGAATAGACGACCATAGAAGTGTAACGATATACATTAACTAAGTAGCGTACATCAGTTGTGATAGTAACATGTCCCCGCGTACAGAATAGACGACCCTAGAAGTGTAACGATATACGTTAACTAGGTAGCGTACATCAGTTGTGATAGTAACATGTCCCCGCGTACAGAATAGACGACCCTAGAAGTGTAACGATATACGTTAACTAGGTAGCGTACATCAGTTGTGATAGTAACCTGTCCCCGCGTACAAAATAGACGACCCTAGAAGTGTCACGATATACGTTAACTAGTTAGCGTACATCAGTTGTGATAGTAACCTGTCCCCGCGTACAGAATAGACGACCCTAGAAGTGTAACGATATACATTAACTAAGTAGCGTACATCAGTTGTGATAGTAACATGTCTCCGCGTACAGAATAGACGACCCTAGAAGTGTAACGATATACGTTAACTAGGTAGCGTACATCAGTTGTGATAGTAACATGTCCCCGCGTACAGAATAGACGATCATAGAAGTGTCACGATATGCGTTAACTAAGTAGCGTGCATCAGTTGTGATAGTAACATGTCCTCGCGTACAGAATAGACGACCATAGAAGTGTAACGATATGCGTTAACTAGGTAGCGTACATCAGATGTGATAGTAACCTGTCCCCGCGTACAGAATAGACGACCATAGAAGTGTAACGATATACATTAACTAAGTAGCGTACATCAGTTGTGATAGTAACCTGTCCCCGCGTACAGAATAGACGACCATAGAAGTGTAACGATATGCATTAACTAAGTAGCGTACATCAGTTGTGATAGTAACATGTCCCCGCGTACAGAATAGACGACCATAGAAGTGTAACGATATGCGTTAACTAGGTAGCGTACATCAGTTGTGATAGTAACCTGTCCCCGCGTACAGAATAGACGACCATAGAAGTGTAACGATATGCGATAACTAGGAAGCGTACATCAGTTGTGATAGTAACCTGTCCCCGCGTACATAATAGACGACCATAGAAGTGTAACGGTATGCATTAACTAAGTAGCGTACATCAGTTGTGATAGTAACCGGTCCCCGCGTACAGAATAGACGACCATAGAAGTGTAACGATATGCATTTACTAAGTAGCGTGCATCAGTTGTGATAGTAACATGTCCCCGCGTACAGAATAGACGACCATAGAAGTGTAACGATATACGTTAACTAGGTAGCGTGCATCAGTTGTGATAGTAACATGTCCCCGCGTACAGAATAGACGACCATAGAAGTGTAACGATATGCATTAACTAAGTAGCGTGCATCAGTTGTGATAGTAACATGTCCCCGTGTACAGAATAGACGACCATAGAAGTGTAACGATATACGTTAACTAGGTAGCGTGCATCAGTTGTGATAGTAACATGTCCCCGCGTACAGAATAGACGACCATAGAAGTGTAACGATATACGCTAACTAGGTAGCGTGCATCAGTTGTGATAGTAACATGTCCCCGCGTACAGAATAGACGACCATAGAAGTGTAACGATATACGTTAACTAGGTAGCGTACATCAGTTGTGATAGTAACATGTCCCCGCGTACAGAATAGACGACCATAGAAGTGTCACGATATGCATTAACTAGGTAGCGTGCATCAGTTGTGATAGTAACATGTCCCCGCGTACAGAATAGACGACCATAGAAGTGTAACGATATACGTTAACTAGGTAGCGTACATCAGTTGTGATAGTAACATGTCCCCGCGTACAGAATAGACGACCATAGAAGTGTAACGATATACATTAACTAAGTAGCGTACATCAGTTGTGATAGTAACATGTCCCCGCGTACAGAATAGACGACCATAGAAGTGTAACGATATACATTAACTAAGTAGCGTGCATCAGTTGTGATAGTAATTCGTCCCCGCGTACAGAATAGACGACCATAGAAGTGTAACGATATACATTAACTAAGTAGCGTACATCAGTTGTGATAGTAACATGTCCCCGCGTACAGAATAGACGACCCTAGAAGTGTAACGATATACGTTAACTAGGTAGCGTACATCAGTTGTGATAGTAACATGTCCCCGCGTACAGAATAGACGACCCTAGAAGTGTAACGATATACGTTAACTAGGTAGCGTACATCAGTTGTGATAGTAACCTGTCCCCGCGTACAAAATAGACGACCCTAGAAGTGTCACGATATACGTTAACTAGGTAGCGTACATCAGTTGTGATAGTAACCTGTCCCCGCGTACAGAATAGCCGACCCTAGAAGTGTAACGTTATACGTTAACTAGGTAGCGTACATCAGTTGTGATAGTAACATGTCCCCGCGTACAGAATAGACGACCCTAGAAGTGTAACGATATACGTTAACTAGGTAGCGTACATCAGTTGTGATAGTAACCTGTCCCCGCGTACAGACGCATCCTCAACACTTTGCAGCAGACGAATTTTGAACAATTGTAGCAAATGAAAAAATTGCTCATAATGAGCAATTTCTCCATTTGCCACATTGTTTTCAAATCTATTATATGATTCATTAGAATATATGTTCCATGTTGTTGCGGATATGTTTTCAAAGTAATCTATTGCATATGTGTTGTATATGGGAAAGGGTTAAAAGTGATCGTAATACCTATCGTGTTACCTGAGTTGCGTGACACATGCCTGGGAGAAGTTGACGTGCAATCAGAATGCCACGCCCTTCTTTCGGATCGAGAGTTTGTTGTTGATCCCTAAAGTGGACTCTTCCATGTTTAGGATCGGGCGAATGCTTTTTTCATGAAATAAGAGTTTTGGAATATTTTAATAACTAAAGGGTAAATAATGCTCTCTCACCTGAATATGTATTGTTTTGCAAAGTATTACCTTTAGTGCTGAGTTAAACATGCGTAAGTATATGTCGGTGCAATACCTAGTTACACCATTAAGACATTAACTGTTTATCTCGTATGAAAGTGAACGTGTCGTCTGCTTTGAGCAAAACATCCGAGGAAAAATGTGACATCAAAAAGAATTGAAGTGGGATTTTGATACAAAGTCGAATATACCTTGTGGGTGTGAAAAGGAGAAAAACATCTTTTGAGCAATGTTCACCTTTACCTAACATGTTATCAAAAGGTGTCTGCTACAAAGAATTAAAGATGAAAGGGTTAGATACATAATTATCATTCAAGACTTAAACAGGCGTATGATATTGTCGATACCATAGCAATACGCTTATGGAATTCATATGTCGAGTATTGTTTGTTGAATTATCATGTCTTCGGAAAATGGAAATAAATTGTGTTTGTATGGATGTCAGTAAGTTCTCGTTTAGTGGAAGAGCGTTCGCCTCGGTGGTGTAGTGGAAGAGCGTTCGCCTCGGTATTGTAGTGGAAGAGCGTTCGCCTCGGGCACGGTCGGTCGCGGATTGGGTCATACTAAATTCTTTAAATATGGTAGTCATTTCCAATTCTGTGGTTAGCATTACGACTGACTGCCTGGTGTCAGCATAATTTGATCAGTGGTACTGGTGGTAACTTACCCAGAAAACGCCGTGATATAACTGTAAAATAATGGAAGGCTCGGCCTAAAACACTATGGTAACAAAAACAGAAACAAATCATCTCATAATTGTTAAACGTGCAAGTATATATGGTACTGGGTATAGTAAAAACGTTGGGATATCGTTGATTTGTCCTCGTTAATACACGACAACATTAACCAATTTATTACTTTGCTGCAAACACATGGATATTATGTATAATATAATGACGTAATACACCCCATATGTTTGTTATATATATATATACTTTTCAGACAGATGCATTTAGTTATTCAATGACAAGAATCAACGACGTATTTTACCATATGGATATAATTGCTATTAATAAGGCGGGAAATGTCACTAGTTAAACAAGAGAGAGACAGACAGAGACAGACAGACAGACAGACAGACAGACAGACAGACAGACAGACAGACAGACAGACAGACAGACAGACAGACAGACAGACAGACAGACAGACAGACAGAGAGAGAGAGACAGACAGACAGAGAGAGAGAGAGAGAGACAGACAGACATATAGACAGACAGACAGACAGAGAGACAGAGATACAGAGACAGAGAGAGACATAAAGAGAGAGAGAGAGACAGAAAGACAGAGATACAGAGACAAAGACAGAGAGAGACAGAGAGAGACAGACAGAGACAGAGACAGAGAGAAACAGATACAGACAGAGACAGTGACAGAGACAGAGATATATATATAGAGAGAGAGGGAGATAGAGACAGAGACATATACACAGAGAGAGAGACACACACACACACACACACACACACACACACACACACACACACACACACACACACACACATACACATAGAGACAGAGACAGAGAGACAGACAGAGACAGAGAGACAGAGAGAGACAGATACAGAGAGAGAGAGAGAGTGAGATAGAGAGAGATAGAGAGAGAGAGGGGGGGTAGAGAGAGAGAGAGAGATATATATATATATATAGTAGAGAGAGAGAGAGAGATATATATATATATATATATATATATATATATATATATAGAGAGAGAGAGACAGACAGACAGAGACAGAGAGAGAGAGAGAGAGAGAGACAGAGAGACAGACAGACAGAGAGAGAGAGAGAGAGAGAGAGAGAGAGAGAGAGAGAGAGAGAGAGAGAGAGAGAGAGAGAGAGAGAGAGAGAGAGAACAAGACAGACAGAAAGGTACACAGACCGACGTAAATAGTAAGAGAGGACAGACAGACTGACAGAGACTGAGAGAGAGAGAGAGAGAGAGAGAGAGAGAGAGAGAGAGAGAGAGATAGATACGAGAGACTATTCCCGATGAAACGGATTTAAAAGAAGGCCCGTTTTTGCCTGTTGCGGCTAACATATAGCTCATTAACAGTATCAAATTGATTCCTGTACTCTGCCATATAGTTCATTATAATGTACATGAGATATAACCAGTTCTTTTATAGAATAACAATGGTCATGTACCTGTCATTAGAGTGGTGTTTATTGATCCAGGCTGTATATGTTTGGTTTCTTATCATGGATGTTAATAACGTTAGTAGTTTCCAATTATTTAATAGTTTTGCTTTGTGCTTTATAGTATTCGTTTCCAACCTATCAGGGGCGTATCTCCCTTTAGGCACTGTAGGCACGTGCCTAAACATTTCTTCTCAAAATGCCCCCAACATGCAGCTGCGGCGATAGACATCTGCGTAATGTATCGACCAGATCAGCCTGCGCTATCCGCGCAGACTGATCCGGCCGACACATTCCGTTTTAGGGAGATAGATGTATAGAGTGGTGATTCCTGAAACAGAAAATCCACAGGAGGCGAAAAGTGTCTATTCGGGTAGGCCTGTGTGGCATGCTTAGGCTGATCTGGCAAAGCTACGCCCCTGCCTATTACAAATCCTCTATTTCATTTTTATTACAAAACACATATAAACGCTGATGTCTTTCTAACATCTCATTTCCATATAGATCTACCTGTTTCAATGCTTAGAGAATGTAAATCTGGAAAGGTAAAATATTAAATAATCTTCCATAATCAGACCATTACTAATATATTTGTAAGACGACACAATCCGGCTACTAGTAATGTAACTAACTAAACTTTGTTGAAAATCATCAACTAACCTTTGTTTAAAAATAATGTGAACATTCTTATGATTAACGGTACTGTGATTGAGCCATATTTATCCAAAACAAAATTAAAATAAAACAGTTTTTATTTGTTTGGAACACACAAATTTAGAGATAGCTACAATTCTGAAGCCATACGTCTTATGGAAAAGTTCCTAAATTGCATACGCGTGAAAGTAGTACTCAATACTTGCTCTTACTTTTCAAATGTATCACGATTTTTGAAATAATGATATATTTATATCGTCTTTGTTTTCTAATGTGGTTCTTATAATCAAAGAGAATTTGGAAATAAAATGAAACATTGTATTTTAAAACATGAACGGGGAGAGATTTATAAATCTCAATGAGTGAACTGCTACAGGGAGAACTATTTCCGATTTAAGCTCAAGATACGGTATTTGAATTTTCAATCACGCATTGAAAATGAAGACTATGTGCGTCATAAAATGCATTTAAAATGAGATTAACACATTTGCAGAGAAATCGTTATAGTCGATTTCTATTTATAAATACAACGGTATGGGGGAGGGTCTTAAGTGCGGACGCGATCTGCGGACAAATACATTATAGAGGGAAAATGCGGACAAATTCAATATAGAGGGAAAATGCGGACACTATAGAATATAGAGCAAATCTGCGGACGCTATGATTTGTTGTAAACAATGTTTAATAAAAGATTGGCAAATGTGTATAATTTGTTACATATGATCATATCCGGGGTTTTCTTTGTAAATATATAATAATGTGTTTGATTGCTTTTATCAGTGATATAGATTAAACCAAAAATCGAGATCATGCTGAAATGGAATCTCTTTGTAAAGTGTTTTAACGACTTTCCTCTTTATATCATATCTATAGATATCAATAGCGAGAATTGATTGATTGATTTTCTGACAAGTAAATGTCTTTTGACGCATCTGCAGCGGTCATGGGTTCTAGTTATTGTTTGGCCTCTTCATTTTCTACTTTGTAACTTTCAACAGTTTTCCATGTGCCATACTACGAGGCAAATGATCCATGCAACATTTTATTCTGTAGGGTACTAGGAAGGGGCAGAACAATTTAAATAACAAATAAACAATAAGTATATATATATATATATATACAACACTTTTAATCTTAATTTGTTTCTAGTAATTCTATATATATACAACAATAATACTAATCTATAACAAATAAGTTAAATGTTTTTTTCTTGATGTGTAAACAGTAAAAAAAGCAACATATATTGAAAACATTGTGGGAAAAGGAGAATTTGCTTATTTAAACAATTTCTTAATTCCCATAACCTTTCTTTACCGTCGTATAAACGAAATTTGTATTTGAAGGCTGTTATAAGTAAAAAACTTAAATGTTGCCAATTTAATCACATATCTTATCATTATAATAGCCAAATAATTAAAAAAAAAGTTACAATTAAAGTCCGCATCTGTTGTCGAAATATCCACAGGTGCATTAACACAAGATTTATGAAACCAATTTGTGCATATATCACATTGGGGCTTTTTTGCCTTATATGGCTATAGTGTAAACTCAAAAAAATCTTTTCCTCCAAAAGTGTCAGGCCGATTTTCAAATAATTTTGTAGAAATGTTCCTAGGGTGACCCTCTATCAGATTCCTTCCTGCCAAGTTGATTGGTTAAAAAACATGGCCGCCAGCGGGCGGGGCTTTTTTGCCTAATATGGCTATAGTAAAAACTTGAAAAATCTTCTCCTCCGAAAGTGTTTGGCCAATTTTCAATTATTTTTGTAGAAATGTTCATTGGGAGACCATCTATCAGATTCCTCCAAGCCATGTTGATTGGTCGAAAAACATGGCCACCAGGGGGGCAGGGCTATTTGGCCTTATATGGCTATAGTGAAAACTTGAAAAATCTCTTGTTAAGCAGGAAGCTTTTGAGTAAGATTTTAGAAAACCCTTGGTCAATTGTGATTTTTTTTGTAACAAAAATTGGTAAATACTTAGATGAGTGAGTCGGGGCCATAATGGTTATCCATTTGTTTTACATGTCTTTTGAAACTTGGAAATTAAATATAATATTCCCATGTATGTCTCCTGATTTATTTTTATAGACAACTAAAATGGCATTTAATTTTAACGGATGCGTCATTTATTCTTTTACCCGAAGTTGTAATATTTATAAACAATGCATAGTTTATAAATCACACATCTATGCAAAGGCAAATGTTTGAACAGTTTTATGTACCCAAACAAATTCAGTGCCTTCAGCGCTTTGATTACATTACTGCACCAATTATTTGCTGATAATAGTCTACCCCAGTATTTTATCATTCTCGCGTATCTATCAATATATAACGGATATCTGCCTAGTTCACAATACGTATATTGCAAAGTTACAAGTAGATCTTTTAACACTCAAAACTTTTTTACAAAATTTAAGATGTATCCTTTCTCTAGCACCCTACGCATTCCATAAATGATATATATATGTTTTAGATTACATGTATTTTATTTTCCATAAGTATACACCTTTCCTATTAACAAATATCAAATTATGTGGATTGAATTGAAAGCTGAAATGTTATATGTAAATATCTACACTACGCTATTAATGCCGGGAGAGGATTAGATTAATCTAATCTTTAATCAAAGATTAAAAAAAGTATTCGAGAGATGAATATATTAGTTTAAACAATAATAACTAAGCAAAATTTAGATCATAGAAAGTTAGCTATTCAAATAGTATATAAAGATAAATAAAGGGATAGAGAATGGAAGAAGAAAACATAAACAAAATAATAGAGAATATACCTATAGGGTGGCTTACATCAATGTGAATATATTGAGATATTCACTTCTGTCACATATTTTAGACGTTTCGATATACTTTTGTATGGCGATAAAGCTAATTTCAGTTGGGTCATCCAAAATGTAACCACTTTTAAAATGAATAGTCTTAAACTGTATAACAAATAACTGTGCAGGTATATATTTAATAGTATTTTGGTCAATATGTCTCTGGCTGTGCTGACAATTTCAGGATATATATTGAGGAGATATATGTTATCATATCATATTAATTTTAAATCAAACACTCACAACTCGGAAAAATATTTATAAAAAGTGAGGGTGTTGAAAAAGCTAAAACTGTAGTTCGTCTAAATAGATTATCTCGTCGATTGAAGAGGAGTAAAACAAAGCGCGTGTGCCCTAGCTAACTGTTAATTACTGCTTGGCAACGCCACCGCAGTGACGTGACGTAACGATAAATACATACTTTGGGGGTACGTTACGTTGCCATATGCGTTTTATTTCTGCATCATGATTTGTTCCGCCGTGGCCTAGTGGTTAGCGTCGGGGATTTGCAACCGCGCGTCCCGGGTTCGAACCCCGGTCGCGGCGATGTGGTCATGGTGGAGTGCCCTTGGGCAAAGCACATTTCCTAGCCTAGTACTGGTTTGTTTACCCAGGGATCAAAGGATCATGAATAAGGGAACTATCGCCGTGATATAACTGAAATAATGTTGAAAACGGCGTTTAACACCAATAAAACAAAATCAGGATTTGTATCGTGTTACGGTGAACTCCCATTCGTCGCGCAAGCTACAAACGATGTGGACGACACTAAATTAACTTTCAATGATACTTTCGATCAAAACTGATTTATTTAATCATTTCTTGTTTGGATTATTACCAGTAGGGAATTTTGGAGCTAACCTCAGATTGGTTTACACCAGCGTTGACAGGTCCAAAGGTTATTCCGCGTAGCTCAATTTACAATCGCCCCCATTTGTGTTTTATTGATGAGGGTATTGTTAAACATTCCAAATTGACCACGTGCTTATATGTTTCGCGTCAACCCACCGGTTATCCGTGCATTTGTTGTTTTTGTTGAGTACGGTTTTACGCGCCGTCCTCCATCAATCTGCTTATCTGACCAAATGATCACAATTTGAACTGCTTCAATAGACAATATTCAAAATTTCGTGTAAAAATGTTGATGGGTAAAACAGTTATACTCAATCAAGAAGTGCAAAGTGTACATTGACACTGTTAGTCAGTACTGTTCTGGAGGAAGCATACTTTCTGCAATAAAAGAAGACACTTTCTGTTTCTCGCTCTCCGCAGATACAAAGAGGTGAATGAATAATACGAAAAAAAAACATGAATGGGTTTTTTCGCTTATAGTTAACAGGTGTGAGATTTTTTTTTTTTTTTTTTCAATAACCCATGAAGCTTTCTGAAATGAAACTGGAAAAATCCATGGGGGCCGCCATTTTGGATATGTATAAAAGGCAGACGTAAAACACAGATTGAAAATTATTGTCGTGTTTTTAATCATTTTTTTTTTAAATCGGTATTTTGGGTATGTATAAAATGAGCAGAAAAACACGGATTGAAAATTATTGTCGTCTTTTTAATCATTTTTTTTAAAATCTGTATTTTGGGTATGTATAAAATGAGCGGAAAAACACGGATTGAAAATTATTGTCGTCTTTTTAATCATTTTTTTTAAAAATAGATATTAAAGATCATTAAAATGCTGTGTTATGTGGGAATAAACATTTGTACGAAAAGTAAAAACTAAATGGAAATCTGTAAGAAATATGTTTTCCCGTTCGTAAAAAAACCGACAGCATTAGCCTTCTACGCCCGAACTTAAATTTTGACTGTATCGTAGCCAAAGAAGGACGTGACGTCATTTCCGTTACACTTCATCTTGGCGTAACGTCAATGGAGCGACGTCGTTTCCCGCAAAAAAAGTGGTATCAACATGAAAGACCCCAAATTCCTATACATGAGCTATTGCCACACTCATTCAAAGTATAATTATTTATCAAACATTGTGGCAAAAGGATAACTTTCTGATAAGGAGCAATTGTTCTTTTGGTGACAATCTTTTCCTAAATCGTCTGTTGCATAGGCCTCAGAAACTGTCTCTAATAGGGAAAGGGTTTAGCAGAAATGTGACCCCTTACATAATTTGTTCCAGTCATGTTGACTGGTTGAAAATGGTAGTCGCCAGATGGCATCGGAAAAGGGCTGATCTATTTGCTTCTTTACCATAATGCAGGTGATCGATTAAGGATCATCTTGGCCCTCATGTTTTAACCTCGTTCATTATAAATGTATTCCTTGATTTTCTGAAAGTTTTTACTTTATTATTTTCTGTTCGTAATAATAGACGACAGCAATACAAATTCCAAATATGTTTTGATAATGCAAGAAACATGACATTAACATTATTATTGTCTAGTCAATTACTTATAAATCCTTTTTGTATGGCCAAAGAATGTTCTTTAATTTTTGTTTATAATTATCTTGCGTTTTTTCGTAAATAGGTAGCACCTATAAATATATTATTCATTGACAAAACGTCGTCTGATAGTGAGCTACAGTTCAGTCAGAGACGAGTGTGTAGAACCTCCCTTTCCTAAGTATAATGAAGGCAGAACAGTGTTGGTCGATATGAAATGTTATCAAATTATAGGTTCACTTTGGAAATCATTAAAGGCTCTGGGGGTTAAAGGGAGGAATGATTCATGAAATTTGACTCTCGGTACGCACCCATCTTCGAGAGCATGCCAAAGATGGACTTCACACCTAGAGGATTTGCTTATGTGGTTGTTTTTGCACTGCCGTTTGCGTATTGCCAGATATAGTTTAGCTGCACTCTAAAACGATTAAATGACGAATATTTCGTATTGAGTTCATTACACTGTTAAGCTATTGTTTAAATCCTCCGTTAGGGAGGTTAAAATTTCAAAGTTTTAAGAAAAATGTCTTTTGAGTGGTCGCTTATTTTTTGGTCAGTTTAATGTTTTCAATAAAGTACTTGTTTGACAACAACCGTACGCGAAAGAAAGCTTTGCAATACATCCATTACGGACGTGACTAACAGTCCATTTTATGACAACAATTATTCTTTGGAAAATCTATGGAAAATCTTTGTAAATTAAAGTATTATAATTGAATAGAGTTGAAAACATGGTGAAAAAAGGAGAAATTGTTTATTATGAGCAATTTCTCCTGTTTTCACAGTTTTTTCAAATAGACAAAAGACAATAATTTCATTGACGTTAACTGTACAGTTTCTTGTAATATTTACAATATATACACAAATTACAATTAACACACACACATACACACACACAAAACAATTAAAAAAATAAAAGTCTTTCACAATAATACTCTTAATCGGAATTGAAATTATCTTGTCTTTTGTAACCTGATACTAATTAAATGTAGCCTTTCAAAAGTCGGCTTCTGTAAACAGGAAATATCCCTATTTTCTGTTTTTCTCACAAGTAAATACACATTCATTCACTTTTTTCGACGAGACAATGTTATCGTCTAGCTTGATTAAACTATTCGCCCTGTACAAAGGATACTCTCACAGTGATATATGTCTTATATCTTTAACCGTACCGGAGCTGTTATAATTACGCAAAATGCGCAATCAGAACGTTTCCTGTAATGCTTAATATCATGTCGTGTAGACAAGTTCAGGTTTGTTGTTTTATTTAGAAATACGAATTGTGGGTTTAATTCGTAAATAGTGTTTGTTTACTGGTAAACAAGAATTGTCAAGGGAGTTAATTTTCAGTGTACCGTCTTCTCCAATAACGTTCTTTTGTACTCCTGATCTACTATATATTATAGAAAATTGGATGCTGCACTGGAAACTCGTTCTCAACACTTTCCTTAACACAGACGACATTGAACGTATCGCAAACAGACTGTGTAGGAAAAAAGGTAGGAAAAGATGAAATTGCGCAAAAGGAGCAGTTTCTCATTTTTACAAAACAAAACAAAACATTTCTGAATTCAATACTTCGGATACGCTTTCCTAAAATGTATTCAAGGCTGAAGGTTCTAAGACTGACATCTGTGTCGTGTTAAAGGTAACATATCGGGAGTGTTTGTTTGTAATTGAAAACAAACTATAATCTTGATTGGATACAGAATATAAGTGCCGCGACTGTCATTTAATAGCGTATTTGTTTCTTTGTGTGTATGGTGTTTAACACCGCCTTCAACACAATGTCAGTAATATCAAGGCGTTTACTAGTACTACTGGTCCACTATCCTGCTAAATCCTCAATCCCGAGCACCAGTGATAACTACCATGTATAGAGTCGTTGGTATAACCCGACCGGGTATCGAACCAACGACCTCCCTCACCCGAGGCGGACGCTCTACCACTACATCACCGAGGCGTAAGATGTAAGAAATTCGTATAAAAGCTTGGGATATTTTCAGATTTTCGTGTTTTTCGAATCAAACAGTATTTCTTTAGCCATAAAATGCTGATTCCCGCACTAACAGTGAACTGCTGCAGCTTACAGCAATTCTTGTTGTTTGTAGTTATAAGAAAATCTAGAACCGCAAGTATAAGCAATGTCAGGAAACCCCAATGTCGACGACTCTCCAGCACAATTGCTAATTGCGCAAGTGGCATATGATTAAACCATTTACCTATTCATTTCAATAAATCTGATGCAAACACCTCTGAATATATCAAGACTAAACTATGGAAAGTCATTATAAATGAGAGTATGGATCCCTTTTAATCGATCATCAAAAGAAGTTACACGTTGGCCACAATATGTTCTCAAGCCGTGTGATGCAGATGTGTCATATTTGTGTCTGCGCAAGACAAATGGTAAAAGGATAGCGCCGCCCTTAATTAAAATCTAAAAGTTTATTCATTCTGAGTAGTTACCGTTCGCGTGTGTATGCAATTACAATTATGTGATCATATTGCTTTTACCCGACGGAGTTCAAAGGCTCATGGATTAATAAAATAAATTACCTGATATTCTTAATTTCTCATCTTCTTTGGGGGGCATTTGAGGAAATAAATGACACATATTGGAAGATTGACTGCATTATTTTGATACGGAGTTCAAGCAATATGTGAGTGTTTCCCAAAGACGTGTGCCACAAAGGCGCCCAATGTTGCCTTTATCAGTGAATGGTCGATTCTAGCAGGCGAAACTCTACACCCTGTCAAACGACAAGGTTGTTTCAGTTTTTGAAAAAGTTACGGCATGTTATCCCAAGTGACAAATGTCTGTTGACAGAGTGATAACACGGGGATACAGACGTGGCCATAAATACCGGTAGACGTCTGCTATCTGTGAAACATGATTAAATCCAGGCTTTAATATGATTTACGGCAACCGTAATTTGTTAGAATTCGATTGGTTGACATAAAATAACTTAACAGAATAATTCCATTTGCGTTTGAAGATTTGTACAGCATCTAATTGGATTGAACTCTCGACACAGTTAAACAATTTGTTCCGCATCTGATGAAACGATTCAAACAACAATTTCGGTTAAAAAGTTCGAAATCTTGGATTTATTGAAATGATATTTATAGCCATATTGAACAGTATTTTGGTGATATGATGCAGTGTTCTTTGCCTTGATGTACCATATTGAACAGTATTTCGGTGATATGGTGCAGTGTTCTTTGCCTTGATGTACCATATTGAACAGTATTTCGGTGATATGGTGCAGTGTTCTTTGCCTTTTTGCATCATATTGAAGAGTATTATGGTGATATGGTGCCGTTTTCTTTGCCTTTTTGCATCATATTGAACAGTATTTCGGTGATATGGTGCACTGTTCTTCGCATTTTTGCATTATATTGAACAGTTCTTCGGTGATATGGTGCAGTGTTCTTTGCCTTTTTGCATCATATTTCGGAGATATGGTGCAGTGTTCTTTGCCTTTTTACATCATATTGAACAGTATTTTGGTGAAATGGTGCCGTGTTCTTTGCCTTTTTGCATCATATTGAACAGTATTTCGGTGATATGGTGCAGTGTTCTTTGCCTTTTTGCATCATATTGAACAGTATTTCGGTGATATGGTGCCGTTTTCTTTGCCTTTTGCATCATATTGAACAGTTTTTCGGTGATATGGTGCAGTGTTCTTTGCCTTTTTGCATCATATTGAACAGTTTTTCGGATATGGTGCAGTGTTCTTTGCCTTTTTGCATCATATTGAACAGTATTTCGGTGATATGATGCAGTGTTCCTTGCCTTTTTGCATCATATTGAACAGTATTTCGGTGATATGGTGCAGTGTCCTTTGCCTTTTTGCATCATATTGAACAGTTTTTTGATTATGTTGCCGTGTTCTTTGCCTTTTTGCATCATATTGAACAGTATTTCGGTGATATGGTGCAGTGTTCCTTGCCTTTTTGCATCATATTGAACAATATTTCGGTGATATGGTGCAGTGTTCTTTGCCTTTTTGCATCATATTGAACAGTATTTTGGTGAAATGGTGCCGTGTTCTTTGCCTTTTTGCATCATATTGAAGAGTATTATGGTGATATGGTGCCGTTTTCTGTGCCTTTTTGCATCATATTGAACAGTATTTCGGTGATATGGCGCAGTGTTCTTCGCATTTTTGCATCATATTGAACAGTTCTTCGGTGATACGGTGCAGTGTTCTTTGCCTTTTTGCATCATATTGAACAGCTTTCGGTGATATGGTGCAGTGTTCTTTGCCTTTTTGCATCATATTGAACAGTATTTCGGTGATATGATGCAGTGTTCCTTGCCTTTTTACATCATATTGAACAGTATTTCGGTGATATGGTGCAGTGTTCTTTGCCTCTTTGCATCATATTGAACAGTTTTTCGGTTGGCTTATTGGTAAATGACAAGTTATGCATGTAAGTGAATCATGACACGGTTAAACAAGTATGTCACTGTAACCCAAATACCACTTTAACTTTCTTTTTTAAATAAAACGGGATTTTGATTTAACCTGACCGTAGAGCGGATCCGGATACCCCGTTGTCTAAGTGGGATGTTAATAGTAAGTTTTAAACCATTTTTGAAAATAAGCATTTGATTGTATTGAACAGTGACTAATTTTCCATCCCGTGTTTTTATATCATATCAGCATTTTCTCCAGAAAATGACCACATTGGCATGATTGAATCCTGTCGCCTCAGATCAGCCTAGATACGATATGCGTTCAGTCTTATCAGAATCTCAACACGCCAGAATATTCCCAATTTTTAACCAGACGACTTTTGAAAACATCGTGAAGAGCAATTCCTCTATTTGCCAATATTTTGTAACTCTATTCAATTGATATAACCAAAGTTGTCTGCCGCAGATTTGTTACATGGGATTGCATTGAATAAATGCCTTGTAAGTGACAATTGAAATTTCTAGATCAGACGACTCATCTGAGTATATACTATTCGCAAATTATATGAGCCGTCCCACGAGCAAACCAACATTGTCTACGCGATCCGGGGCTATCGTGGCCGTGTTGTTCGGTTAGATCACGTCGACAAAATACGTATTCGTGATCCTGGGTGGGGAAAAACCCGAACTAGGCTTTGATGGATTTCCCAAAAGCCTAGTTCGGATGTTTGACCACCCAGGATCACGAATACGTATTATTTTGTCGACGTGATCTAACCGAACAACACGGCCACGATATCCCCGGATCGCTAGAATTCTTAAGTAAGACTCGATATAACCCAAATTTGAGGTTTCAACATGCTAAAGTAAAAAACACAGCTTCTAGATTATTCACTAGATTTTGATTATTTTGGCCTCATTACCTAATTATTTAACTGACATGACACATATATACACACAGCGTATATATCAACAAGAAAAACAATTAGGCTAAGTCTCATTAATCTTGAGTCAAATGCGCCGTCCTCAACTATGTCCACCAGCTTGTTTATTAAATATATAGCCTAGTGACCAAGTCTATGACCAAAACTTAGCGTATATGTCACCAAACAAACATTTCCACCGACTCCATCATTCTAGAGTCAGAAATGCAACCTCTAGAGCGTTCAGAAGATTGTTCTCAAATTTGGCCTACTTAACAGCTTTTGACCGGACATGACCTATATATAGGTAGGCCTAGATATTATCAAGACAATGATTGCGACAACATTTGAACATACTCAAATTAAAAATGTGGCTCAGTGTTAGCGATATTTTCCTGTAATTTGGACAAGTGACCTAGCTTTTGAGTTGACATGATTCCGTATTCGAAAAAAGCATAGATATTAACAAACAATGCGTTCTGACAAAGTTTCAACATGCTCAAATCAAAGGTGCGATTTAAAGAGTATTAACAAGAATTTCCTTTATTTTGCAAAAGTTACCTATATTCTAACTTAGTTTTTAAATCATCAAGAGAAACGTTTTGACAAACAAAATGTTTGAGGTCTCTAGAGTGTTAACAAGATTGTTCTAAAGGTTGACCTAGTGACCCTTTTATTTTTTATCAGAAAGGACTCATATTCAGATATAAATAACTTCAAGATAAACCTTCTGAGTAAGTTTGAACATGCTAAAGTTAAAAATGTAGCTTTTAGAGTGTAAACTAGATTTTCCATCAAGTTGACCTTGTTTCAAAGTTTTTGAACCCACATGACCCATTTTCGAACTTGGCCAATGTTCGATGGCGATGTATGTTTTTATAAACGCTCATGAAGATTGTATGCAAAATGTTGCCTGTAGAATGTTAACGAGGCATATGTTGACGACAACGGACGATGAACGGACGAACGACGGACACAAGCGATCACAATAGCTCACCTTGAGCATTTCGTGATCAGATGGGCTAAAAAAATCCTGTAACTCATTCCCACATACAGACGCTTTCGGACGCTTCAGCAGCAGACGACTTTCGAAAGCATTATAAAAAAACCCAGAAATTGCTGATAATTATCAATTTCTCTTTTTACCACAATGTGTTTAACTTATTTCAATAAATACACTTTTATTTATAGAGATATTTCATATTTTTGCCCCGGATGTTTTCAAAATTGTCTTTTAGAGATTTGTTGTGTGTTGGAAATAGCTTAAGGGTGTAAACGTAGCTAAAACATTTCGCAAGAACTTACATTGATTAGTTCGTGGATCATGTAAGTGTAGCAGACAGTTAAGTATGTGGTGAGAATGTATAAATTCATAATACGAGCCTGTGTCTATGACGCTCAAAGGTGACACAAGAAATATTCGATAGAACTTGATCATGGTATACACTTTCTCATTTTCTAACTTTGCTTTCATACGTTGTCTACAACAGAGGGATCATGAAATGGGGTGAATACCGTGTGCAACGCCTTAGATGTTTAGCACTGAAGCACTCAATCACATTAACCCTTTCCCACATACAACAAATCAACAGCAGACGACATTGAAAACATCCTGACCAAAACGTGAAAAATCTCTATATTATGATCAATTTCACCTTTTGTCACAATGTTATCAAAAGTCATCTGCTGCAGAGGCGTCAGAAAGCGTCTTTATGTGGGAAAGGGAGGGTTAAAATCACATCCAGGTTGATTGGCATATGATGTGAGCCCATCATGTACAAATCTAATTCTATATCAAACTGGTTATCATTAATACACGACTTGTCAATGATTTTTGTCAGATCGATAGTTTAGAAGGACAATTACATTTGATATATATATCATTAACCCCTGTTCTTTCTTGACTTACAAATAAGATATACTACGATCATGGAATCTGAGACCAAACCCCGTGATTTTATATTTAATATCTACTAAGTTTAATAGTTTAGTAGAACACTGCAAGATTATATTTTCGAGCCTTTTAGATATCATTAAATCGTGTTCTTTCCTGACTAACGACCACGAATCCCACGAATCACCAAAAATAGCTAAATTTTAGGATTCGTAGATGGATCGTAATCATTTCGCGAAGTTCTTAACTCATTCGTATATATTCGTAGTCGGTTCTTGCAATTCTTGAGCGATCGGGAATTCGTGACAAAAGTTTTGAACTGTTCAAAGTTTTGGCCCCGAACTCCACGATTAACAAAATCGTAGCTTATTCGTAACAACTTCGTAGTGCGTTCTTGGGCATCGTAACTGAAACGTAATCGATTCGTAGGTAATCCCACAGAATATGTATTCGTACCTGATTCGTACATGCATTCGGTGTGTTCTTAGCGTAGTCGTAACTGATTCCTAACGTCCGGGCAGTATTCGTAATAGATTCTTATACATCGTAGTCAATTCTCGCGGGACTCCAGCCGAACCAAATATATGTATCGTAAATGAATCGTCACGAATTAGACCAGAAAATTTGCAAAATATCACGAATCCTCCCGAATCCTAAAATTTAGCCACTTTTGGTGATTCGTGGGATTCGTGGTCGTAGTGGAATAGGGCCATAACGAACCCGATATGATCTTAGCAATTGAGAACAAACCCGGCGATATTGGCTTCGTCAAAGGATATTAAAGTATTAAGCAACCAGCCTCCGCGCAGTCTGATCAGGATCTTTCCTGTTATTTAAATACGTTTATAAGCTTTGTGGACTTTTCTGAAGTTCGGTTTTGACACAAAAGCGAGTATGCAATAGTTATAAGATAGTAATCCCCATCAGTATCAATCTCATTAAAACCAGACCTTAACACTGCAGTATTACACGCTTATATAGATGACTGTCTATTACAGGCCGACTCAAATTGACCTTTGTGTCAGCCAATCAAAACTTCGCCTTCAGGTATCAAAAGGGAAGATAATCCATATAACTCAAAAATATTGCGAAGAAATGATTTGACCGAATGCTGTGATTGTATTGTAACCATTTTGTATCAGAATCGAGCATCGTTTGTATCGTACGATTTCATTGGACAGAGAAAGCGAAGATCTGTTAAGGAATATTTAATTCATTTTGGTCATTTTGTGGTGTGGTCAGATACAACGCACGCATATCGAAGTAGTTCGATCTGTTTTTAATGATATTTGTACACTAATGTAAACAATGGTATGAAAGATGTCATACGCGCGGCAATTAAAATATATAACGTGTTACTACATATACTATTTTAAAGTCATTTGTTTTGGTAAAGTATGAGTCAAGTTATTATTTAGAAATTGAATAAGAAGAATACCTTTGTCAAAAAGTTAATAAAACATTCTTGGAAAATGAGAGATAATAATGTAATACTGATTTTCCCATCCATAGTTTATTTATAAGATATACATGTACATGAACAACTGTTTATCTAATGCGGTCTAATAAATCTTCACAATATTTTTCCACTGACTTAAGGCTACAACAGTTGTGCAAACAGAATACTGAAGAAGAACTGATACATCATATGTATAGTCAAATATTCCAAGTACTATCTATCGTCAATGTATGTATTCCAGTTGAAGATTTTATCTCAATAGTTTTAACAGAACATTCCAGTTAATATGTCTAATTTCTTTTAAAATATTTTAGTTCTGTTATAAATGCTTTCTCTAATGTTTGGAACAGGTGACTTTCAAAGCAATATTCAATGTAGATATTGAATTTAAATTATATATAAAATTGTAGGTAGTAGAGGAAATATACCACCATGTCGGGACGAAACTCAAAAGGCAAGATAAAACAATCCAGCTCTAAAAGATCGGCTAGGGTAGCTCCTATATCGATGCCCTTGCAGCCCATCAAGTGTTGTTACCGAATTGACCCCACAGAGAGAATGTTTCTGGACGCCGCCGAGAGGGGCGATAAACACACAATGATTCGTTGTTTGCAATCTTCAAACCCCGTCAATGTCAACTGTACCAACATGATTGGAAGATCGGCCATACAGATTGCTGTAGATAACGAAAACATTGAAATTGTAGAGTTGCTCTTAAAACAGGATGGAGTGAAGATTGGTGATGCTCTCTTGTATGCAATACGAGAGGGCGTTTACAGAATTGTTGAAATGCTTATAGATCATCCCTCGATTACACCGGAAATGCTCGGTACAGAATGGTGTAAGTCTAAGTATGTAGAGGAGAAAGAGAACTCGGAGGAAAGTAATGATTACTCGCCTGATATATCACCAGTTATCCTAGCTGCGCACTGTAATCAGTTCGAAATTTTACAACTTTTGCTCATACGCGGAGCCGTCATTGACAGACCGCATCAGTTGTCATGCTCGTGCCGGAAGTGCCAGGAGAAAGTTCACGAGGACGGATTACGTCATTCATTAAGAAGGATCAACACATATAGAGCCCTGGCGAGTCCTGCTTGGATCTCGTTAACAAGCTCTGACCCGATTTTAACAGCTTTTAAGTTATCCTGTGAACTGGAAAAGCTAGCGTTAAAGGAAAATGAGTTTAAGGACACGTATATAGCTCTAAGCAATCAGTGTAAGAAGTGCGCGTGTGATTTACTGGATCAGTGCAGGAGTACCGAAGAGGTTATCGCGGTATTGAACAAAAACAACGACAGCGACTCGGAAGAGGACGATAGCGATGACGATGATGAAAGAGAGCCGGGAAGACTAACACTGTCCCGTCTGAAACTGGCACTCAAATATCAACAGAAAGAGGTGAGATACTATTTCAAGTTATTTAAAAGCATACCAATGTAACCCTTTCCCACATACAGACGCTTTTTGACGCCTCAATGTATGATGTACTAAGCCTCCTCATCCAGAAATATTTACCTTTACTACACCTTAATGTATGATGTACTAAGCCTCCTCATCCAGAAATATTTACCTTTATTACACCTTAATGTATGATGTACTAAGCCTCCTCATCCAGAAATATTTACTTTTACTACACCTTAATGTATGATGTACTAAGCCTCCTCATCCAGAAATATTGACCTTTATTACACCTCAATGTATGATGTACTACGCCTCCTCATCCAGAAATATTTACCTTTACTACACCTTAATGTATGATGTACTAAGCCTCCTCATCCAGAAATATTGACCTTTATTACACCTTAATGTATGATGTACTAAGCCTCCTCATCCAGAAATATTGACCTTTATTACACCTTAATGTATGATGTACTAAGCCTCCTCATCCAGAAATATTGACCTTTATTACACCTTAATGTATGATGTACTACGCCTCCTCATCCAGAAATATTAACCTTTACTACACCTTAATGTATGATGTACTAAGCCTCCTCATCCAGAAATATTGACCTTTATTACACCTTAATGTATGATGTACTACGCCTCCTCATCCAGAAATATTTACCTTTACTACACCTTAATGTATGATGTACTAAGCCTCTTCATCCAGAAATATTGACCTTTATTACACCTTAATGTATGATGAACTAAGCCTCCTCATCCAGAACTATTGACCTCTATTACACCTTGATGTACTAAGCCTCCTTATCAAGAAATATTTACCTTTACTACACCTTAATGTATGATGTACTAAGCCTCCTCATCCAGAAATATTGACCTTTACTACACCTCAATGTATGATGTACTACGCCTCCTCATCAAGAACTATTGACCTTTATTACACCGTAATGTATGATGTACTAAGCCACCTCATCCAGAACTATTGAACTTTATTACACCTTAATGTATGATGTACTACGCCTCCTCATCCAGAAATATTGACCTTTATTACACCTTAATGTATGATGTACTACGCCTCCTCATCCAGAAATATTTATCTTTACTACACCTTAATGTATGATGTACTAAGCCTCCTCATCCAGAACTATTGACCTTTATTACACCTTAATGTATGATGTACTAAGCCTCCTCATCAAGAAATATTTACCTTTACTACACCTTAATGTATGATGTACTAAGCCTCCTCATCCAGAAATATTTACCTTTACTACACCTCAATGTATGATGTACTACGCCTCCTCATCAAGAACTATTGACCTTTATTACACCGTAATGTATGATGTACTAAGCCTCCTCATCCAGAAATATTGACCTTTATTACACCTTAATGTATGATGTACTAAGCCTCTTCATCCAGAACTATTGAACTTTATTACACCGTAATGTATGATGTACTAAGCCTCCTCATCCAGAAATATTGACCTTTATTACACCTTAATGTATGATGTACTAAGCCTCTTCATCCAGAACTATTGACCTTTATTACACCTTAATGTATGATGTACTAAGCCTCCTCATCCAGAACTATTGACCTTTATTACACCGTAATGTATGATGCACTAAGCCTCCTCATCCAGAAATATTGACCTTTATTACACCGTAATGTATGATGTACTAAGCCTCCTCATCCAGAAATATTGA
Organism: Serripes groenlandicus; assembly: GCA_031761405.1. Lineage (NCBI taxonomy): Eukaryota > Metazoa > Mollusca > Bivalvia > Cardiida > Cardiidae > Serripes > Serripes groenlandicus. Next base: position 50,469,819 of record JASEVX010000006.1, read on the forward strand.
CCTTTATTATATCGTAATGTATGATGTACTAAGCCTCTTCATCCAGAACTATTGACCTTTATTACACCTTAATGTATGATGAACTAAGCCTCCTCATCCAGAAATATTTAACGACATTCAAGTCTAATATCACTTTATGATCCGCGACTGGCGATACGAGTTGTGTTACTGTAAATACTTAGCAGTATCAACACTCTTCAGTGGCCGCGTGGACCGTCTTGACGATGAAATGGTAGAGTGTTCGCCTCGTTGAGGTAGATCTCGCGTTCGATCCCGGCCGGATCATACCGAATACTTTAAAAACGGTAGTAATGGCTTTCCCTCATTAACGCTCAGGATATGTTGGGGTAAGCAGTACGCCTGACTCGCTGATGTCAGGATTAATGAACCAGTAGTACTGGTAACTTACACTGTAAACGCCATGACATAACTGAAAACATATTTAAAACGCATAAAACACTGTACAAAATAATTAACCTGAAATAGATGTTCTTACAAATTTCCTTCATACGTTTTGTAATAAATAATATAACAATGATAAGGTTTACAATTATAACTTTTCATTAAATAAATAAAATCAATAGTGCAGAGCAAGCTCAGACTGCAGTGACGTTCTGGTTGATCCGGTTCAACATTGGTCGCATCTTTCTTACCGTTGGTTTTCACAGATCGCCGCTCATATGTATACGTGTATTCAAGCCCTGCGTCCTTCGATTGTCCTCTATTAAACATATTTGAAGAGAACAGCAGAACATAGAGATTTTCTTCTATCGAACATATATGAAGTGAACATCAGAAAATCGTGACAGAATTGTTGTACAAAAATAGTAAAAACAAGGACGTGTTGTAATCAATCACATTGTGTTGCGCAATCTTAAGAAAGAGGATTTTTATTAATCTATTTATTATGAGATACAATTCAAACCGCCCACCTTCAGTCGGATAAATTCGGCTACACTCGTAAACTCAATTAATTTACTCTTCGGATTTCGGTCAGGAAGAAAGGAATTGGTTTCCTATACGTATTCAGAAACTCTAGGTAAAATAGAATATGAAGGAACCCGCGTATACCGCCTCGGTGGTGCAGTGGTATAGAGCGTCGACCACGGGTGCTAAAGGTCGCAGGTTCGATCATAGACTTTTAAAATGGTATTAATGGCTGTCCCTGTTTGGCACTGAGGGGTGTACGGTTGGCATTACGAGTGACTTGTTGGTGTCAGGATAGATGGACCAATATCACCAGTATCTTACTCAGGAACAAAGTTGAAAACGGCATAGAGACACTATACACATAAACAACTGCATTGTTTCAAAATCGACTCTGGTTGGAAATCAGCCGCGTTTTCTTTTTTCTTGTCATTTGTAAGTTGTCCAAAATGGCAGATTATTCTTGACCGAATGAGCCCGACTGGGGCTTACCTCGTTTTCTTTATTTAACTCTTTTCCACATAAAGCAAATCTATAGTAGACGACTTTGTAAACACCTAGGCAAAATATGAAGTCGTAGGTTGAAGATGCATCAAAGAGAAACTGCACGTGGGAATTGGGTGTTAATTTATATTATTGTATTCAATACAGTTGATTGGGCTTGGCTCCTTGGTTTAAGGTGGTCACAGGTTCGATTCTCTACAGGTTCCTTATCATATAGGGGTTTATCATCTGGGGTCACGCATTTTGAAACAATCTGAAAATATAATGCATAATAATGTGGAAATTTAAAATTATTAGGTCGATTGATTGATTGATTGGGGTTTAACGCCGTTTTCAACAATTCTTTAGTCATATCACGGCGGCCAGATCATCTACTCATGCGTTTCCTGGCTAGCTCATACCAGTATTCAACACAACATACTTTCCAAGGAACTGATTGCTTTTCCACATAGACTGTTAGCCCATTGGTGAAAGACGAATGACGCATGCCACAGTGACTTTTGTCAAACGTCGGAAAGAATGTTGGCCGAGCTGTGATTGAAACTCACAAGCCTGCGTCGCTACCGACTGAGCTGCCGGGGAATATAATTATAGTGGATCACAGATTCAAAAGTTTATCATTATTCTAATTCTAAGCCAACGAAAAGATAACATAACATCAAAGGATTTACTCGGTAATATCATTCAGAAATACATTTAGTTTATCGTTCAAATAATCGTACGTATTGGATGTTAATTGTCAATTGGTTTTACACGGTAACCGTAACTCAGTTCACCCATATCGTCACTTAAATATAATTAATCGTGAAGATAAACATAAACAGTATTACAGAAATAAGTGCGATTTTGCCTCCTTTTCCCCATTATGTATTCAAAAACTCGTCTGCTGCTAAGGGCGTCAACTTTCATCTGTATCAGGGAACCTTTTTTTCCCGATTATCCTACAAATGAGCAGTCTCGCGAGAAAACCAACATTATGGCCTCTGCGTAATGTATCGACTTAGATCAGCCTGCGCAGTCCGTGCAGTCCGCGGGGACTAATCCTGGCCGACACATTCCGTCTCTGGGAGATAGAGGTATAGAGTAATGATTCCTGAAACAGAAAATCCACAGGAGGCGAAAAGTGTCTTTCTGGGTCAGCCTTCGCGGCACGCTTAGGCTGATCCGGGTAGATACCTTACCCAGAGTCCATAATGTTGGTTTTCTCGCGGGACGGCTCTTTCCCTGTCCCACATACAACAAATCTGCAGCGGACGACTTTGAAAACAAATTGACAAAAACCTGATAAATCTCCATAAAAAAATAGCTTAACTGTTAGATACTGTTGAAAACATTGTGGCCAAAGGAGAAATTGCTCATTATGAGCAATTTCACCTATGGCCACAATGTTTTCAAAAGTCGTCTGCTGCTATTGCATAAAAATGCGTCTGCAGTTGGGAAAGTGTTAATTAAGACATCTGTGTACGAATATCATTATTGGTATTAAACCCTTTCCCAAATACAGACACTCTCTAACGCCTCTTTAGCAGACGATGTTTGAAATTGATTAGCAATATTCTCCTTTTGGCTCAATGTTTTTAATTCCATTCAATAGTTAAACATTCATTTATGGAGATTTTCCAAAGTTTTGTCTGGATGTCTTCAAAGTCGTCTGCTGCAGCATTGCTGTATGTTGGAAAAGGGTAAACTCTCACAAAAGCGTGTTATAACATGGGGCCACACACCAAATTCAAACATTCAGTTTGTTCATAACATAAGTCAGTCGAAACGACAGATTTGAAATGGAAAATTATTGAATTTTCCATCCTAACCCAGAAATCAAACACGAGAGGATGGATCGGTTCTGTCTATCTAATCCAGGTTTTTGTCCATGCAATATAATCCATTTTGTCGTTTTAATCCTGATTTTGCTCAAATATCACAAGTGCTATCATCTTCACTTGACTCATATATCATGCTTTTGCTCGAAACTGGTGTTTTCAACGTGATATTCTTTTGAGATACCGAGCCCCTGTAGCTTAGTCGGAAGCGATTGGGAGGTGGACGCTCTATCAGTACACCATCGATGTGGAACACGAGCATTTAAATCAAAGCGCCGAAGGCATCGTAATGGCAATCGTGTAGAAAATCCTGCAAAGTAACAAGCAGTATCTCGGTGTAGGCCTTGCGGTTTTCAATAAAAGTGCACTCTGGTGCGGGTAAATTTGAGTAAAGCTCCAGTATTTGACAGTAGAATAATGTTAGTTTGCCAGAATGTTTGTCTGGGTGATATTTAAGTTACGTTTTAAATGGGTCCTGATGTGTTCAAAATAAGCCCATACCAAATTTAAGAAAAATCTAGTTGGCACTCGATAGACCTACGTTTTAGCTCAAGAACGATGGAACTTTATTAGAATGTTTGTCTTGGTTTTATGTAAGCTAACTTATTTGGGTTATCACATGTTCATCATCAGGTCGCTAGGCCGTATTAAAATAAAATATTGTGTACACTTTAGAGACCACATTTTCGAATTAAGCATGTTGAAACCCTGTGGCAGAATATTTTTCTCAACTGATGACATCAGGGCTTTGTTCAAAATAGATTATGTCTCTTCCGAAACAGGAATTCATCGTGGCCGAGTGGTTATTGTCGGTGATTTTAAACTGCATGTCTTGTGTTTGATCCTCAGTCACGGCCGGCATGATGCCCTTGGACAATTCACAATTTCAAAACCTAGAGTGTTTACCCAGGATGCATGAATAAGTGAACTGTCACCATGATGTAACTGAAATAATGTTGAAATTGGTATAAAACCACAACAAAAACCTATCAAGAACTAAGTCACTATGTAAAAATGAAGAAAAATCTTGTTGACTCTTAAGGAGCTGCATGTGGAAGGTATTGATGTAGTAACAGAGGTGAACGTTCAATGTAGTTACTTCACATTTAGGATCTTCCCTATACAATTTAAACTGCTTTGAAAACATTGTGAGCAAAAACAAACACTAAAATGCTTATAATGAAAAATGTCTCTATTTACCAAAATGTTCAATTGATACAAATATAGGCATATATATAATAATGCTCGATCTCCAACTCAATTGCGCTACACTTTCAGCATTGATTGCTAATTCGCGCTAGAACATACAGTGATAGTTGCACTGAGGTTAGTGAGTCATCTCATTGTAAAAATAGTCCAAAGTACAGGTTTATAGGTTAAACAATGTGACATATACATTGCAATGCTCAGGTGAATTTTCATCATGGTTTAATTTAAATACCAATTGTGTCAGAATAAAAGTACATATATACAATTAAAATCAACAGGACCAAGATCATCCTAATCATATCACCTTCTCACACCTTAGTGATTACATAGTAGTTAATGTGTCCAGAAAACGCAAATGAAATGAAAGCTGTTGATTCTTACAAGCAAAGAGTCTCAACAAACCCCTAAACTGTTGACAATGTCCGGGCCGGAGAAGTCAGTCCTATCAAACAGTACTCATTTTGACCTTTGACCTCTACGAATGACCTTAACATTTGAGGTACAGGCCTGAATTTTGTGCACGACACATCACCTCATCACGGTGCACGTTTGTGCTAATTTTCTTAGAAATCCTATTATGCATGGTTAAGATGCGGGTCGGACAGTCAGATTCATGATCGCACGGACACACTCACCGAACCGCCATTGTGACAGCTATATGTCGAGCTCACTAGAAGCGGACTCGACAACAAGTGATTTCAGACAGTAAAATGGTTATCAACAGTCAATAAACAACAGGCTACTGAACAACCCTTTCCAGCAATCAACACATTGAAAAGGAAGAGCTGCTCCTATTGATCAATGTATTGTAGCATTATATTCTATAATGTGTTTCCTGGCTTTCTCACACTAGTACTGACTACTCCACAAAACATTCTTTCCGAGCAACTGACTACTTTACCACAGAGACTGTTAGCCCATTGGTGGAAGACGAATGCCGCTTGTCACAGTGACCTTTGTCAAACGTCGGAAAGAATGTTGGCCGTGCAAGGGTTTGAACTAACATCCTCTGGACTGAGTTAGGAGTGCTCCAGTTAGAGATCAAACAAATAATGTCAAACTAAATTTCACTAATTAAGGGGATAAAGCTCTGGCATAACTGGAGACAGTTTACTTGAAAGTGAGTCTGTTCCTGAAATTATTCTCATATCCAGTCAAACCTGTGCTAAAGTTAGGTTTTGTTAGCAATACCCTGTCTATAGTAACCTTTTTTTTATTTCCCAATTACTCATTTTATGCACAAATGATCCTGTAATTAACCCTTTCCCACATACAGATGCTTCATGACGCCTCTGCAGCAGACAACTTTTGAAAACGAGCAATTTCTTCTTTTGCCACAATAATTTCAATTCTTTTTAGTAATTACCTACATTTATAGAGCTTTTCCGTATTTTTGCCTTGATATTCCCAAAGTCATCTGCTGTATATGTGTTGTATGTGGGAAAGGGTTAAAGACCACCTGATTGTTCTCTTCCCACGGATGGTCTTTAAAAACAGGTTTGCTCAAGTAAGAAAGGAACATGTTAAGTTTAACTTCTCATTCTTAAACATTACCCACATACAGACGCTAGCCGGTTTATTACTTTTGTTAGAAGGTGTGATTGTATGAGAATTCCGGCACAAACATGTGATGCCTGCTTCTTCTTCTCAAAAGTATGGGCCGAGCACGTTCTTTTTTAATTATTTAAACTATTTTAAGAAAACATCTCAGCAACTCCATATTACTTCCGATTTAATCAAAATATTTTCAATTTATCTCCAACTCTGTTACAAAATATAACTTTATAGTAGGAATTTACTTCAAAAAGAGTTAACTAAATGTATTTGTACTATATTCAACATAGAATCTAAGAATAATGTAACGATTCGCTGAATGACCTCCCTTTATATCAAAATTATATTCACACTCTATGTAAAATAGAGGTTACGTTGGGTGACCTAACGGGCACATGCTTAATACGTCACTCCTCAATGGGCGTATGTCTCGCGCAATAATATTCTCCCTTTATATTGTTTTTCTTATATATTGTTCTTTCTATATATCGTTCTTCTTATATATTGTTCTTCTTGTGTCATAGTACAGTTGCTATTGTTTCCACAATCGCCACAAAAAGGTTCACTAGAAACAGCCATTAGATATATGATATTTATAATGATGTAATTTAACGAGGCTTATAATGATGTAATGTAACGCGGCATTGTACACCTGATTAATAATGATGTAACGTAACGCGGCACTGTACACATGATTTATAATGATGTAACGTAACGCGGCACTGTACACATGATTTATAATGATGTAACGTAACGCGGCACTGTACACCTGATTTATAATGATGTAATATAACGCGGCACTGTACACATGATTTAAAATGATGTAACGTAACGCGGCACTGTACACATGATTTATAATGATGTAATTTAACGAGGCTTATAATGATGTAATGTAACGCGGCATTGTACACATGATTTATAATGATGTAATATAACGCGTCATTGTACACATGATGTATAATGATGAAATATAACGCGGCACTGTACACATGATTTATAATGATGTAACGTAACGCGTCATTGTACACCTGATTTATAATGATGCAACGTAACGCGGCACTGTACACATGATTTATAATGATGTAATATAACGCGGTACTGTACACATGATTTATAATGATGTAACGTAACGCGGCATTGTACACCTGATTTATAATGATGTTATGTAACGCGGCATTGTACACCTGATGTATAATGATGTAATATAACGCGGCACTGTACACATGATTTATAATGATGTAACGTAACGCGGCATTGTACACCTGATGTATATAATGATGTAATGTCACGCGGCATTGTACACCTGATTTATAATGATGTAATGTAACGCGGCATTGTACACATGATTTATAATGATGTAACGTAACGCGGCATTGTACACATGATGTATAATGATGTAATGTCACGCGGCATTGTACACCTGATTTATAATGATGTAATGTAACGCGGCATTGTACACCTGATGTATAATGATGTAACGTAACGCGGCATTGTACACCTGATTTATAATGATGTAACGTAACGCGGCATTGTACACATGATTTATAATGATGTAACGTAACGCGGCATTGTACACATGATGTATAATGATGTAATGTCACGCGGCATTGTACACCTGATTTATAATGATGTAATGTAACGCGGCATTGTACACCTGATGTATAATGATGTAACGTAACGCGGCATTGTACACCTGATTTATAATGATGTAACGTAACGCGGCATTGTACACATGATTTATAATGATGTAACGTAACGCGGCATTGTACACCTGATGTATAATGATGTAACGTAACGCGGCATTGTACACCTGATTTATAATGATGTAACGTAACGCGGCATTGTACACATGATTTATAATGATGAATTTAATTATTGTAACCCCGTAGTATTAATCCTGTACGAAGACGCATTTATACGCCTCTGTAGCAAAGTAGACATACAATAGTGGACACATAATGTATTTTTCATGTATTGTAAAATATTTTGGGCCGTAGGCCTATATTATCAATAATGTAAACGCGACATTGTACACCTGATGTATAATGATGTAATATAACGCGGCACTGTACACATGATTTATAATGATGTAACGTAACGCGGCATTGTACACCTGATTTATAATGATGTAATGTAACGCGGCATTGTACACCTGATGTATAATGATGTAATATAACGCGGCACTGTACATATGATTTATAATGATGTAATGTAACGCGGCATTGTACAAATGATTTTGCTTGGATACGTAATTAAATCTGAATGTAAATGTTAATGCCAGCTTAAAAGTCGCCGAGAAACACAATTGGTCACCATGACAACGATGCCAGTAGAGGTTTGAAATAAAAGAACCATTACGGATCAAAGAACAAACATGCTCAGATATTATATCGTAGATGGCAAAAACATGCAGTTCACTACTAAAAAACTGCATTGTGTTAGTTATTAACCCTTTCCCATAGTCAGTCGCTTTCTGACGCCTCTGCAGGAGACTACTTATGAAAACACCATGACAAAATAATTTGTTTAATAGTGTTACCTTACTTTATAGTGACCATCTGTATGTTGTTTAAGTCGACTGCTGTCTTGAAGAAAGGAGGTTATAATGTGACTTTTCCAGATACAGTTGGTAGTTAACGCCTCTGTAGTAGCCTAGGTGGCGTTCAAAAACAGTGTGGAAGAAATGACCAATTGCTGGAAAACGAGCAACGTCTCATATTCACACAATAAGTTCAACTCCGGGCCAAAAATATAAATGCTTTTATAGCGACATCGGTTGGATAGTTAGTGCCTGGACGGGTGACCCGCGGTTCCTTTACTCAGTGAAGGACCCCATTACACGTGACACAAGTACGACATTCGATTGTTCTTTACCTCTTAAACCGCCTTGGTGGTGTAGGAGAAGCGGGTCATATCAACGACTTTAGTTTTAACTTTTTATTTTACATCGATTGCGAAACAAGCTTTCAGCTTATATTAATCACGCTCGATGTCTGCTTCCTGGAGACTCAACGACTTTAAAACTAGCTGTCATTCCTTAGCGCTCAGGAGTGTCGGGTTAGCATTAGGACGGACTTGCTGTTGTCTAGATAAATGGACCAGTAGTACTGGTGACTGACATAAGACTCGCCGAAGTCGGTTTTCATGTGATTTGACTAGTTACATCATTGAAATTGTGTTTGCTTATTAATTAATTTAGTTCTTTTGACGAAAGGTGTCGCTATCACACCGCCTTGCTGATTTACAAGACCGTTCACAATTTGGCACCAATATACATGAATGACATTTTAATATTTTCGGAAAATAAATATCACACTCTACGCTCACAATCCAATAACAATTTAGCATTGACCTACAAACCTAGAACAAATTACATGTTAAATTCATTTAGATATTTTGGTTTTAAAGTCTGGAAAAGCATTCCATCACATATAAAGCACTCAACGTCTATTGTATCATTCAAACGAAATTATAAGAAATACCTTTTGGAAAAGGTTCCATACTAACACTATCTTGATTACTTGCTGATATTATGTTAAGAATTGTGTTTGGAGTAGTTGGGGTGTCTGTCTTAACACGATTGAAAGTTAATTATATTTGTACTTCATGCCATAAGTTTTCATTGAAATTTGCATGTTGTTAAATGTAATGTTTGTGTGTGTTATATCATTGAAGGCCATATGAAAATAAGATATGTATAGCCATTGTTAAATTGTCTGCATGTGTCTTAGATGTTACCTTAAAAAAATAAAGATATTATCATTATTATTATTATTATTAACATTTCGAATGGAAGCATCTCTCGAATCTCACCTATATAATCATTAAAAGAGTAAATATGAAATTGTCTGTGTTTCACTTAAAGCTGTGAACGAAGACAATAACTTGTACACTATCATTAGGCGGGCAAGACTTATTTACGGTGATTCTTTAGTCATACATACCACACTCGTCCATGTTTATGGTGATTCTTTAGTCATACATACCACATTCGTCCTTGTTGACGGTGATTCTTTAGTCATACATACCATAATCGTCCATGTTTATGGTGATTCTTTAGTCATACATACCACATTCGTCCTTTTTGACGGTGATTCTTTAGTCATACATACCATAATCGTCCATGTTTATGGTGATTCTTTAGTCATACATACCACATTCGTCCTTGTTGACGGTGATTCTTTAGTCATACATACCATAATCGTCCATGTTTATGGTGATTCTTTAGTCATACATACCACATTCGTCCTTTTTGACGGTGATTCTTTAGTCATACATACCATAATCGTCCATGTTTATGGTGATTCTTTAGTCATACATACCACATTCGTCCTTGTTGACGGTGATTCTTTAGTCATACATACCATAATCGTCCTTGTAGACGGTGATTCTTTAGTCATACATACCACATTCGTCCTTGTTGACGGTGATTCTTTAGTCATACATACCATAATCGTCCATGTTTATGATGATTCTTTAGTCATACATACCATAATCGTCCTTGTTGACGGTGATTCTTTAGTCATACATACCACATTCGTCCTTGTAGACGGTGATTCTTTAGTCATACATACCACATTCGTCCTTGTAGACGGTGATTCTTTAGTCATACATACCACATTCATCCTTGTTGACGGTGATTCTTTAGTCATACATACCATAATCGTCCATGTTTATGGTGATTCTTTAGTCATACATACCACATTCGTCCTTTTTGACGGTGATTCTTTAGTCATACATACCATAATCGTCCATGTTTATGGTGATTCTTTAGTCATACATACCACATTTGTCCTTTTTGACGGTGATTCTTTAGTCATACATACCATAATCGTCCATGTTTATGGTGATTCTTTAGTCATACATACCATAATCGTCCATGTTTATGGTGATTCTTTAGTCATACATACCACATTCGTCCTTGTTGACGGTGATTCTTTAGTCATACATACCATAATCGTCCATGTTTATGGTGATTCTTTAGTCATACATACCATAATCGTCCATGTTTATGGTGATTCTTTAGTCATACATACCACATTCGTCCTTGTTGACGGTGATTCTTTAGTCATACATACCATAATCGTCCATGTTTATGGTGATTCTTTAGTCATACATACCATAATCGTCCATGGTTATGGTGATTCTTTAGTCATACGTACCACATTCGTCCTTGTTGACGGTGATTCTTTAGTCATACATACCACATTCGTTCATGTTTACGGTGATTCTTTAGTCATACATACCACATTCGTCCTTGTTTATGATGATTCTTTAGTCAAACATACCACATTCGTCCGTTTTTATGGTGATTCTTTAGTCATACATACCATAATCGTCCGTGTTTATGGTGATTCTTTAGTCATACATACCACATTCGTCCGTGTTTATGGTGATTCTTTAGTCATACATACCACATTCGTCCTTGTTGACGGTGATTCTTTATTCATACATTCCACAATTGTCCGTGTTAACGGTGATTCTTTAGTCATACATACCATAATCGTCCATATTTATGGTGATTCTTTAGTCATACATACCATAAACGTCTATGTTTACGGTGATTCTTTAGTCATACATACCACATTTGTCCATGTTTACGATGATTCTTTAATCAAACATACCACACTCGTCCATGTTTATGGTGATTCCTTAGTAAAACGTACAACACTCGTCCATGTTTACGGTGATTCTTTAGTCATACACACCATTCTCGTCCATGTTTATGGTGATTCTTAACCCATGAATACCACATTCGTCGACGTTTACGGTGATTCTTTAGTCAAGCATACCACATTCGTCCACGTTTACGGTGATTCTTTAGTAAAACGTACCACACTCGTCCATGTTTACGGTGATTCTTTAGTCATACACACCACATTCGTCCATGTTTATGGTGATTCTTTAGTCAAAACATAGTCATGCCACGCCTCGTCCGTGTTCACGATGATTCTTTAGCCATACATACCACATTCGTCCGTGTTTATGATGATTCTTTAGACAAACATACCACATTCGTCCGTGTTTATGGTGACCCTTTAGTCAAACATACCACATTCGTCCGTGTTTATGGTGACCCTTTGGTCATACATACCACATTCGTCCATGTTTATGGTGATTCTTTAGTCATACATACCACATTCGTCCATGTTTATGGTGATTCTGTAATCATACATACAACATTCGTCCGTGTTTATGGTGACCCTTTGGTCATACATACCACATTCGTCCGTGTTTATGGTGATTCTTTAGTCAAACATACCACATTCGTCCATGTTTATGGTGATTCTGTAATCATACATACAACATTCGTCCGTGTTTATGGTGACCCTTTGGTCAAACATACCACATTCGTCCATGTTTATGGTGACCCTTTGGTCATACATACCACATTCGTCCATGTTTATGGTGACCCTTTGGTCATACGTACCACATTCGTCCGTGTTTATGGTGATTCTTTAGTCAAACATACCACATTCGTCCATGTTTATGGTGATTCCGTAATCATACATACAACATTCGTCCGTGTTTATGGTGACCCTTTGGTCAAACATACCACATTCGTCCATGTTTATGGTGACCCTTTGGTCATACATACCACATTCGTCCATGTTGATGGTGACCCTTTGGTCATACATACCACATTCGTCCGTGTTTATGGTGATTCTTTAGTCAAACATACCACATTCGTCCGTGTTTATGGTGACCCTTTGGTCGTACATACCACATTCTTCCGTGTTTATGGTGACCCTTTGGTCATACATACCACATTCGTCCGTGTTTATGGTGATTCTTTAATCATACATACCACATTCTTCCGTGTTTATGGTGACCCTTTGGTCATACATACCACATTCGTCCGTGTTTATGGTGATTCTTTAGTCAAACATACCACATTCGTCCGTGTTTATGGTGACCCTTTGGTCGTACATACCACATTCTTCCGTGTTTATGGTGACCCTTTGGTCATACATACCACATTCGTCCGTGTTTACGATGATTCTTTAATCATACATACGACATTCGTCCATGTTTATGGTGATTCTTTAATCATACATACCACATTCTTCCGTGTTTATGGTGATTCTTTAATCATACATACCACATTCGTCCATGTTTATGGTGACCCTTTGGTCATACATACCACATTCGTCCATGTTTATGGTGACCCTTTGGTCATACATACCACATTCGTCCGTGTTTATGGTGATTCTTTAATCATACATACCACATTCGTCCTTGATTACTTGCAGAGTTGTAATATATCGTCTTATGTAGGTAGAATTATACCAAATGCATCTGCATGTCAGGACAAACATACCTGTGTTTGCCTAGATATATTGACCAATGATTTCAATCTTATATAATACTTAATCCCCATTATTTTCTTTTTTTCTTTTTTTAATTATTATAAAAGCTGAGAGGCATCTTTTTTCAACTATATAAGGTGTTCTAGTGATGAAAACCCTACAGTGAAAAACAGACGCAATGGCATTTCTCCTTAACCCTTTCCCTCATATAGACGCTTTCTGACGCATCTGCATTAGACGACTTTTGAAATCATTGTGGCAAAAGGAGAAATTGCTCATAATGAGCAATTTCTCCATTTGCCACAATGAGTTCAACTCTATCCTATAATCATGATATCATTTATACAACTTTTCTATATTTTAAGTCGTCTGCTGCAGATTTGTTGTATGTGTAAAAGGGATGATATGACTGATTGACTCCATGTCAAAACCGAACTACGTAGATAGATCTCAAGTGTATTTAAGATGTAGATGGTGTGAACTCATCCATGGGAACATGTACAAGTTGGTATTTCTGAACTGTGTAGATTCCGATCAGCATGTACATATGCATCGTCTTATCAGAATCTACACATATTGACAGACGATCCTAACAAGCTCATGTGAGTAGTTTATGAGCAGTATATATCTTGATCAGACTGTGCGGATATTGATGCTTATCTAGATCTACAAAATAGCCAACGACTGGTAATGTTGAAAACGGCGTTAAACTCTAATAAACAAATTCGCAACGACTGGTGCATATATTATAATTTGGTCAAAACGTAACCTCGGCTTGAAAACGACTGGTGCATATATTATAATTTGGTCAAAACGTAACCTCGGCTTGAAAAATACATGTGAGTGACTGGATAGTGCAAATGATCTGAGATTTACCTTGTATACGATTGCACCAGTTTTCCCGTATTATGGCCAGATCGTATTGACGTCTATTTGAAATACCGCGAAGTTGTTACGCCTATTTTGTAGCGTACTTAATCGATCTAAATTTATCCTTTTATTATGGCGCGCCTTTAATTAGCTTTTTAAGTTTGCCAATATGCTCGACTTAAAGCTAAATAGTATCAATATGTACGAATGTTACTCAATACAATTCGAAATGACAGCGGGATAATGGTAAAATTACGAATAGTACATGTTTTATAACCCTTTTGAACTTCGTCATTTATAGAAGACATGAGCCGTCCCGCGAGAAAACTAACATTGCGTAAACTATCGACCCGGATCAGCATAATCATGCCGCGCAGGCTTACCCGGATAGACACTTTTCTTTTCCTGTGGATTTTCTGTTTCAGGAATCATTACTTTATACCTTTATCCCCCTGAGACGGAATATGTCGGCCCGGATCGGCTGATTTGGGATCTACGTCGCCGACTCACCTGTCAGCTCGCATCGCGTCAGTTGAAATCGGATCTATTCTAGAGGTACTTGTCTAACGCATGCCATTATGTCAGGGCCCGAATTCAAAAAGTCACGAACTTTCTGATTGGATGTACCATTATTATTTTATCAAATCAGAGATGTGTTAATTAGAAAATATAAGTATTTTCAAATTAAGAATTATAGTGAATAAAGAAGGGACAATGAATACGGGTCAATATATTATATAAACAATCCATCTATTTCAGTTTGTAGCCCATCCGAACTGTCAACAACTACTGACCAGTATATGGTACGAAGGGCTCCCGAGTTGGCGTAAGCGGAACACCTTTGCCAAGTTCGTTATCTGTATTGGACTCATTCTAATACTGCCCTTCATGGCTTTCTACTACTGGGTGTTCCCCCTGAGTCGGGTGGGTCAGATTTTACGGAGCCCGTTCATGAAGTTTCTATACCACAGTGCGTCTTTCGTTGTGTTTCTTATTTTACTCATATGTGCCTCGACGGAAGTGTCGAGTTTAAAAAATAGGGAAAAGCTCCGAGGACCTCCGCCCACCGAACTCGAATGGCTGATTTGTATCTGGGTAACAGGTAAGACATTGAGTTTCTTTTTTTATATATATATTTGCGACAGACGATTTTCGTTAATATTATGGCAAAAAGAGAGATTGACCACAATGCACGTTTTCTTTTTCTTTTGCCTCAATCCAATGTTAATTCAACTGTACTAAAAAATTATACTTACTCTAATAGAGATTTCGATATTTTTGCGAATGGTTCAAGCGTAAAATAGAGATTAAAAATGTTACCAGAATGTTTTCTACAGTTTCTCAACAACATCAATTCATATAGCAGATTTTCTCTAAGAACACAAAATGACGTGTTGTGTTAACTAATGGTGGTTCCTTGTTTAATACAAATGCCACCGTTAAATAAATGATCACACCGGCGATTCTGGTGTTTGATTAATGTCGACATATGAGCCGTTCGATGAGAAAACCAACATTATGGACTCTGCGAAATATATCAACCTAGATCAGCACCGCGCAGGCTGATCCGGGCCGACACATTCCGTCTCAGGGGGATAGAGTTATAGAGTCATAATTCCTGAAACAGTAAATCTACAGGATGCGTATAACGTCTATCCAGGTTAACCTGCGCGGCATGTTTAGGCTGATCCGGGTCAATATATAACACAGTGTTGGTTTTCTCGTGGAACGGCTCATATATGATGATCAATTCCTCTACTTTTCACAATGTTTTCAAATAAATTCAATAATCATTCCTTCATTTTGTAGAGATTTTCCATTATTGCCTCGATTTTATTTGTCATACGTAGGAAAGGGCTAATTTATATAACAGTTCTAATGGAGATGGCCAAATTGAACCAATTACTCCATTATAAGTATTGATAAGTTTACGAGGAGACCTAAATGATGCCAACTATCCGTAGTTCAATCAACGACTTGTAAATGAATAGATAAAAAGGTGTCTGACCATCATTACAGCCTACGTACTATTGATGAAAAAATTAACCCTTTCCCTCATACGACAATTCTGCAGCAGACGACTTAGAACATATTTTGTCAAATAATGGAAAATCTCTATAATTGAATGGATAACCTATGACTAAAAGTGGAAAACATTGTGACAAAAGCAGAAATTGCAAGTTTTGTGCAATTTCTTCTTTTGTGTTACTATGTTTTCAAAAAAAACGTCTGCTGCAGAGGCGTCAGAAAGCGTCTATATGATGAAAACGTTAATCACCTTCTATAAATCAAGCTAATAAATTGGATACAGTTATTGTGAAATTAGGCTTAGGAATTTAGTAACTCGATCTCTCATGTGTGTTGTTTGACATCCAATAGTGGTATCTGGTGAAGATAACTATAGTTTTCGTGTGTTCTACCGTTTAACCCTTTCACACATACAACAAATCTGCAGCAGACGACATTGCATACATCTGGGTAAATATATGGAATATTTTGATTTCAAAAGTTGTCTTCTACAGAGGCGTCTGTATGTTGAAAGGTTAAACATCATTTCTGTTTGATCGCGGCTACAGTATTCATGATTACCCCTTCCCACATACAGCAAGTTTTCAGTAGAAGACGTTGAAAGCATCTAGGCAAAAATATTGAAAATCTCTTTAAATGAAAGCACAATTATTGAGTAGAGTTGGATAACATTAAGAGTCTTTTCTCTTTTAGTCGCCATGTTTTCCAAGGTCGTCTGCTGCAGAGGCTGTATGAGGGGAAAGGTGGGTAACCAGTATTGAGCTATGAAATAATGTGCAAATTGACATTCAATGACAGCTCGGTCCCACATTCCCCAACACAAACCATGAGACCATGTTCACGTATATATGCATTGACTTGTTCTATGTCTTCTCTGGCTGCATCCATGGAGGAGGTCGATTGTAACCCTTATTCAACATACTATATAACACATGGGAAATTGCGACTAGCAAGTACCTAGATCAGACTGCACATTATCGTTGTCTGCATACGATCGGCCCTGTTTGTCGCTAAGTCGTCCAAGTAAAGTGGTCGTAAAGTGGTCGTAAAGTGGTCGAAAATGACCCAGTGTTCGTTGGATCTATACTAAATTAATTTATGTTACTTACGTCCGCTTCATAATTCATTCATACATGATTGTTTATTATGAAATCAATCCATTTTTAATCACTTTCAAGTTTACAACGCAGCAGCAATTCTAATTACACGTATACTATTTCCTAAGACATATTCATTTTAAAATAAAATGGTTCGAGTTAAACGATATATTCGAGTTATCGCGTATTCGAGGTTTCGCAAGCGGATTTTATTGCTATAACTTCTGCAAAGGTTGTATTGACCGCACGCAGACTGTATAATCATGTACTTTATATTATGACCGTCTTCGTGGTCTAGTGGTTAGAGCGTCTGCCATGAGGGGACAGACCTGGGTTCGATCCCTGATTGGTTTATACCAAACACTTTCAAAGTTGAAGTAACGGTGCTCAGGTATTGCGGGGATATCATAGCAACGTATCAGAATAAATAATATAGGTAGTCTTTATCAATAAACCATGAAACGCCATGACATAATTGAAACACTATTCAAAACGGCATTAAACATAACTCAAACAAAGTAAAACAAAATTACCAATTGGATCGTCGTTGATCAGAGGACCTCCAAACGTCGGTTTGTAAGTGCCATGGCTGTAATATGACAACGATTTCACAACATTTCAAAGTCAGGGATTGAAATGTCAATTACTTAGAATCCTCTTGCTAAGATTCGTAATTTCCAGTCAATTATTTCTCAGACACGATTATATTCGAGCCTGGTCATGTGAAACGGTACAGTCTCTACACGTTAGCAGCTGTGAGTAGTGTAGGTGTAGATCAACCTGTACATCTGTTCGGTTCAATCGAAACTATCGGAAGTTTCTAAAAAACCATTTATAAACGATTTACGTCAAGTACATATTGTGTATCAGACTGCGCAGGCTGACTTAGATCTACACTGGTTTACGTTGTTCCATGATCAGCCTCATTGATACCACTCTATACAGCATTGATGACATAGTTTCCTTATCTTGTAACTTACAATACAAAACCCTATTCCCACATGGAAAATAGTCCGCAGCTCATTTTGAACAATTTCTCTTTTGCGACACTATTTTTCAAAGATTGTCAGCTTTATATACGTCCAATTCTTCTGCATGAAGACTAGGGAAGGACAACCACCCATTATTTCTTGACACACACGGAATGTGTCTGCCCGGAGTAGCTTGCTTGGACTGCGCAGGCTGATCAGATTTAATACATTATGCAGAGTCCATAATGTAGGTTTCTCGTGGAACGGCTAATATATATTATATAACATTTCTGGAAAGGCATATTCCAACTTAATGCAGTAAATCGAGTCGTGAACTGATCATCGAAGTGGATTACTGACGACGATTTGAGCGATGTTGCATACGTGATTGTATGCTATTTATTTACTTAATAGTTAATACTTAAAAAATACTTAAAGACCGATATCGTGAACAAACTGATCAGCCATTTAGTTAGAACTGTTCTTGTCGGAAATTGGCAAGGGCTTTTTAGTCATCTACTGCAGATAGTACTTGGCTTGAACATTTTCATGTTTATTGAATTAGAGTTGTAAACATAGTTGTAACAGTCATCTACTGCAGATAGTACTCGGCTTGAACATTATCTAAACATGTTTCCTCTTATACGCGATTTTAACCAACATTTGTGAACACCGTATACCAAGTTAGGCCGGCATATATGTGCAGTCTCGGTCTATAAGTCTTATGCGCCTCTCACACGGTCCCGAAATTGACACCAGATAGACACACGATAAAGGAAAAGTTCAAATTCGGCTCTGATCTTCAAAACATCGGGCCATTCGTCAGGGCATCTTAAGCCATTGTATGACCGCCGGTGGAGTTTCTCGGGCTCCGACAGCAACTTCATGATTGGTGGCAAAATCTTCGGCATGCCAAAAAATTGCCGTGTTGAATTCGTGTATCCATTTTGCCCGTAAGGCCATCGTGAGGCCATCTTGTCAACTCGTGTCATCTTCGTCTTGACTTCGTGTGATCATCGGTGCCATTGGTTATTTTCGCCTCACGAAGACAATACGAAGGAAACAAGAAGCTGCCCGATTGTCTTTGGAAGGCAACACGACTACGTGAAGCCCTCGCAACGCCGTCGTGTATCCATCGTACGATGACATCGAGATGGGACCACGGTGTCGACGAAGACAGCCGAATTTGAGTAGCTAAAGCGTTTCCCATGTGACATGGTAACGTACACATATTAAAGGCCAGAGCATCTTCCTCAGTCAGTCCTGAGCAACTCTACAGAGCAGAGGCGTGTGTAAACCCCAAAGCTTCAATCGCAATCAATCACATTTCATTTCCTGCAGAATGGCATACTTTGATGATGAGGCAACCATGAAACGGAAGGCTGCAGCATTGCTTCTTTTGATGACCTCAGGGAACATTACGAGCAACTCTTACAGACCGAGCACCTCCTCTTACAGGTAAAAATGTCTTATTTCACTTTGTCATTTCATGCTATTTGCCTTTCTAGCATTCGACAATGCAATTATTTTGTTTTGCTTTTTATTTTCCAGGGCAGGGGCAAACCGAGGCGAAGGAGGAAACCGAGGTCTATGTGGGTCAGGTAATGGCTGTCTGACAAAAGAAGAGAAGGCTAAGGCTACTATAGCACTCTTCTATATGAGATGAAGACAGAAGATGAGAATGCCTTCCCAGCGGCCTCTACGATGAGGTCTTGCGAAGGGTAGAATGCAGAATAGAGAAGATGGACAAATGGTACAAAATGTCTCTCGCTCCTGGTCTCAAGCTGTCCATCACTCTACGACACCTGGTCTGCGGTGACAATTATCCAAGCCTGTCCTACAACTTCAGAGTTTCTCCAAACACCATGTCCCTTATCATTAATGAAGTATGCGATGCCATCAAAGCCGAGCTTGCTGCTGAGGTGATCCAGTGCCCTACTACAACTGAAGATTGAACCGCCATTGCTGAGCAGTTTGAGAAGAGATGGCAATTTCCACACTGCTGTGGTGCTCTGGATGGCAAGCATGTGGCGGTCACCTGTCCTTGGAATATTGGCTCTGTGTACAGAAACTGCAAGGGCTTCTTCTCCATTGTCCTCATGGCCCTGGTCGACGCAGACTATGAGTTTCTAGGATTGATGTCGGCTCTGATGGTTCCGGTAACGATTCCAGTATCTACAATTGGTCAGAAGTGAAGGAATGCCTGGAGAGTCTGAACAACATATTCAATATCTCTGAATAGAAGTCTCTACCTGGTGATGACTTTCCTGTCCCATACTACATAGTAGTGGACAATGCTTTTGGAATCAACAAGCGCCTGATGAACCCGTTTTCAATCAGAAACATGGATCCCCATGAGAGAATATTTAACTACATATGCCTTTGGTATTCTGGCATACAAGTTCCGAGTTTTCCTGAGGACCAGCGACATGTAGAAACAACTCAATCTTACCAGACTGATATATCCAGCCACTCACAACAACCTGACGGACTTGGAGGACCAGCACCAGCATGTCATCCCAGGGGCATGGATAAATGACAAAGTACTTCTCGGTGTTTACCATGAGAGAGGAGGAACACTTGAACAAAGGAGGGGATGCAAATATGGAAGATACCTGGGATACGGTCGGTCGAAGGTTGTATACCACCGGGAGGTCCCGTGACGCCTTCGTGACCTAGTTCGAACGCATCGTACTCTCAATACGACGTCTTGTAGCCATCGTGTGGCCTTCGTAAGTCCTGCGGGTAAACTACTTAATAAACATTCTCATCTTCGTGTTGCCTTCGTATGTGGTTGGTGTGCCATCGTGTGACCTTCTGTAGGCATCGTTCTTGCTTCGGCTGTTGATTGGCTGTTGATCAAGTTCGGGGCCACCTTCGCGCGAAATTCAAAATTCCATATGTATGGCCATCTGGGGTCAATTTCGGGACAATGTGACGACGGCATAATAATAAGAAAGTCAAACCCATTAAAGGAACGCACCAAAATCCCTTTGTTTAAAACAATCCATTGTATAAATCAGTTCATTAAAATAAACAACGAACGCCTTAGCTCAAGACATTTTGACAGTTTTCTTACAAAAGGAGACAATTGTCCGAACTTTTTCAAATCTTAATGAAAAACACACTTGCTTCTTTTGTGATAAAAAGTCTCTTTTTTTCCCGAAAACTTTATAAACGAATATTCAAAAAATGAAATTGAGATTCGAATATCTTACCATATGAAAGAGAATTCCAATGTTTGAAAGTCCTTTCACATCCCAGTACAAAACCATTACACGTATATCCAATCACATGGAACTCAGATGTACATGCATATTTGATCTGACGATACGGCAAAAAATGAGCCGTCCGGCAAGAAAACCAACATTGTGGACTCCGCGTAAAGTATCGACCCGGATCAGCCTAAGCATGCCTTGCAGGCTTACCCGGTTAGACACTTTTCGCCTCCTGTGGATTTTCTGTCTCAGGAATCATTACTCTATACCTCTATGCCCCTGAGACGGAATGTGTCGGCCCGGATCAGTCTGCACGAACTGCGCAGGCTGATCTGGTCGATACATTACGCAGAGGCGATAATGATGGTTTTCTCACGGGACGGCTCAAATGTCTTCTCGAATTGACCTTTTCCATTGAAATATATATACACATATATATATATATATATCCTGGCCTCTATACAATCGGAACACTCGGTAATCATCGATTCTCTTGCTCGTTTATTTATATAGGTTATCTCCCCTGTTGATGTCTAACGATTTTGTACGCTACACTTTGATTGACTTACCCGAATATTAATCTGAGAGGACCTGTAAAAGGCAGGTTATTATACGAGCGATTGCTACAGCAGTGAAGTTTATGTCTGGTTTTAATGAGATTTATGTCTGGTTTAAATGAGACTGATGTCTATCTATACAGGTTTAATGAGTTTTTATGTCTATCTATACAAGTTTTAATGAGTTTTTATGTCTATCTATACAGGTTTAAATGAGATTTATGTCTATCTTTACAGGTTTAAATGAGATTTATGTATATCTATACAGGTTTAAGTGAGATTTCTGTCTATCTGTACAGGGTTTAATGAGATTTATGTCTATCTTTACAGGTTTTATCTGGTCAGAGTGTAAACAGTTATGGGAGGAGGGACTCAAGGCATACATCCGTCAATGGTGGAACTGGTTAGACTTCATCATGCTTTCTCTGTATCTCACCACGTTCACTCTGCGGTTGGTCGGCTATGTCCAAATAGAGACCGGTCAGTACGGACCACGGGAACTGGACAGACAATTCTGGCCAATACTTGACCCTACCATGGTGTCTGAGGGACTATTCGCCATTGCTAATGTGTTCAGTTTTGCTCGACTGATATTTCTATTCCAAGCGGACCAGTATTTGGGACCGTTACAGATATCTCTAGGATGCATGTTGATTGATATTGCCAAGTTTTTGTTCATATTTTTCCTTGTGCTGACATCATTCGCTTGTGGACTCAATCAGCTCTACTGGTATTACAATCCCAGTGCGGCCGGGAACCCGTCCGCCTTCTACACGTGAGTTATTGTTGTTGTAGTTGTTGTTGTTGTTGTTGTTGCTGCTGTTGTTGCACCGGGCACAGATGAGCCATGGCGCACAAAAACCGACATTTAAGACATTGCAACGTGCGATGATTCAGATCAACTTGCGCCTCCAAGAATCAGGACATTCCCTGTTAAGGCATCATGAATTAACCCTTCCCTCATACGACATTTCTGCAGCAGACTACTTTGAACATATTTTGTTGAAAAATAGAAAATATCTTTAATTGGATGGATAACCTATGACTAAAAGTTGAAAACATTGTGGCAAAAGGAGAAATTTCTTCTTTTTTCACTATGTTTTCAAAAAGCCGTCTACCGCAGAGGCGTCAGAAAGCGTGTGTATGAGGGAAAGGATTAGAATGGTCGGTTTTCGCGTGGTTGGTTCAGATACGTTTCACGACTACTACTAAAGCATTAGAAAGTGGTATCTGTTCACGTTTGGACTGAGAAACGTATACCTAAATACCCACCCCGGTCAAACATGTACCAAATACTTTATACATGAGAGCAATAGCGCTCGGGAGTGTGGTGTTATCATAACCACTGACAATCTGGTGTCAAGATAAATGGACCAGCAGTACTGGTAACCTACCAAGGAAACACCGTTATATAGCTGAAACATTGATGAAAGCAGTTAAAACACCATACACACACGAAACTAACAAACCTAATTACCGAGATAGGACATGATGTACCGATGTCAACCAAAACTCCTTTCCAACATACTGACGCCTTCTGACGCTTCTGAGGGAAAGCCGTGACTACCTTTTTAAAAGTATTAAATTTGTAGAACTGAGTATTTGCACAAATAACCTATCCGGGTGGTAACCATGTGCAAATATTTGCATCTTGAAGAGTAGATGTAGAAATACTTCCTTCTTGAACCGTTACGACTGTAATTCGTTTTACAACAACAATAAGGAATTTCAGGATGTTTAGCTTTCAAACACAAAAAAATGAATAAACCGACATTGTAGACTCTGCGTAAAGTATCGATCCGGATCAGCCTAAGCATGCCGCGCAGACTAATCCGGACAGACACTTTTCGCCTCCCTCCTGGAATTTTGTTTTAGGAATCATTACTCTATACCTCTATCTACCTGAGACGGAATGTGTCGGATTGCGCAGGCTGATCTGGGTCGATACATTACGCAGAGTCCATTATGTTGGTTTTCTCGCGGAACGGCTAAATATCATATCAGGTAAATGGTAAATGTAAATATTGCTTTACGTAAGGCGCATTTTGACTTATTCGCAGTAGACGACTTTTGAAAACATTTTAGCAAAAGGAGAAATTGCTCATCATGAGCAATTTACGCATTTTGTCACAATGTTTTCAACTCTTATCCATAACTAAAACTTCCATTATAGAGTGATTTTTAATTGTTTTGACTAGATATTTTCAAAGTCGTCTGTTGTAGACTTGTCGAATGTGAGAAAATATATTAAATCGTTTCTGTGTGTTCTTGTTTAGCCTTGAAAGTAGTTACCGCACGCTCTATTGGTCACTGTTTAGTCTGACCCAGGTCAAGGATATCCGTATAGAAGGTGGTCAAACATACACAGAAAATGTCGGGGAACTACTGTTCATGGCGTACCACGGCATGGCGATCATTGTACTCATTAATATGTTGATAGCCATGATGTCGAACTCCTTCCAAGAAATAGAGGTAAACTTATTAGAATGTTTTAGGTTTATTTAAGAAAAATTACAAAGATTTTCAAGATATATAAAACCATAAATTTATTTATCGATACACTCACTAGTACATCAATTTTCATATTTTCTCCTTCTATATGCATCTAAAATAGTAATACATAGTAAGAGGTAAAGCAATTAATAACGTTACTAAATTGATTGTTAATAAATTCTCTTGAACTTTCAAAATAATTTAAAATCATAAGTGTTTTACAAGAACTCAAACATATACATGCACAAACCAATAACAAACGGCTATTAACCCTTTCCCTCATATAGACGCTTTCTGACGCCTCTGCAGCAGACGGCTTTTTGAACACATTGTGACAAAAGAAGAAATTGCTCAAAACGAGCAATTCCTCCTTTTGCCACAATGTTTTCCACTTTAAGTCATAGGTAATCCATTCAATTAAAGAGATTTGTCATTTTTTGACAAAACACGTTCAAAGTCGTCTGCTGCAGAATTGTCGTATGAGGGAAAGGATTAAACCAATTAAGTAAAAAGCGAGATGGACATACGGACGGACGATTGGAGGACAGAGATCCCAGAGTGTCGCCATGTCAAGGCAGGCGACAGAACTAGATAGTATGTGCGTTTTTTGTTACATTTTCAGAATCACGCCGATATGGAGTGGAAGTTTTCTCGCTCTAAGTTATGGATGGGCTATTTTGACGAGGGCTCCACTTTACCGCCCCCATTTAACCTGGTCATCAGTCCCAAATCGATCATCTACTGTGTCAATGCAACCAGGGAGGTTTTCTGTCAATGTTGTTTGAAGAAAGGGACTCTGTACACAAGACGTCAGAAATCGTTCGACGGGAACATCAAGGTAATGCTGTATATCTCTTTCAGCGCTGAATTTCCTAAAATGGACTCTTCCATATTCGAAATCGGGTAACTCCATTGTTCATGCAGTTAGGGTTTTGGAACATTTTTATAACTAAAAGCCAAATAATGCTTATTTCAGCTGTAACGAGCTGTCTCACCTGAATCTGTTGTTTGCAAATACCTCACTATTGTCATTGGCACTGAAATAGGCATTCAGGAGAGGAAGTCTTTTAAAAAATCACTTTTCCAATCCAAAATTAATCTAGATCAGTAACAACGAGGACTATGAATCCAGAGGTCGTAGGTTCGGACCCCAGAGCGGCCATTCATTTGTTTCGAAAATTGACAAGAAAAAAACCACATTGTGACTAGCTTCATTCGTCTTCCATTAATGGGCTAAATAGTATATGTGGGAAAGTAGCCAGTTACCTAGGAAGAATGTAGAGAATTGGTGCTGAAAAGCCAGGAAATACATATAACGGATGCATTTGTCTCTGTTTTTATTTATACGGAAATGCCGTCGACATCTATGTTGGACGCCTTGCGTATCAGTAATCACATTCAACCTTTTCGGACAGTCTAAGGATGCTGGTATAGACAAATACCCAACAGATTAAGCACACAGCTATAGGATTATAGGATATCTAGCAAAAACTTGTTTTCCTATATTGTGATTTCGTGTAATTGTTTAGTAATAGTTTCTGTTTTCCAATCAAATTGACATCAATTTGAACATGACGTACATGATTAATCAATTTTATCATTATGATGGTAATTATGAAACAATATAATTAACACTTTCCCTCATATAAACGCTTTCTGACGCCTCTGCAGCAGACGGCTTTTTGAAAACATTGTGACAAAAGAAGAAATTGCTCAAAACGAGCAATTTCTCCTTTTGCCACAATGTTTTCCACTTTTAGTCATAGGTTATCCATTCAATTATAGAGATATTATATTTTTGACAAAATATGTTCAGATTTGTCGTATGAGGGATAGGGTTAAGTAGGAATTAAACAACATTACATCTTAGTAATGGCATGATACTTTGTGCCATATTCTGTTTTATTTATATGTCAGACATGCATGATTTAAATGTATAGTTTCATGTTATATGACAATGTGTCCAGATGCTGCATTACATCGTTTATTAAAGGTGCTGAACTCCAGAAAATAGATATTATAGTTAAAGTTTTTAAGACTGTTTACAAGTTGTCTTGAAGTATAAGAGTAACAATTTCACTTTCCAGTACCACAGACATCTAAATAATGATCGTGTATGCTTCATTTTCACTGGGTTTCAACATTTAGTGCCAACTAGTTTTGAACTTCTTATAACTTTCTTTGTTGTCACTATTAGCAATATTTACAGAAGTTTAAACATTTCAAAATTGTGATCTCCATCTGGAGTTCAGCACCTTTTAAAATATTATGTCGACATAAAGTAGAGTAAAAACAGACTACTACAAAAGTTATCCTCCCGTTTGATCACCCTCCATGCACGTTTACCATTTACCACATACACGTTTGCAGCAGACGACTTTTAAAACATTTAGGCATAAATAGGGAATATCTCTATAAGCAAATGATAATCATTGGAAGCATTGCTCACCATGAAAACTCGTCTGCTGCAGAGGCGTCAGAAAGCATTTGTATATGGGAATGGGTTAATCATGTTTTACATCTAAAACTTGTTTGTTTACCAAGGGATCAAGAATAAATGAACTCGTCGTGGTATAACTGAAATAATGTTAAAATTAGCTTAAAAAACCACACACATACTACAGCAGTTACATCAAAAGACGGCTTTACGACAAGAAATGTTATCAAAGGACAATAAACAGAACAGAACAGAACAGAAAATGTCTATATACATACAGACATATATATATACCTGACCTTGGATTAGAGAAGAAAAAAAATAAACGGTGAAATTGAAATTGCTCATTTGTTTTTTCATTGAGTGTGAACTGCTCTGTCTCACAGAAATAGTGTTTAGCCAGATGGTATTGCCTTGGAATCCAGTTCCAGGGTCATAAAGTTCTGTATGTCTATGGTGAAAACATTGGCCGTTAATTTAACCTGTTTGTTCTATCTTGAGGTCAGTTTTAATAGTGATACCAAATATGTTATACGTGTGACGTTGGCAGTAGCCTTTAAATTACATGTAAAAAATGTTGTGGCATAGGTATTATTCAAATGAGTCGTCCCTGAGAAAACCAACATTATGGCCTCTGCGTAATGTATCGACCAAGATCAGCCTGCACATTCCGCGCAGACTGATCTGGGCCGACACATTCCGTCTCAGGAGGATAGAGGTATAGCTTAATGAGTCCTGAAACAATAAATCCACAGGAGGCGAAAAGTGTATATCCGGGTAATCCTGCGCAGCATGCTAAGGCTGATCCAGGTCGATACTTTACGCAGAGTCCATAATGTTGGTTTTCTCGCGGGACATATTTAGCTGCGGCGATAGACATCTGCGTAATGTATCGACCGGATCAGCCTGCGCTGCCCGCGCAGACTGATCCGGCCGACACATTCCGTCTTAGCGGGATAGATGTATAGAGTAGTTATTCCTGAAACAGAAATAAACAGGAAGCGAACAGTGTCTACCCGAATTAGCCTGCGCGGCATGTTTAGGCTGATCCGGGTCGATACTTTACGCAGAGTCCATAATGTTGGTTTTCTCGCGGGACGGCTCAAATGCATCTTGTCCAGTTCTTGTCATGATGATAACAATTTGTACGAAACTATCTGTGCGAAAAGTTAGGTTTAACGTCAACGAAGAATAGGGAATCCACAGATCACATTGTTCCTAGCAGTAGCCGTACTTCGATTGGTGGATGCCCTAACGTTAGGTATCATGAGGCAACAATATCGAAACATACTGCATGTAATATTATGAATAAAGGTTTTAAGTACATTTTGATATAATTTCACAATAAATCTTTTGTTACAGAAGGTTAAAAATGAGTCGATGACGATTTTTGCGGTGAGGATATATTTACTAACCTATGTTTACCCAGACACCCAGCTCGCTAGAGTCAGCAACACAAATCACAAATGGACCCGTCTCTCAAAAACCCACCTTCGGGACTTTGCGATCAGCGAATATTCTGATCAGATTGCGCCTCGCCTCCACGCAGTCTGATCAGGATTTTCCCTGTTTGTAATCCAGTCATAAGCATATCAGAAAGGCATTGAGATAACGGATCTGACCAAAAGTCTTTACAATTGAGCGGTGTATCGTGAAAACCAACATAACCGTAACTATTACACGCGTGAAAAAAGACCTGCCTCCACATCAGTTCAAACGCTCTAAATATATACTATTTACAGAGGTTTCTTGAAACCTTATCTGACTAATTGGAGAACAGTACAGAAACAGACCAGACTGGACGTATGTGCTGTCTGATCTTGATCAACACTAGTCGAAAGTGCCTAACGATTGGTTTTTGCAGAGCGCCGTTTAATTGTGAACTTTTTGGTGAAAACTGTTAATTGGTATTGCATACTTGACAATGAAATCGCTTTTCTGTTAAATACGCTTCTCATTGGCTAACACGAGCATGTCTTCCTTTCTATTGATGATTTACATTTGACAGTCTTGTTTGTTGACTTTTTTCGAGCTCCCATCGTTTGAGTGTCGCACTTCTCGATCATATATTTACTTACACTTTACCCCCGAAACTATGAAAGTTTACACTATGCTTAGAGTGTATGCTTAAGTATTTGATTCGTCAGAAACAAATTCATTCTCTAAATTGACCAGATGTCTTATTTTGAGAATAGAGTTCATTTTGAGCACGAAGAAACTAAAGAAGTCCGATAACGTTCTCTCGAATGAACTCAATGCTCCGTAACAAGACTTCTATTTGGTCAATTTCGAGAATGAAATTTATTCTGAACTGTGTGCCTCTTTGTGAAGTGTGTATTACTCAACAAAACTGACCTGATGCTCACATTTATGCTGCATTATGAAGTGTGTGTACCTGAACAAAACTGGCCCGATCCCGACCTTTTGTGCTTCGTTGTCAAATGTGTATTACTCAACAAAACTAACCCGATCCCGACATTTATGCTGCATCATGAATTGTGTATACCTTAACAAAACTGACCTGATCCCGATCTTTGTGCTTCGATGTAAATTGTGTATTACTCAACAAAATTTACCCGATCCCGACATTTGTGCTTCGATGTAAATTGTGTATTACTCAACAAAATTTACCCGATCCCGACATTTGTGCTTCGATGTAAATTGTGTATTACTCTACAAAATTTTCCCGATCCCGACATTTGTGCTTCATTGTCAAGTTTGTATTACTCAACAAAACTGAAGTGATCCCAACCTTTGTGAAAACATGTACATGAGACACATCACACGGAAACAAACCGTCGGGGATCAAGATCAGCCTATAGGCTTACCTCCTTGTAGTCAGATAACGATTCTCGTTGCTTGCTATTTAGTTGTTCAAGCAACCGGAAAACTTCCGAGGAACGGTTAAGACCAGAATCTGACGGTACAAGTAATAATTGGGGTTTAATCGAAAACTATATGAGCCGTTCAACGAGAAAACCAAGATTGTGCGCTCTGCGTAAAGTATCGACACAGATTAGTGTAAGCATGCCTCGCAGGCTTATCATGGCAGACACGTTTCGCCTCCTGTGGATTTTCTGGTTCAGGAATCATATAACTCTATACCTTTATCCCACTGAGACAGAATGTGTCGGCCCGGATTACCATAATGTTGGTTTTCTCGTGGAACGGCTCATATAATATCAAGTAAATGGTAAGCGTTACTATTGCCTTACGTAAGGCGCATGTTGACTCATTCGACTTCTGAAAACATTGTGACAGGGAGAAATTACTCATCATGAGCAATTTCTCCTTTGTGCCACAACGTTTTCAACTCTTTTTAATCATTACTGTATATCTATATCCCCATGAGACGGAATGTGTCAGCCCGGATTAGCCTGTGCGGATTGCACGTTGAACGGCTCATATACTATTTATGTCAATACATCTGAAGGTATCATCAAACTGATTCAGTCGTGGTGTATCTCAGCGATCAGGGGGTTCGTTTATTTTAGTTGTCTCTTCCCAATATAAAACAACTGTTTGCGAGAGAGAAAAAAATAAGCAAAATATGTTATATCTGTTAACAATAAAATAATTGCTGCTTCAGCAGCAAAATAACACGGAATAAAAAGGAATGTCTTATTAAGACCTGCAATGTCACAATATATAACGTCTTCTATGTCTAACGGCGGGAATTCGATCACGTGATCACAATAAACACTGTTTTCTCTTCCATCGCAAAACTTCTATCGACTTAGATTCAGCAAATAATAAGCACTCAAATTTAATTCATAATAATCATGGTAAAAATATCGACCACAATTCTGATTAGAATTTAGTTAGATTAAGGTTGTATTTTGGTATTTTCACATGTATTTCGGTTTGATACTACCGTGTGTTTACTTCAGTATAGGTTTGGTAATGTAATGTAATTAAAGAGACCAGTTGCTCTGATTGAGCATGAGCTGTTTAGCTTGTACATGCCCATTTGATATTGTACAACTTATCATGTACAAGCTTCTGTCAGGTGCAAATAAGTTAAGGAGACAAGTTGGATACAAGGGAGTCCGGGTGCGATACCTTAGCTATTTCCGAAAAGACCCCTAGGTTCACACAGGGCACATTTTCCTGTGACAACAAGAAGCCAAAGATCTAGCAAGCATTTTGGGATTTATGTCCCTATTAAGTGTCTTGTATCATATACAATCTCATTATTCAACTTTAAACTTTGTACATAGATAGTTTATGATCTGCATATGTGAAGGGAACACTAACTATCATTATAGCATACGCATACTTATGGATTTATCCCCATTTACATGTTTTTCCGGCCATGTTCTCCATTGCTATCCAATTTTCGGAGGCGACACATAAGTATAGTCCCTTGAACGCTCCTTTGTAAACATATAAACATGATGTTGTTATCCCTTGTATGTGGAATTATGTTGCTCTGCAACCTTGGGCTAGATTTCCTTGATGTATTACCTTGTAAACCATCGTCTAACCGTGTGTGCTGATGTTTCTCTGTATTTGTATGTTTCTGTCTTGAGTGCGTAGTAATACATGTGTAACTGTTTCCATCCCCTTTCCCTTCCTTTACTACTTTGGCAAACCGACCAATATGATTCAGAAATTCATACTTATTCGTCCAAAAGCTTAATAAAGCTGAATCGTTTTGGCTTGGTATTGTTAATTATGTGAAGACAATAACCAGTGTTATATGATCACAGTGTACTGATTATTATACAAGCTAGGGCGGGGCTTTACACAGTTCTTGTCATATTGATTTAGGAGTTTTATCCAGAAAATCGGATATAATTGCTGGAATTAGTTTGTCCATGTTGATTGAATACCGACCACGTTTTAGTGACGATTAGTGGTTTATTACGATTGCCTCTATACAAAGAACCGAGTCCCGGTACCTCAGTTGGTAGCGATAAAGGATATCAATCCATGGTTTGCTAGTTCGAACCCAAGCTCGACCAACATTCTTTCCGACGTTTGACCAAAGTCAATGCGACAGTCGCCATTCGTTTTCAACAAATGGTCTAATATTATATTTGGAACAGCAGCAGGTTGTTTGATGTAGAACACTGGTGTGAGAAAGCCAGAAAACACTGAGTGAAAGTTGTTGAAAACGATGTTAAAACTCCATCAAGCAATCAATTTTCAAAAAGGATAATTATGCGCATAACCGATCTGTACCAAGCCCCATACTGATGTTTCAAATTACCCAGACAATGCTCTAGCCGATTGCAAAATAATTATATTTCGAGAATTGCGAAACAATGTTCTGTAACACGTAAGCCAAATGACCTTGTCTTGTGCGTGCTAATTATACATATTAAACTAAAACCTTAACATTCGTGTTTCACCTCTTTGTATTTTTCCATTTCAAGACCAAAGAAAGCTCCTCGTCGACCCTGAATAATGATGTCTCGGATAATTATGTAAGTCATGTGACGTAATCCATGTTGTTATATGATATTTCTATATATAGTCTACACGTGTTTTGGGGTATTATTTGTCACGTGATTTCTTTCAAACACTTGTTTGTGTTCTTGTATCGACCACATATATTACTACTTTTGCCCCAATGTTATCATCACGTTCATATGAACACGACTTTTTAACTTGTGCACACTGTCTGGCTCACGTATGGTATGCCATCACAAATGTTCCTGAATGTTTCACCTTTGATTATTCTTTGTAATATACTGTATAGAGGAATGACCATAATCCTCTCTCACCTTATGGTTTTAATAATTGTTACATTTTTCAGGCAAGTGTTTCGATTCACATTATAGCTTCTTTTTTAAACTACTGAGAATCGCCTCGATTTTGACAAATATGTTTGTTTACAAACGATAAGCATTTAAGGTGTTAATGATATGGTGTCATATACATCCTATCCATAATACGCTTGATCACCGCCCACTTCGTGTATTAATCATTTCTGTAGCAGACGACTTTGAAATCATCTCGGCAAAACATATGAAATATCTCCATAAATGAGAGTTTAATAATTAAATAGAGTTGAAAACATTATGGCTAAAGGGGAAATTGCTCATAATGAGCAATTTCCCCTTTTGCCACAATGTTTTCAAAAGTCGTCTGCAGCAACTGCGTCGGAATGCGTCTGCAAGTGGGAAAGGGTTAACTGTTCCTCACATACATAAGCTTTCTGAGGTCTCTACGGCAGATGAAATTCAAAATCATAGAAGAGGCTTAAGGAGAAACTGCTCATGATAAGCCTTTTGCCTCATTGTTTTCAGCTCTATATCATTATATTTGTTTGATACAAATTTTTCAAATTGTTTACTGAATGTCATAGAACTCGTCTTGTGTAGATTTCTTGTATTATAAAACTTATCAAACATCCAATACCGTTGACAGTTGCAGGTATCTAGCAGGAAAAAACGCTATAAAGTCTTCCGACGTGTCCATCTTCCTTCCCCTAACTGAACAACAAGGACTGCCGCTTGAAATGGCTAGTTATGGATCCTTTCCCACATACAGACGCTTACTGAGGCCGAAAACTTTTGAAATCAATGGGGCAAAAGGAGAAAATTCTCATGATGAGTAATTTCGCACTTTGTCACAATTGTTTCACCTCTAATCAATGATTAAATTTTCATTTATAGAGGGTTACGATATTTTAGCTTGATGTTTTCTAATGGGTCTGTTAAAGATCTGTCATATGTGGTATAAAACGAGGATTCGTGGATTGTAACAGATATGAGCCGTTTCACGAGAAAACCAACAGTGTGGACTCTTCGTAAAGGATCGACCCAGATCAGTCTAAGCATGCCGCGCAGGCTAACCCGGACAGACACATTTCGCCTCCTGTGGATTTTCTGTTTCAAGAATCATTTCTGTATACCTCTATCAACCACCCCCCCCCTCGCCCCCCCCCCCCCCCCCCCCCCCCCCTGAAACGGAATATGTCGGCCTGGATTAACCTGTGCTGATTGCGCAGTCTGATCTGGCTCGATATATTACGCAGTCCATAATGAGTAATTATGAGTCCATAATGTTGGTTTTCTCGTGGAACGGCTCATATAATGAAAATATCTAGATTGTATGTGTGATCTATGGTTCCCTTTTTGTATCCGCTTTTTTCCAAATATATTGTAGAAACTTTCGTTTTTGTGGCGTTTGGCTTGACAATCGCCACAATGCTGACAGAAACAACAATAACGAAAAATTGACATAGTCAGTTTTGAACAGCCCGTTGATTTTTTATTCCTTACTGCGAACCAATTAACCTACATCCGTTAAACCGCCAAATATATAGTTCCATCAGTGATGCAGAGACACGATTAATAATAATCATGTCAGTGCTACTTTTGTACCAGATTGATACTAAGATTTGAGATTTATTGAGATAATATTTACATAGAGTTAAATTACGTAAATATTATCTTTCTTCATGTTTAGACAGATAATAAATATAATTGCGCGTTCTATAACTCTCATGATACTAAAGACACCTCAATGACGCAGTAGAAGGCGTCTGGCAATTCCAAAAGGTTCTATAAATAGCTTGCAAGAATGGTTATCGATTGTTCTTAAATCTCAATATTATAAACGCTTTATTTTGTAGTTGTTGCAATACATGAAAGCGTCTAGATTATAAGACTGGTTTACAAAGGTTTAAAGGACTCGATGTCATGCAGTGTACAAGTTAGGCACGTCTGTACTTTCTAGCGTCAATGAGCAATCAATGCTGAAAGTGTAGCCGAATTGAGTTGGAGATCGAGCATTATCGTATATGCCTATATATATTGAAACTCGCAAGGTCTACACCGAGATACTGCTTGTTACTTTGCAGGATTTTCTATACGATCGCCACTACTGTGTGCCATCGGCGCTTTGATTTTATATGAACCTTATGTGTTAAAAACTGGAATTTTCGCAATAACGGAAAATTGTAGCCAGTCTAACTGCAATTTGTACGCTATGTGAAGAGTGAAATATAATCGTATAACATATCAAATTTCCTTTGATAATTGATTAATAAAATGCATATGCGCCGGCGAAAATAGGTCTTATTGCATTTCCGTCTCGGCATAACATAAAAGTGTATAAGGGTACAAAAACACCAATGTGACAAAACCGTTCGTCGGAATGTACAATGTGTGTTGTTAAACGGATATCGGACGGTCGGATGAGAATGAATGGATGCACATGCTCACGCAATCTCTTTAAACCCAGACCATAATTCGCTGCAGTAGCAAAACGTTCGATTAGATCGGATGGCTGCCTATTACACGTCGTGTAAGATTGTCCTTAGAATCAACCAATCAAATTGCCGCTTACAATTTGTTTAAGTATCGTATCAACTATATACATAAATGAGATAGAAACAGCAATGATGGCTGAGCGTTGGTTTTATCATTCGATTTCATTGGTCAGAAAACCAGAACCTGCTCACAAATATTTGGTTCAATTACAGACGACCTTTTATGTGGTGTAGTCAGATACAGTATACGTGAAATCTGATTTTAATGAGATTGATGGTCACGTGAGTAATACATTATCGAATGTGAAACAAGACCCTCTTCGACTATTTGGCTCGTGTCATTGCATTCCGCAAATGTGAAACAAGACCCTCTTCGACAGAGTGGCTCATGTCCTTGCATTCCGCAAATGTGAAACAAGACCCTCTTCGACAGTTTGGCTCGTGTCCTTGCATTCCGCAAATGTGAAACAAGACCCTCTTCGACAGAGTGGCTCGTGTCATTGCATTCCGCAAATGTGAAACAAGACCCTCTTCGACAGAGTGGCTCGTGTCATTGCATTCCGCAAATGTGAAACAAGACCCTCTTCGACAGAGTGGGTCGTGTCATTGCATTCCGCAAATGTGAAACAAGACCCTCTTCGACAGAATGGCTCGTGTCATTGCATTCCGCAAATGTGAAACAAGACCCTCTTCGACAGGTTTGGCTCGTGTCATTGCATTCCGCAAATGTGAAACAAGACCCTCTTCGACAGAGTGGCTCGTATCATTGCATTCCGCAAATGTGAAACAAGACCCTCTTCGACAGAGTGGCTCGTGTCATTGCAATCCGCAAATGTGAAACAAGACCCTCTTCTTCGACAGAGTGGCTCGTGTCATTGCATTCCGCAAATGTTAAACAAGACCCTCTTCGACAGAGTGGGTCGTGTCATTGCATTCCGCAAATGTGAAACAAGACCCTCTTCGACAGAATGGCTCGTGTCATTGCATTCCGCAAATGTGAAACAAGACCCTCTTCGACAGGTTTGGCTCGTGTCATTGCATTCCGCAAATGTGAAACAAGACCCTCTTCGACAGAGTGGCTCGTATCATTGCATTCCGCAAATGTGAAACAAGACCCTCTTCGACAGAGTGGCTCGTGTCATTGCAATCCGCAAATGTGAAACAAGACCCTCTTCTTCGACAGAGTGGCTCGTGTCATTGCATTCCGCAAATGTGAAACAAGACCCTCTTCGACAGAGTGGCTCGTATCATTGCATTCCGCAAATGTGAAACAAGACCCTCTTCGACAGAGTGGCTCGTGTCATTGCATTCCGCAAATGTAAAACAAGACCCTCTTCGACAGAGTGGCTCGTGTCATTGCATTCCGCAAATGTAAAACAAGACCCTATTCGACAGTTTGGCTCATGTCATTGCATTCCGCCAACTGTTTGGAAGATCGGGTGTTTAACTTACTTTTGTAACTTCAAACATTCCAATTAACAACATCTAAATTAACAACTGAAAGTTCTAGCTGGGTTTGTTAAGTCTGTATGTTCGTATGTTGTCCAGCGTTTCGTTCAATGAACGCTGACACATACACATGTTTCAATGATTTTAAGTGAAAAGTGAATATATTTCTACCGAACGAAGTGAGTTTACGTTCTTATTGATACAGTTTTAGTGTCTCCTGAACGCAGCCCTGTTTAACCATTTACTGTATATAGAAACATCTGTATCAGATGAATTCTGAAAGTATTGTGGCAAAAGGAGAGCTTGTTCATATTGAGCAATTCCTCATTTTTGTCACAATTTCTTTTTTCTTTATTTAATAAGTATACATTTACCTGTAGATATTTTGTCCACATTTTTAACAAGATGCTTTCAAATATGTCTGCTGCAGATTTATTGCATGTGGGAAAGGGTAAACAAAACTTGACTGTTAAATATGCTAACGCTGTTATAATGATTTATTGCAGATATTAAATATTAAAGGGAACACAAGCAGCAGTCTATAATTTCAGGTCGTAAAATAGTTCCACGGTATATTCTGTCAGGTCATTAACTTGCCCCTGACTATACAACACTGGGTAATAAAGCCGACATGAAAGAACCAGTAGACACATATAACCATTTTCTTCATGCACTCTTTTTATAGTCCGATTGATATCCATTCGAAAATTGTCACATCTGTAGCATATAGTTAAAAAGATGCTGCGAGCAATTTCTACTTGTCTTGCAATTTTCAATATGTTTGCCAACTTCATATGCGTCAAAGTGTAAGCATCATATATTACGATTCTATGCTAGCGTCTTTTTATTATGTTTGATCTCAGTCATTTCAACCGATCAAAATAATGGATTATCATAGGAATTCGGGTAGCTTCGGGTAACTATTCTATGATCATCGGTGACTGGACATTGTATTAGGTACAACCACAACTTCTTTGGCAACCTAGTTTCCACCCAAAAAAAGAAGCGTTCAATATTAAACATGCAATAACATGACATGCTTTCGAAATAGATATTTATATGAGCCGTTCCACGAGAAAACCAACATTATGGAGTCTGCCTGCGCATTCCGTTTCGGGGGATAGAGGTATAGAGTAATGATTCCTGAAACAGAAAATCCCCAAGTATTTCCGGGTGCATGCTCAGGCTGAGCCGTGTCGATAGTTTACGCAGAGTCTACAATGTTGGTTTTCTCGCGGGACGGCTCATATCAATATATCTGCGTAATGTATCGACCAGATCAGCCTGCGCTGTCCGCGCAGACTGATCCGGCCGACACATTCCGTCTTAGGGGGATAGATGTATACAGTAGTTATTCCTGAAACAGAAAATCCACAGGATACGAACAGTGTCGGTCCAGGTAAGCCTGCGCGACATGCTTAGTCTGATCCGTGTCGATACTTTACGCAGAGTCCACAATGTTGGTTTTCTCGTGGGACGGCTCATATCAATATATCTGCGTAATGTATCGACCAGATCAGCCTGCGCTGTCCGTGCAGACTGATCCGGCCGACACATTCCGTCTTAGGGGGATAGATGTATACAGTAGTTATTCCTGAAACAGAAAATCCACAGGATACGAACAGTGTCGGTCCAGGTAAGCCTGCGCGGCATGCTTAGTCTGATCCGGGTCGATACTTTACGCAGAGTCCACAATGTTGGTTTTCTCGTGGGACGGCTCATATCAAAATATCTGCGTAATGTATCGACCAGATCAGCCTGCGCTGTCCGCGCAGACTGATCCGGCCGACACATTCCGTCTAAAGGGGGATAGATAGAGTAGTGATTCCTGAAACAGAAAATCCACAGGAGGCGAAAAGTGTCTATCGGGGTAAGCCTGCGTGGCATGCTTAAGGCTGATCCGGGTCGATACTTTACGCAGAGTCCACAATGTTGGTTTTCTCGCGGGACAGCTCATATCCATATTGTACGGGCATAGTTTATGAGTTGAAGACGTAAATAAAGAGTTCCATGGTCAATTAAATTAAATTTGATTAAGTTCGTGTTATTGATAAGTTAACAAAGTTATTTTTTGTAATATTATATTAGGTAAAATGTCGTTTCTAAGGACAACATTTGTCGGATTCAAAATATGAACTTGTCGTGAAGTGTACGTGTAAACATTAAATACCAAGATATCATGTATATGGTGAGGCCATTTTTGAGACATTTGTCGACATACATCCGATCCAGAGTCAACAAACTATAACATTAATAAACAGTTTTTTGGAGTTACTAAGTTCCTAATAACACAGGAATACCATCGTTACACTGTTCTATATGACTGTTACGTTTTCAAACCCTTGCCCTCATACAGATACATTTTGACCCATTTGAAAGCACACACATTATGAAAATATTGTGAAACAATGAGAAAGAGCTAATTTTCATTTCGTCACAATATTTTCAACTAATGTCAGTTATTATTGTTTAGTTTTTTAAACTTCCATACGGTTGTACAGTCGTTTGCTGCAGATATATTGCATGTTTAAAAGGATATAAACAAATTGACCTAGTCAGTCAATAGAGTGAAATTGTTGAATCGCAAACTGGTCGTTATTAAAGTACAATCTACATAGAAGACGGAGCACTATAACTGGTCCTTATAAAATACAGTCTACATAGAAGACGTAGTTCTACAACTGGTCGTAATTAAAGTACTGTCTATATAGAAGACGTAGTTCTACAACTGGTCGTAATTAAAGTACTGTCTAAATAGAAGACGTAGAACTATAACCGGTCGTTATCAAAGTACTGTCTACATAGAAGACGTAGTTCTATAACTAGTCGTTATCAAAGTACATACTACATAGAAGACGTAGCACTATAACCGGTCGTTATCAAAGTACAGTCTACATAGAAGACGTAGCACTATAACCGGTCGTTATCAAAGTACACTCTACATAGAAGACGTAGCACAGTAACTGATCGTTATCAAAGTACAGTCTACATAGAAGACGTAGAACTATAACCGGTCGATATCAAAGTACAGTCTACATAGAAGACGTATCACTATAACCGGTCGTTATCAAAGTACAGTCTACATAGAAGACGTAGCACTATAACCGGTCGTTATCAAAGTACAGTCTACATAGAAGACGTAGCACTATAACCGGTCGTTATCCAAGTACAATCTACATAGAAGACGTAGTTCTATAACTAGTCGTTATTAAAGTACAATCTACATAGAAGACGTAAAACTATAACCGGTCGTTATCAAAGTACAATCTACATAGAAGACGTAGTACTATAACCGGTCGTTTCAAAGTACAATCTACATAGAAGACGTAGTTCTACAACTGGTCGTTATTAAAGTACAATCTACATAGAAGACGTAGTTCTACAACTGGTCGTTATTAAAGTACAGTCTACATAGAAGACGTAGTTCTATAACTGGTCGTTCTAAAGTACAGTCTACATAGAAGACCGAGCACTATAACCGGTCGTTATTTAAATACATACTACATGATAGACGGAGCACTATAACCGGTCGCTCTTAAAGTAAAGTCTACATAGAAGAAGGATCACTACAACCGGTGGTTGTTTAAGTACAGTCTACATAGAAGACGGAACATTACAACCGGTCGTTGTTAAAGTACAGTCTAGAATGAAGACTCCGCATTATAACTGGTCGTTATTAAAGCACAGACTACATAGAAGAAGGACCACTATAACCGATGGTTGTTAAAGTACAGTCTACATAGAAGACGGAACATTATAACCGGTCTTTGTTAAAGTAAGTCTTCATAGAAGACTCAGCATTATAATCGGTCGTTTTTAAAGTACAGTCTTCATGGACGACTCAGCATTATAACCGGCTTAATTAAAGTACATAATGCATAGAAGACTCACCATTATAACCGGTCGTTGTTAAAGTAAAGTCTAGATAGAAGACTGCATTATAACCGGTCGTTGTTAAAGTAAAGACTACATAGAAGACTCAGCATTATAACCGGTCGTTGTTAAAGTAAAGACTACATAGAGGACTCAGCATTATAACCGGTCGTTGTGAAAGTACAGTCTAGATAGAAGATTCTGCATTATAACCGGTCGTTGTTAAAGTAAAGACTACATAGAAGACTCAGCATTATAACCGGTCGTTGTTAAAGTAAAGACTACATAGAGGACTCAGCATTATAACCTGTCGTTGTGAAAGTACAGTCTAGATAGAAGACTCTGCATTATAACCGGTCGTTGTTAAAGTAAAGACTACATAGAGGACTCACCATTATAACCGGTCGTTGTTAAAGTACAGTCTGCATAGAAGACTCAGCATTATAACCGGTCGTAATTAAAGTACAGAATGCATAGAAGACTCACCATTATAACCGGTCGTTGTGAAAGTACAGTCTAAATAGAAGACTCTGCAGTATAACCGGTCGTTGTTAAAGTAAAGACTACATAGAATACTCACCATTATAACCGGTCGTTGTGAAAGTACAGTATACATAGAGGACTCAGCATTATAACCGGTCGTAATTAAAGTACAGAATGCATAGAAAACTCACCATTATAACCGGTCGTTATTAAAGTACAGTCTACATAGAGGACTCAGCATTATAATCGGTCGTAATTAAAGTACAGTCTAGATAGAATACTCTGCATTATAACCGGTCGTTATTAATGCATACTACATAGAAGACTGAGCACTATAACCTGTCGCTCTTAAAGTACATACTACATAGAAGACGGAGCACTATAACCGGTCGTTCTTAAAGAACATACTTCATAGAAGACGGAGCACTATAACCGGTCGTTCTTAAAGAACATACTTCATAGAAGACGGAGCACTATAACCGGTCGCTCTTAAAGAACATACTTCATAAAAGACGGAGCACTATAACCGGTCGTTCTTAAAGAACATACTTCATAGAAGACGGAGCACTGTAACTGGTCGTTATTAAAGTACAGTATATACAGAATACGGAGCACGTTAACTAGGTTAAGAAAGGCCGGCAACACATTTACATTCCAAACTCGTCCTTATCAACATATCATGTCCCGCTATGAACTGGGTTATTGTTTTTCGATGAGAAAGTTTTCTCTAAATAATGAAATGAAAACATTAGCGGCACTAGTTATCAACTCTATCTAACCGCGGCATCACATTGCACTAAAAAATAATTGACTGCCTTTCATTGTGAAAAAACGTCAGTCAGTTAAACACCGAACGAATTGGCAGATGACTTTGAAAACGGTAAGGGAAAACAGGGAAAACCTCTATACTTAGAACTTTAATTATTAAAAATAGTTGAACAAATTGTAGCTCATTATCAGCAATTTATTCTATTATTTCCAAATGTCTTTAAACGTCAATTTGCCGCAGTTGCCTAGAAATGCATCCATAAGTGGGAAGGGGTTAAAATGTCCTTCAATTCAAAGGATATTTAACGACTTTGTAGTAGATGACTTTAGAAAACATTGTTGGAAAACAAGTCAATTTTCCTTAACCAACAATTTTTATTTTTTATTTTACGTGTGGTCTATGTTTTTTTTTTTTTAAGGAAACGACTCTTATTTCATCGTATAAATGTTTATTTATTTTTATTTCAGACCAAAAAATGGGCATTATAGGCCTATGATTTTCCTACCATTTGCTACATGTATAGAAATGAATTACTTTTGAAACACATGTTCCCTAAAAGTTTTGAAAACATTGTGGTAAGACAATTTCTCCATTCATTTTCTCGATATTTTCAATTCGTCATAAAAAAGTATAATAATACACCAAATTTCTAATTTGTTAAAACATATTGGTCGTAAACATATCCATGGTTGATTGTCTTGTATTTACACTCTTTCACCAAACTCGGCAAACTTTTCATGTGTCACGTCCAATGAAATGTTTTTGTTATTGGTTTTGATGGATAGAAATAATTATTTCATAGAAGATGCTCTTGTCTTCCAAGGCCCTCTGTGACGTGGGTTGAGTACTTCGTATTGATAATAAAGCCAAGTAGAGATTCTTCTTCCAATATGTACCGATAGTTTGTTTGTTCTTTTGGGATTTAATAAATCAGTCAACTTTTGTTTTGTCTTCATGCAAAGCCGGGTTACACCAACGGATCAATTCTCAACCGTATGTCTGTCTGTATGTTCGTATAGCCGAGCCCCGGTAGCTCAGTGGGTAGTGACGTGGGCTGTCAATTCATTCTAGGGGTTATGAGTTCGAGCCCAAGCTTGGCCAATATTCTTTCCGCCATTTGTCAATGGTCAATACTACAAACGTCATTCGTCTTTCACAAAAGGGCTAACAGTTTATGTGGGAAAGCAGCCAGTTGCTCGAAAAAATGTGAGAAAAACTGATGTGTGAATTCAAGGAAACACATGGGTTAGTGAACCTTGATATGACTGAATCTTTGTTATAAAGACGTTTGGCCCATATCAATCAATCAATCAAAGTCTGATCGTATGTCTTATTGTCCGTCCACACGGCACGCTTTGATATACTGTGTTAAAACCAAACAGACGACATATACTGGTTATTTCATTAGAACGATCGTATCTTTTTATTGAAGAAAAACAAGTAATTTGTCTATGAGATCGCCAAGTTTGCCAGGAACTCTTTGATTGCCACCACGTACTTTATTTTATGTGAAAAGTAATGACAAAGTATATGAGGAGTGCACCATATTCTTGCAAGCACATGTTTCAAGATGAGTTCATCTGTTTACTTGACAATGCATTTAATAGTCTCTCCGGATACGATGGATTGATTGATGAAGCTTTAAAGCCGTTTTCAAAGTTTTTAGTCATATCGACTGGGCCAGGTCAACAACCCATATTCTACCTGGCTTTCCCACACCAGTATTCCACACAACAGTCTTACCAAGCGACTGGTTGCTTTCCCACATAGACTGTTAGCAGATTGGCGGAAAGCAAAATAAACACTGGAGGACAGTGATATACATGTATATGTATTATTATACAGAATTATTGTTGTTAAACACGGTTGGAAATCTTGTGTAGAATATATAAAACGACCAGAAACGAATGTTGGCGCATATGATTTCAAAAGTTATTTTATGTAACGAAATAGAAACTCTTCTGTGTCTGCATAGTGTACGAAGTGCTCTCACATTAAAAGACCTTGTCATATATCCTCGATTAAAAGAATGAAGGTCATCGTAAAACCTCGTGGTCATAACACTGAACGATAGTGCAAAGTCTCGTAAACCTTTGCGTTTTAACGTTGTACAACTCAAATGGCGTCTGCAACATTATGTTATTTTCCAAGATCTTTGTAAGTACTATGATACTTTTTTCTAGATAGTTGCTAGTTTTAATTGCGGTAGTAAAAGTGTTTGTCTCGCGCAAACAAGATAATGGGTGCAAGATAAGTTTTGTTTATTCGGCAAGATGTTCGCCTCGTCGGACAAAAAAAAGGTTATCGGAGAAGTTGCGAATAGCGATGACTCAGCTGGA
The DNA here is from genome assembly GCA_031761405.1 of Serripes groenlandicus. Lineage (NCBI taxonomy): Eukaryota > Metazoa > Mollusca > Bivalvia > Cardiida > Cardiidae > Serripes > Serripes groenlandicus. Next base: position 50,513,954 of record JASEVX010000006.1, read on the forward strand.
ATGTGGCGCGTATACGGTCTTATCAGATCGAGGCTGTGCGTACATAGGCCTAATAAGATCGAGGCTTTGGCGCGTACATACGGTCTTTTCAGATTGAGGCTTTGGCGCGTACATACGGTCTTTTCAGATCGAGGCTTTGGCGCGTACATACGGTCTTTTCAGATTGAGGCGGTGGCGCGTACATACGGTCTTTTCAGATCTAGGCTGTGTGTACATATGGTCTTATCAGATATAGGCTGTGCATATATACGGTCTTATCAGATCTAGGCTGTGCGTACATACGGTCTTATCAGATCTAGGCTGTGCGTACATACGGTCTTATCAGATCTAGGGTTCGCGTATATTATGTATTATCAGATGTAGGCTGTGCCTACATACGGTCTTATCATAGCCAGGCTATGCGTACATACGGTCTTATCATAGCTAGGCTGTGCGTACATACGGTCTTATCAGATCTAGAGTTCGCGTACATACGGTATTATCAGATCTAGTCTGTGAATATATACTGTCTTTTCAGATTGAGGCTTTGGCGCGTACATACGGTCTTATCAGATCTAGGCTGTTTGTATATACGGTCTTATCAGATCTAGGCTGTGCATATATACGGTCTTATCAGATCGAGGCTATGCGTACATACGGTCTTATCAGATCGAGGCCATGCGTACATACGGTCTTATCAGATCGAGGTTATGTGTACATACGGTCTTATACGAATGAGGCTATGCGTACATACGGTCTTATAATAATGAGACTATGCGTACATACGGTCTTATAAGAATGAGGCTATGCGTACATACGGTCTTATAAGAATGAGACTATGTGTACATACGGTCTTATAAGAATGAGGCTATGCGTACATACGGTCTTAAAAGAATGAGGCTGTGGCGCGTACATACGGTATAATCCGATCGATCTACATATTCCTACTTGTGAGGCTCATACCAAATAATTTGAACATTTTAGTAATGGGCTTCCCTCCTTGGCGCTCAGGGTTATAGGGTTCGATTTACAACTTACTCTTTGATATCAGGATAAACTAACCAGTAACACTTGTAGCTTACCCAGGAAATGGCGTGAAATAACAGAATAAGTGTTGAATGCGGCGTTAAGCACCATACAATGTCCCTACTTGTGACGCCAAATTCTAGATGCAACACGAATCCATTATCCTGGACATGTACCAGGCTTAGAGTGTGTGTCGTTAGTGTTTGAGGCCCTTTTAAATCTAATTGTACAGGTGTTTGAAAAAATGGCTTAAATGCTTCTGAGGGTCGATTGTTTCTTTTCTCACAATGTGTTCTATTCTTTTTTCAAACGCATACTCCATGTGTAGGACTATCGGATGGATTTATAAAACAAATGCAGCATACGAACCATTAGGTTGCTGAAAAATCAATTGCGCCACAACATTGGAAACCCGAGCCTCGGTAAATTAATTTCCCCCACCACATTTATAATCCTAGTCTCAAAGATCAGAATAAATTGCCGAGCCGTCTGATGGCCCTCTTTATAATCCTTTCCAACACACAACGTATATGCATCTATGATGGCTTTGAGAACATCTAGTAAGTCGAAATAGAGAAAAGCTCTAACAATTAAAATATGATTACTGATCATCGTTGAAAACTTTGTGACAAAGGGAGAATTTACACTTGATTTGCAATTTCTTCTTTTGCCACAATGTTTACAAAAGTCGTATGAAGCAGATGCGTCAAAATGGGTCTGCAGCTGGGAACTGGTTAATTGACCTACCCAGATAACGCCGTGATATAACTGAACAAATGTTTAAAGCGGCGTTAAACACCAAACAATCAATCTCTCAATCAGATTGACCGTACACACACGGGAGTGTGCTAACCGAATAAAACAATCACATCACATATTCTGCCTGGCACACTCGTCGAGCATAAACCGTGTGCATAGACAATCTGAAGACATTTCTGTTTTTATCTTGACGGGACTCTTCCTGTTGGCCGCCAGTTGCGCAATCCTCTTTTAAACCTTTCCCACATACATACGCATGTTGATGCTATAGCAGCAGACGACTTCTGAAAACATTGTGGTTAAATGTGAAATTCCTCCTTTGGCCACAATGTATTCAACTTTATTTATCAATAAAGCTGTTTTCAACTTTATTTATCAATAAAGCTATCTTTTATGGAGAATTCAATGTTCTTGTCACTATGTTTTCATTGTCGTTTTCTGCAGATTTGTTGTATGTTGGAAAGAGTTAAGCTTATCAATATACTTGTTATCGAGAAGCAACATACGTGTGTGTGTGTGTGTGTGTGTGTGTGTGTCCTTTTCACCTTATAAATATATCAATGATAACTACACAATAAACTGCACGTAATTTTATCTGTGAGTAATAAATAATGACGTTTCGAAACAATTGACGACTAGATTAGGTGGTGTAGTGTTTGAGCGTCCGCCTCGGGGGTTCGACCCTGCGGTAGGGTCAAACCTTGACGCTCAGGATTGTGGGGTTTAGCATGGCGACCGACTCGCATAACTGATCAATAGATCCTGACACCGTCGACTCAGTCGTGATGCTTACCCCACAATCCTTAGAGCCAATTTAATTATTCAAGGCTTTCGACATTCATTGTCATTTCGTTTAGTGAAATATATATCGCTGAGTCGTTTGTTTCCGCTGAAATGGGTCTTATTGCACTGTTACATACAGGAATGAGGGAGGGAAGCATAAGTGAATGCCCTTTTAAAACTTTCCAACATACAATAAATCTGCAGCAGACAACGTTGAAAACATTGTGACAAAAACCTAAAAATGTCCGTAAAAGATAGCTTAATGAAAACATTGTGGCCAAAGGAGAAATTGCTCATCATGAGCAATTTCACCTTTGGCCTCAATGTTTTCAAAAGTCGTCTGCTGTTATTGTGTCAAAATACGTCTGCATGTGGGAAATGGTTCAAAATGTCCGTAACAGTGTGAGGCACTTGTAAGTTTAGTCGGACAGTGAGGGCTCGCCAGATTGATCGATTTAGATTTCAAGCCATTATCAACACTATTTCAGTCGTAGCACGTTTCCTGTTTTTCTCAAACCAGTACTCCAAATATACTTTAAGTCCACCGGTCGCATAGACTGTTGTCAAAAGTCGGAACAAATGTTGGCCGAGCTGGGGTTCGAATTCACAACCTCTGGATTGGCAGGAAGCGTCGATAGCGACATGTGCACATGAGTGCCTACAAGAGTATCTTCACTATTCTCAGATGCAAAATCTTCACTATTCGCAGATGTAAACTCTTCACTTTTCTCAGATGCAAAACGATCTCTTTACGTCTGCCTCGCCTCTATTAATTAACAGTCTAACTCGACTATAGGAAGATCAAACTGGTTAACGCTTTCCCGTATACAGACGCATTCGGACCGACCGCAGCACACGTAATTTGAAAACATTGTGGCAAAAGAAGAAATTGCCTATAAAAAACAATTTATCCTTTTGTCGTAATGTTTCCAACTATGTTTAAATCTAATCTTTTATATATTTTCCATATTTTTCTCCAGATAATGTCAGTGTCGTCTGTTGCGAATTGTTTGTATGGGGGGAGGTGGGAAAGGTTTAAGGCTTACTAAGATTGATATTACCGCAGCAAAGATCTTTCCACTCACCTTATAAGGAAGTATGATGACACTCGTTCACTAAGTGCTATATAGCCATTAGTCGGAGTCGAATCACCCGGTAGGGGATCTAATTGTTGATTGTAGTACTGTAGTTTTACGACGTACTCACTATTATTCCAGTTATATCACGGCGACTATTCACTTTTTCATGCTCCCAGGGTTAACAATCCAATACAATAGGCCAGGAAATGTGCCTTTGCTCAAAGGCAATTCACCATGACCGCCGTGACTCGATTGGGGTTGAACTCGGGTCCCCCGGTTCCAAATCCCAAACGCTAACCACTCGACCACGGGATATTCCCGATATGGAGCTCTAATTGTGTTGCCGGTTTTCTGGTATTACATTGAGCCAAGCTCCGGTAGCTCAGTCGGTAGTGACTAGAACTGTCAATCTAGGGGTTGTGAGTTCGAATCCCAACTCGGCCAATATTCTGTTCGACGTTTGACAAAAGTCACTGTAATAAGCGTCATTCGTCTTACACCAATGGACTAACAGTCTATGTGGGAAAGCAGCCAGTTCCTTGGAAAGAATCTTGTGTGGAATACTGGTGTGAGAAAACCATGAAACACATGAGTATATGAACTGGTCGCCGTGATATGACTCAAAGATGGTTGAATACGGAGTAAAACCCCAATCAATCAATCAAAATCAATCAATCAATCAATCAATAGTATTACAATGGTCTGTTTATTCGTAAAACTCGGGGGAATGGGGTCGGTCTTTACCCCCAGGTTAATTTGTAAGAAAATACATCTTGGCTTAACCCTAGCGGACAATGGAGGATGTCTTACCTGACATTTAACGTTTAATCCTTTCTCAATGGCAAACGTTCGGTAGCAGACGACTTTGAAAACATATATACTAAAATATAAAATAGCTCTATAAAAGAAAGTTGAATTATTGAATAAAATTGAAAACATTGTGGAAAAGATGAAATGTGTCGTTTTGATTTTTTTTTTTTTTTTTTTGTCACAATGTTTCTAATGCCGTCTGCTGTATATGAGGCAGAAAGCGTCTGTATATGGAAAGGTTTTAACTCTTTCAGCGCCAAATTGTTTAAAGTAGACTCGTCCATGTTCAAAATCGGGCTATTCTTGTAATAAGAGTTTTTAAATATTTGTATTACTAAATGGCAAACAATGCTGATTTCAGGTGAGACAGCTCGTTACGAGCTGACTCGCCTGAATCTGTATTGTTTGCAAAAACCACAATATTGCCTTTGGCGCTGAAAGAGTTAACGGATGCCTACAGTGCATTCTTAAATCAGTCAGTATATAAACATAATCGGATCAGAACTTTTCCAATCAGCATGATGTAATCTCAGAGCGTCTGAGAAAATATCCTGGTGCGGACGACTTTTAACGTCCATGCGTCAGACGATTACTGAAAACAATGTGGAATTGGATAATTGCTGAATACGAGCAGGTTCTTCCTTTTTTCCACAATGTTTTGACACTGCATCGAAACTAAGCATAGAACATGAATTATTTGTTCTTATTCTTTTCATTCATGGTCAACATGAATCTCAATCTCATAACCCCTAGACCTTAAATTCGCTGCAGTAACAAAATGCTCGTATAGATCAGATGACTACCAGTAAGATAAAGCTCGTATAGATTAGATGACTACCAGTAATACAAAGCTCGTATAGATCGGATGACTGCCAGTAACACAAAGCTCGTATAGATTAGATGACTGCCAGTAACACAAAGCTTGTATAGATCAGATGACTGCCAGTAACACAAAGCTCGTATAGATCAGATGACTGCCAGTAACATAAAGCTCGTATAGATTAGATGACTGCCAGTAACACAAAGCTCGTATAGATTAGATGACCGCTAGTAACATAAAGTTCGTATAGATTAGATGACTGCCAGTAACACAAAGATCATATAGATTAGATGACTACCAGTAACACAAAGCTCGTATAGATCAGATGACTGCCAGTAACACAAAGCTCGTATATATCAGATGACTGCCAGTAACACAAAGCTCGTATATATCGCATGACTGCCAGTAACACAAAGTTCGTATATATCAAATGACTGCCAGTAACACAAAGCTCGTATAGATCAGATGACTGCCAGTAACACAAAGCTCATATATATCGGATGACTGCCAGTGACACAAAGCTCGTATAGATCGGATGACTGCCAATAACACAAAGCTCGTATAGATCGGATAACTGCCAGTAACACAAAGGTCGTATATATCAGATGACTGCCAGTAACACAAAGCTCGTATAGATCAGATGACTGCCAGTAACACAAAGCTCGTATAGATCAGACGGCTTCCAATAACACAAAGCTCGTATATATCAGATGACTGCCAGTAACACAAAGCTCGTATAGATCGGATGACTGCCAGTAACACAAAGCTCGTATAGATCGGATAACTGCCAGTAACACAAAGGTCGTATATATCAGATGACTGCCAGTAACACAAAGGTCGTATATATCAGATGACTGCCAGTAACACAAAGCTCGTATAGATCAGATGGCTTCCAATAACACAAAGCTCGTATAGATCAGATGACTGCCAGTAACACAAAGCTCGTATAGATCGGATGACTGCCAGTAACACAAAGCTCGTATAGATCGGATGACTGCCAGTAACACAAAGCTCGTATAGGTCGGATGACTGCCAGTAACACAAAACTCGTATAGATTAGATGACTGCCAGTAACACAAAGCTCGTATAGATCGGATGACTACCAGTAACACAAAGCTCGTATAGATCGGATGACTGCTAGTAACACAAAGCTCGTATAGATGGGATGACTGCCAGTAACACAAAGCTTGTATAGATCGGATGACTGCCAGTAACACAAAGCTCGTATAGATCGGATGACTGCCAGTAACACAAAGCTCGTATAGATCGGATGACTGCCAGTAACACAAAGCTCGTATAGATCAGATGACTGACAGTAACACAAAGTTCGTATATATTAGATGACTACCAGTAACACATAGCTCGTATATATCGGATGATTGCCAGTAAAACAAAGCTCGTATAGATCAGATGACTGCCAGTAACACAAAGCTCGTATAGACCGGATGACTGCCAGTAAGACAAAGTTGGTATAAATCAGATGACTGCCAGTAACACAAAGCTCGTATAGATTAGATGACTGCCAGTAACACAAAGCTCATATAGATTAGATGACTGTCAGTAACACCAAGCTCGTATAGATCGGATGACTGCCAGTAACACAAAGCTCGTATAGATCAGATAACTGCCTACATTTGTATTTCAGGTTGTCTCAGATTGACCATTGCGTCAGCCAATCAAATTGAATACTGTACATTAAGAAAACAATACTGTTCAGACGTGTCAACTTGTACGTTTGTTCATGCACAAGCTCGAACGTATAACTGGATAAGGTATAACATTTTACCCGATAAGATAGTGCTAAGTCACGTATTATTGCATAAGGTATAACATTTTACCCGATAAGATAGTGTTTAGTCACGTATTATTGCATAAGGTATAACATTGTACCCGATAAGATAGTGTTAAGTCACGTATTATTGCATAAGGTATAACATTTTACCCGATAAGCTATTTGCGTTAAGTCACGTATTATTGCATAAGGTATAACATTTTACCCGATAAGATATTTGCGTTAAGTCACGTATTATTGCATAAGGTATACTATTTTACCCGATAAGATATTTGCGTTAAGTCACGTATTATTGCATAAGGTATAACATTTTACCCGATAAGATATTTGCGTTAAGTCGCGTATTATTGCATAATGTATAACATTTTACCCGATAAGCTATTTGCGTTAAGTCACGTATTATTGCATAAGGTATAACATTTTACCCGATAAGATAAGCTATTTGCGTTAAGTCGCGTATTATTGCATAAGGTATAACATTTTACCCGATAAGTTATTTGCGTTTAGTCGCGTATTATTGCATAAGGTATAACATTTTACCCGATAAGATATTTGCGTTAAGTCGCGTATCATTGCATAAGGTATAACATTTTACCCGATAAGCTATTTGCATTACGTCGCGTATTATTGCATAAGGTATAACATTTTACCCGATAAGCTATTTGCGTTAAGTCGCGTATTATTGCATAAGGTAAAACATTTTACCCGATAAGCTATTTGTGTTAAGTCGCGTATTATTGCATGATTAAGGTATAACATTTTACCTGATAAGCTATTTGCGTTAAGTCGCGTATTATTGCATAAGGTATAACATTTTACCCGATAAGATATTTGCGTTAAGTCGCGTATTATTGCATAAGGTATAACATTTTACTCGATAAGATATTTGCGTTAAGTCGCGTATTATTGCATAAGGTATAACATTTTACCCGATAAGCTATTTGCGTTAAGTCGCGTATTATTGCATGATTAAGGTATAACATTTTACCTGATAAGCTATTTGCATTAAGTCGCGTATTATTGCATAATTAAGGTAAAACATTTTACCCGATAAGCTATTTGTGTTAAGTCGCGTATTATTGCATGATTAAGGTATAACATTTTACCTGATAAGCTATTTGCGTTAGGTCGCGTATTATTGCATAAGGTATAACATTTTACCCGATAAGATATTTGCGTTAAGTCGCGTATTATTGCATAAGGTATAACATTTTACCCGATAAGATATTTGCGTTAAGTCGCGTATTATTGCATAAGGTATAACATTTTACCCGATAAGTTATTTGCGTTAAGTCGCGTATTATTGCATAATTAAGGTATAACATTTTACTCGATAAGATATTTGCGTTAAGTCGCGTATTATTGCATAATTAAGGTATAACATTTATTTAAGATCATTCTGCTTTAACCTTTTACAACATACAGACGATTTTTGACTTCTCTGCAGCAGGCGTCTTTTGAAAATATTGTGATGAGCAATTTCTCCTTTTGCTACACTGTTTTCAACTCTCTTAATTAATTATACTCTCCTCCATAGGAAGTATCCCTTTTTTCTACTAGGTGTTTTCAAAGTCGTATGTTGCAGATTAACTGTATTAGGGAAAGGGTTAAGATTGTTTGGACTATAGGGTAAATCATTAAAGCACTTATTCAATTGTCGTGCAATGTTGTTTAAAGGCCTATTGACGCAGAAGCGTCTTCATGTCGTCTTTATTTGGGACGGGTCGAATATTTCTATAAGATGTATGGCGATACCCGTTCGGTTCTTTGATCTCCGATTTCACATCAAAAGGCATTGCCACCATAATTCATAAGGTCTAAAAGACGACAGATGTAAAACTTTCCCACTTATTGACGTATTCTGACGCGTGTGCAGCAGAAACTTTTTAAAACATTATGGTATAAAGGAAAATATGCTAATAAGAAGAAATTTCTCCATTTTTCGCAATGTTTTTAACGCTATCAAATGCTTTCATTTATAAAATAGTTTGCATATAGTTTGCCTAAGTGTTTCCAAAGGCATCTACTGCTAGTTATTAGTGTGTCGGAAATTGTTAAACGATACATCTTAAAGTTGCTGACATGAAATGGAGAAATTGCCGAAGATTGAAAACCTTTTCAATTTTTCACAATGTTAACAAGTTTCTAACATGAAATGAAGAAATTGCTGAAAATGAACATTTCTTCAGTGTCTAAAATGTTAACAAATTTATTGTTGTATGTGGGAAGGTTAAAAGATAGGGAGTAGGGAAGCTGCTGACATGAAATGGAGAAATTGCCGAAGATTGAAAACGTTTTCAATTTTTCGCAATGTTAACAAGTTGCTGACATGAAATGGTGAAAATGAACAATTCTTCAGTATCTGAAATGTTAACAAATTTATTGTTGTATGTGGGAAAAGGGTTAAAAGATACATCTTAATGTTTTGTATACGTCAAATGGAGAAACATTTTTCTAAATGTTTACAAGTCAGCCTCTAAACAATTTAAATAATTCGTCTAACTAACGTATTTAGCAACAAAGGCTATAAGTCAATTTGTTCTTGTATAATGCATGACACCACCCCGTGACCTTTAACAAATTCTAACAACGAATGGTATGACCTATATTCGAGCCTCTGACCACCCTTTCATTCAGCTTATCATTCTTCGAAGCAAGTAACTATCCAACTGACAATTAGGAAAATTTATTCCAACGAAACGTACATCACAGATGTTCGATAATAACAACTAAACGGTTTATCTTAAGAGATTACACATTTGGGCAAGCCCAATCTGCCATATGGATCACTAAACTATTAACAATATAAAAGTACATGTACATGGTTATACAAGATTTACATTAACACAAATAATATGTTTGATGAGCATTATCAAATATATAAATAAGTCTGATAGGTTAGGCTGCATATATACATAATATCTTTAATATAGTGTATTAAATACATATTTATATTAATAAGCAGACATTTTTCATTGCAAACATTTTTGGTAACGTACATATTTCCATCAACAGTATGACTGTATGCGTATAAAGTTCAGAAACTGTTTTGGAAATTGCACTGATTGCCAGGTTCCACAAACCTTTGTTGGACTTCGTTCGATATTACTCACCCGTGCTGTTATTTGTCATACTATCGTGATTAAATTAAACTTATAGGTGAACAATTGTGATATCAAAATGATTACTTCGATGAAGCTACGTTCTTTGACTAACCCTTTCCCACATCAACAATTCTGCAACAGACGACTTTCAAAACATATTGACAAAAACGTGAAAAACCACCATAAATGAGAGTTAAATTATAAAAAAAAGAAGAGTTCAAAACATTATGGCAAATCGAGAAATCGTCTGCTGCAGAAGCGTCAGCAATCGTCTACCAGTGGGAAAGAGTTAAGACGTAACGGAAAGTCCTCCGAAAGAAACGCACTGACTTGACAGAATACCTTAGTCTTAATCAATACAATTTCCGCCTGTCATGGCGCAGCTAAGGCTACCGGTGCTATTCTGCTATTCATTGGCTGGAATAGGGAACACTGACATATCAAAGGTGTGCTCGTATTTGACACAATGTGACCATCCGTTCTTTCCATAGTTGAAAGCACAGTTAAGTGACAGAAATGTTGATGCCAGACACGAGCTCGTCACTGAAGCTCACCTGTTGTTTTGTCGACTAGACCAGATGTACTATCGGGTTGATTTCATCAGTTTGATGAAGCGGTAAGGGCGAAGGCTATCGATCTATGTGTCGATAATTTGAATCCAGTCTTTACGATGGTGGACAAAGCTCTTCCACCAATCGGCTCAAAAGTCGTTGTGGGAAGGTGGCGAGTTACCTTGGGAGAGTTTTGCGTAGAGCACCGGTGTGAGAGATGCGGGAACTGATCCCGTGAAGTATCTGACATTCGGTTGAAAAATGTCGACAACAACAACTATTTGTTGACAGAGTTCATTCGTTATCCGCCAATTAGGCCAAATGTCAACGCGGGTAGGTAGCTAGTTTCCCGGGCAGAATGTTGGTGTGGAGTACTAGTGAACGAGTGCCAAGGAACACGTGGCTATGTGAACTGGTTTCCGTGATATTACTGAACTGTTGGTGAAAATGGTGGTTCTCTCCAATCAACCAATATCTGAAATGGCGGTAAAAGCCATCTGTATCACGGACAAAGTTAATTAACCACGTGACCCGCACGCGTGCCGCACTGCAATTAGTCTGCTTATGTAATAGAAACCAATCAGATAATAGTCGTCGGGGGATCGGCAATAAAATCATCCATTACTTATTCGATGTCTGTTTGAATGTAGCATGGGTTAATGAGACATGCATACGGTAGATGAGTTATTAAAACATTCCGAGAAAAGGAAATAATGCTCAAAATGGACAACCGACATCGTACCTTTGTGAAGATTTCCCTCAGCCCAAACGTTCCTACAATCTGATCCCGGTTTCGATCCCTATTAAAGAATCTGTTATGACCCATTGACTTGATATACGGTGTAGAACCTGATCAAAATGAGCATATCCACATACTGATCTGGATCTACATTGAATGCACATTTTTCTGCATCGAGATTTCGGATCTGACTGCGTTTAGCCGCATGGTGAACTACATGTATGTCTTCCTTGGGTCCAAGGTTTGATTATAGTGGACAGATTGAAAAATAAAACAGATGCATATCGTGTCTTAAACAATTCCTGAATACAACAGACAGTCAAAATATATGGAAATAAAAGAACAATTATTGAATAATTTAAAACATTGTGGTCAAAGAAGAAATTGCTCATGATGGGCAATTTCTGCTCTCCACACTGTTTTCAAAAGTCGTCTGTTGCAGAAAGGTCAGAAAACTTTTGTATGTGGGCGAGGGTTAAACGTTTAGACTAACCTTCGTTACTGACTGTAGCACCTCTTCGTATTAACAGTCCATTACGTACAGTGTATGTTATTTTCTTCCATTAAGAACTCTTCAATTATGAATGTAAAAGTTTTAGGTTTTTACCTTGTCATATCAAACTTTATGATTGGGATATTCCATTTAAAATGAATATAATAAATTATTATTCGAGCTGTATTTTTTATTTATATCAGTTAATTATTGACGTCAATGGGAAACCGGTCTTCAGGAATGTTCGACTAGAAGAATTCCATTCCGTGAGGCTGAGTCTTTTCTGGCCGCCATCCAGTAGAACGGTTACGTTAAACACCTTATGCAGGTGTGTTACCATTACCAGGGACGTAGATAAGATATCTACGCCCCTACCATTACTGTTCAAATCTCCGTAAACTCTCGACGTGGTTCAAAATGGTAGGAGTAGTAGTGGTAGTAGAACTCGAGATTGTTCGTTTGTAATCCGACAGCTTTGATTTTCAATTGCTCAATTTGCCACAATAAGTTCAACTCTTTTCAATCATCTAGCTATCATTTAAAGAGATTTTCTATGTTTTGTACTTGATGATTTTAAAGTCTGTCAGGGTAAACATCATTGAAATCATTGTGGCAAAAGGAGAAATTGCTCATAATGAGCAATATCTACATTTGCCACAATAATTTCAACACTTTTAAATTATCATACGATCATTTATAGAGATTTTTTTATATTTTTTACTTGATAATTTCAAAGTCGTCTACTGTACATTTGTTTTATGTGGGAAACCCTTATCCACTATCATGACTTACCGATACAAACGAAAAACAGATTTTCTCTGTGTCAGCATTATTTGATAAAACATTATCATAACAGGGCGTGTGCTCAATATAAGTAGTTGATTGTTTTTGGTACTAATTTAATTTTATCATAACCTCTTTTCCATTTATCTTTAATATTATATGTCACTTTTCATGATCAGTTCAACTCTAATTTATCTCATTCACTTAAAACACAGACCCTGCCAGGTTAAATATCCTACATAAAACTTATATCTTCAATAACCGATATCAGCATTACTGACTACAGATTAAATTGTTCTAATGTTTGTGGATTTAAATGATCTTTTTTCTAATTTCTTCATGTGAAACGAAATATTGCGGCTTCTCTTTGATGCTTTGCATCAAACATCCGTCTTGTAACCTTATATGATACGTTAAGACTCGTCTGTTTTGAAAACTTCTGACGAAATGTGTAAGGTCCGACAAGCTAAAAGTTTAACGCGATGGAATCATTGTGGAAAATCGAGAAGTAGAGCGTTTTAGCAGTTTATTATTTTCCCATGCTGTTTTCAAAGGTCGTCTGCTATAAGGGCGTCTAATGTCGATTGATTCGTGGAGATGATTAATCAACACCAGTGTTATACATTACCCTTTCCAAAATGCAGACGCCTTCTTCTGACGCCTATCAAGCGCATGACTTTTAAAGTCATTGCGGCAAAAGGAGATATTTCTCACAGTGAAATTAGTTCCATCTGTCACGATGATTTCAACTCTACTTCATTTAGAGATATTTCAAATTTTTGCTTAGCTGTTTTCAAAGTCATCTTCTACAGATGTGTTGTATGTTGGTTGGAAAGGGGTTGAGGCGATTTCGTGAGAAGCATTTCATTTCATTCTGACAGGCTAACGTTTCCATCCATCAAACGACGGCCATTTTCTATCGCGTTGTATGATTAGACCTCTGCATCAAAGTTGTGTATTTCTCGTCGTAAACAGATATTGTTTTGTCCCTGCATTAACCCTGCCCCCCATTAACCCTTTCCCTGATACGACAATTCTGCAGCAGACGATTTTGAACGTATTTTGTCAGATGGATAACCTATGACTAAAAGTGGAAAACATGGTGACAAAAGGAGAAATTGCACGTTCTGTGCAATTTCTTCTTTTGTCACTATGTTTTCAAAACGCCGTCTGCTTTTACCCTTTCCCTGATACGACAATTCTGCAGCAGACGACTTTGAACGTATTTTGTCAAAACATAGAAAATCTTCACAATTGAATGGATAACCCAGGGACACTATATTACTGTAATTTAGTGTCCCTGGATAACCTATGACAAAAAGTGGAAAACATTGTGGCAAAAGGAGAAATTGCACGTTTTGTGCAATTTCTTCTTTTGACACTATGTTTTCAAAAAAGCCGTCTGCTGCAGAGGCGTCAGAAAGCGTATATATGAGGGAAAGGGATAAACAAGAAATATGCAGCAGACTTCTTCAAAACAAATGGTTCGAGATATGGTAAACCTCTATATAAATGTTTAATAATCATTGAATACATTATGATCAATATCTCCTTTTGCTACAATTGTTTTCAAAAGTTTTGGGAGCGGGAGACCGAGGTTCGATTCCCGGTCGGGTCATACCCAAACACTTTACAATGGTAGTAGTGGCATTCTCTCTTGGTTGGTGTTTCGGGTATAGCATCATGACTGATTTGTCAGGATCAATACTATCGGTAGCAATGTATTGACCATATAAACGCTGTGATTTAACTTAAATAGTGTTATAAGACACACCATTCAAACAAATCATGAATAGTAGAAAACCGGAAAAAAGTGCAAACTTAACATGTGAAAAGAATTGGCACGAACGCATTTCACTCCGTTATTTCACAACAAATTGTGTCTACATGAAATGAAAAAGAATGACATACGAAGTTATTTTTAATATTACAAAAAGAGAAACATTATGAAGAGATGGTGAAAGAAAGTATGAAACGCAATACTCTCATGCCTCATCTTGAAACTATCTCCATCTGGATTTCATCTTTAACCCCTTCCCTCATACGACAATTCTGCAGCAGACGACTTTGAACATATTTTGACAAAAAATAGAATATCTCTGTAATGAAAATGGATAACCTATGACAAAAAGTGGAAAACATTGTGGCATAAGGAGAAATTGCACGTTTTGTGCAATTTCATCTTTTGTCACTATGCTTCAAAAAGCCGTCTGCTGCAGAGGCGTCAGAAAGCGTCTGTATGAGGGAAAGGGTTAAAGAAGCAATAACACAGACTGTCGGTGATTTTGCGATCTGAATAATGTAGGTTCAGATCATGTTGTCCACCGGATTAAGCTTGTTAGATTCATCAATGATTGACAAAATCTTCTTACAAGCTTGTGTAAGTAATATGTGAAAAGTGCAGATTTTGACCAGACTGTGTTGGTACACAGGCTGATCTTGATCTATGCTGTTCCCAAATGCCAACTTGTACCTTTTCTCATGCACTGACAAATATTGTTCTCAGATATTGAACAAATTAATTTCAGACAAATTCATAATATGAACAAACTAATAAGCGCAATGTTATTTGTCAACTAATTGATTAGTTGCAAGATAATCAATAACATCATAATAAAAGCCAGTCTCAGAAGATTCTCATTGTGAGTTGTAATAAACGGTCCTTGTCTTCCAAATGCCTACAAATCGCTGCAGATGTCTGAAAGTTACACGATCTAGGTATTCTGTTTCACTTTCCATTACACGAGCACAATGTGTATTCAACTTAAATTTAACTGTATTGTGTTTTACGCCCCTTTCAACAATGATTCAGTCATACATCCTAGGTAAGTAACCAGTGTTGTACTACTGGTCCATTTATCCTGACACCAGCGAGTCAGTCGTAATGCTAACCTCTTAACCTTGAGCATCAAGGAGGGACAACCAGTACTACCATTTTTTGGCCTGGGGCTTTTGCCCCTGGTCATAGTAGTACTACCATTTTTTGGCCTGGGGCTTTAGCCCCTGGTCATAGTAGTACTACCATTTTTTGGCCTGGGCATTTCGTCCCTGGTCATAGTAGTACTACCATTTTTTGGCCTGGGGCTTTCGCCCCTGTTCATAGTAGTACTACCATTTTTTGGCCTGGGGCTTTAGCCCCTGGTCATAGTAGTACTACCATTTTTTGGCCTGGGGCTTTAGCCCCTGGTCATAGTAGTACTACCATTGTTTGGCCTGGGGCTTTAGCCCCTGGTCATAGTAGTACTACCATTGTTTGGCCTGGGGCTTTAGCCCCTGGTCATAGTAGTACTACCATTTTTTGGCCTGGGGCTTTAGCCCCTGGTCATAGTAGTACTACCATGTTTTGGCCTGGGGCTTTAGTTCCTGGTCATAGTAGTACTACCATTTTTTTCGGAGTTGGCAGCCTGCCAATTGCTGTTAGCACCAAACAACGCATGAGAAACTGCGCGAGAAAGATAGTTCATCATGGATTCAACAAAACTGCATTTTAAAGGTTTTTTTTAATGTTGTTGGGAACATCATTGAAAAACTTAAGGCGTGAGTACTCCAATATAAGTTTAAGAAATGCTTTAGAAATTAATGCGCCGAGAGTTCAAATATGGACGCTTGTTAACATTATTAACATTCGCGAAGAGGTACGGAAAACAAGAAAGAAATTAACCGGGGGCCGTAGGGCTCGTGCGTCGAAAAATTAATGGTAAACAAAGAAAAAGCGTGGCAAATGTATGGCGGATTTAGCGGGGGCCCATAGGGCCCGTGCCCGACTAACCCCCCACCCCACGAAAGAAGTCACGTGAAAAATACAGTGGCGGATTAACCGGGGGCCTTTAGGCCCGTGCGTCGAAATATCCAACCTTTCAACAGCCCCCAGGCCGTCAGCACTGCAGTACTTTTATTAAATCTTTGGTATGACCGGACGACGCTCTACTTCTACACCACCGAAGCCGTATATACAACTTCCGTTCATGCATATTCTACGTATGCTTACCGAAATCAAACCACAACAGCAGTTGTTGTTGTTGTGATGGATGTAGTGTAATAAGGGTAATCTGAGAGTTTCCCAGATACAGACATAACGAGAAATGTGCAGCAGACAACTATTGAAAACATTGTAAGAAAAGGACTAATATAATTGCTCTACACGAGCACATTTTACTGTTTCCAACAATAATTTCAACAATATGTCGAAACAAAGTTATCGTTTCTGATAGATATATATATATACTATTATATATATATATATATATATATATATATATATATATGAGCCGTTCCACGAGAAAACCAACATTATTGACTCTGTGTAAAGTATTGACTAGGATCAGTCTAAGCAGGACCCATAGGCAAATCTGAGCAGAAACTTTTCGTCTCCTATGGGTTTTCTGTTTCAGGAATCTTTACTCTATACCTCTATCCCTACCAGACGGAATGTGTCGGCCCGGATTAGCATGTGCGGACTGCGCAGGCTGATCTAGGTCGATACATTACGCAGAGTCCATAATGTTGGTTTTCTCGTGGAACGGCTCATATGTATATTATGCATCCCTAGAAATGTTGATAACAGACGGCCCTATAATCCTCACAGGAGGTATACGGTTAACAAAACAAAATTAGAACATTTCATTATCTTGCCGGAAGAATGTGCGAAAATAAATAAACGGCTAATTCAGCCAATAGTCCCCGGTGTATTCAAGTTCCATCAAAATAGACAGACAAATAAACAGTGCGTACTCAAATTATCAGAGATCGACGTCATGAGAAACAGGGGGGCCTTGTTGGTTGAATCTCTGTTTGGACATGAAACATCGACTTGCCTACCGATCTAGTTCCGCTGCCGGTTGAGTTTGTACATCTATAATTTACCACTTGTGTAACCTAATTTATCTTTTAGTTAATATAGTATTTACATGTTGTATAGATCTGTTTCTATTCCACGGTGTGAGACCTTTCTAATTTATTCTTAATATATTCTTAGGACCATTATCGGAATAGTGTAAACCTGATATTATAAGTTTTATGTTGTTGTGGTCTTTTTTTCTTTTGGTTTGATAAGAATATATATTACTTTTTAATACTTTGTATTCGTATATATGCTGATAAATATATTAATAGTATGCATAAGTAACGTGTACATGTCTGTGAAAATTACATATGAAAAAGATGTTGTTTAAACTAAACATGTAACATCATTTATGATAGGCTAAACCGTACTGTAAAACCATGTAATAACAGGAAAATTATTTTGCTGTAGCGATACATGGCTTTGTATTCTCTACTTTGGGCGTGGTCAAATAAACATCTCCCTCGACCTTCGGTCTTGCGAGTTATCAAAATTCCACGTCCCTCATAGACAATACCAAACCCATTATCGCCATAACAACATACTAATCCCTATTTATTATATGCCTGCACGATTTCCGGCGCACATACATGCAGATGGTCATGCGTAGTCCAAACACAACGGCTTAAAATTCCGTATTTGACTAGTCAAAGTACCAATTATGGTAATAGTACGTCACTGAAATATGATGTGACGTCATTGAAATATGCCTCACGTCATTCCGAATGTGGTAGTTGGGCGTAGTTCACATGCCAGTCATAAAAAGAAATTGTGTGTTTTGAATTATGTTATTTCTATATTTAGAATATAGATATTTTTTTCTTAATTCTGTCTTAAATGTTAGACAATTTGACATCTCTTTTGACCTTCAGTCTCGCAAGATATCAATTGGCCTCGCCCTTCGTAGAACAATACTAATATCTGTATTAATAATATGAGTATAGGTGGTGCCTATATCGCTAAATCATTCTCCGTGACCTGCAGTTAGCCCCTTGCTTGCAGTACTATCAGTGATTTGATTAACCGGGAAAGTCAGAAAACCCTTATCAGTTTTTATTTGAACTCGTTTTAATAATAGACGACGAGTGTTATTAAACTCAAATCATCACACATAAATTTACTTGTGTTCGTTCCTTTATCGAGTACGTATTATCATATTTAATTATTTCCTTTAGAAAAAAAAATTGTTTCGATATTTTCTTTTCATCCAATCAAAACGTACGAGTATCGTAAAATCCACTCTGGACACAATTTTTGAAAAAACGGTATAGCAAAGTTCATACACATTACCTTTTGACGGGAAACATCGGTTTGTTTACCCGTAATATTCCCTTTCCTACATATAGACGCTTTCTCAAGCCGTTGCAGTAGACAACTTTGGAAAACATTGTGACCAAAAGGATAAGTTGCTCAAAACGAGTCATCTGCTGCAGATTTGTTGTATGTGGGAAAGGGGTTGCGCGTTGAAATTAATCAAATGAATTTCTTTGAATGAGCCGAGACGTGCCCAATATAAGGGTCAGGACTGAAAGCCACATTTAAAAGCTGAAATGATTAAATGCTTTAATTCATTCAGGATTAACGAATTCCTTTCGACTCTCAAACAATTCTGCTGGTATAACTTCTATTTTAATTAATCGTATGCCACACATGACAAATGTGCAGCAGCCGACTTTTGAAGGGACTTAAACGATTCGTGCAATTCGTGATTTAGTGATTTAATTTAATTTGTATTTCAATATCACACCCTGTGTTTCATCCAGTACTTTAACGATCCTTGAAATTCGTGTTATAGCGATTTAAGTAAAGTTTTGTTTAAATACCACGAATTGTGTTTTTTCCAGCTCTTAAGTCGCCCCTTATATTTCGAACTGAAGTGATTCAACTGAAGTTGTACTTCAATATCACGACCTGTGTTTTCTCTAGTACTTAAACGATCTTTGAAATTCGTCATTTAGATATTAAACTGAAGGTATGTTTCAATATCACGATCTGTGTTTTCTCTAGTACTTAAACGATCTTTGAAATTCGTGATTTAGATATTAAACTGAAGGTATGTTTTAATATCACGACCTGTGTTTTCTCTAGTACTTAAACGATCTTTGAAATTCGTCATTTAGATACTAAACTGATCGTATGTTTCAATATCACGATCTGTGTTTTCTCTAGTACTTAAACGATCTTTGAAATTCGTGATTTATATATTGAACTGAAGGTATGTTTCAATATCACGATCTGTGTTTTCTAGTACTTAAACGATCTTTGAAATTCGTGATTTATATATTAAACTAAAGGTATGTTTTAATATCACGATCTCTGTTTTCTCTAGTACTTAAACGATATTTGAAATTCGTGATTTAGATATTAAAATGAAGGTATGTTTCAATATCACGACCTGTGTTTTCTCTAGTACTTAAACGATCTTTGGAATTCGTGATTTAGATATTAAACTGAAGGTATGTTTTAATATCACGACCTCTGTTTTCTCTAGTACTTAAACGATGTTTGAAATTCGTGATTTAGATATTAAAATGAAGGTATGTTTCAATATCACGACCTGTGTTTTCTCTAGTACTTAAACAATCTTTGGAATTCGTGATTTAGATATTAAACTGAAGTTGTACTTCAATATCACGACCTGTGTTTTCTCTAGTACTTAAACGATCTTTGGAATTCGTGAATTAGATATTAAACTGAAGTTGTACTTCAATATCACGACCTGTGTTTTCTCTAGTACTTAAACGATCTTTGGAATTCGTGATTTAGATATTAAACTGAAGGTATGTTTTAATATCACGGCCTCTGTTTTCTCTAGTACTTAAACGATGTTTGAAATTCGTGATTTAGATATTAAAATGAAGGTATGTTTCAATATCACGACCTGTGTTTTCTCTAGTACTTAAACAATCTTTGGAATTCGTGATTTAGATATTAAACTGAAGTTGTACTTCAATATCACGACCTGTGTTTTCTCTAGTACTTAAACGATCTTTGGAATTCGTGAATTAGATATTAAACTGAAGTTGTACTTCAATATCACGACCTGTGTTTTCTCTAGTACTTAAACGATCCTTGGCATTTGTATTATACAACTTTAACTCTAGTTGTGGTTCAACATCGCGAGCCTAGGTAAACAGTGTAGAGAGGCGTGAACGCAAACAAGAAGAATACCACGACAAGCGTTTTCTCTAGTTTTTAAATATTCCCTTCGAACTTCGAGGTAATCGTGTTTTAACATTACGACTTGTGTTTTCTCGAATCCTTTGACAAACACCAAACGTATCTCAAGCTGATTACTTTCGAAAACTTGGAGGCAAAAAGAGAAATTGCTCGTAACGATTAATCTCTCCTTTTGCATCAGTGTTTCCAACTCTATTGAATAGATATAAAAATATATGTTCATGTATAGAAATTGTTCACATATTTTCATTGATGTTTTCAATGTTGCCAGCTGCATATTGTTCGGTCGTATGCGGGAACGGGTTTGCATGACTGTGGTGACAGAAATTGTAACACTCGAGTCAACATTTAATTAAATAAAGAGCTGTGTGAAGTTAGCTAAACATACGACATTCGACATTCGACATTCGACATTCAAAAGTTGAAAAAAAAAAATCGAATGTCGTGCTGGCACGACATTCGACATTCGACATTCGACATTCAAAAGTTGAAAAAAAAAAAAATCGAATGTCGTGCTGGCACGACATTCGACATTCGACATTCAAAAATAAAACTTCAAAAAATCGACATTCAAAAGTTGAAAAAACGAATGTCGTGCTGGCACGACATACGACATTCGACATTCAAAAATTAAAAAAAAATCTCAACGGAGTGGAACAACGGCCTTAAGGCAGATTTCTACCCGAGTCTGCCGCGTGTATTACGGGGAGCTCTTGGGCCGATAGCCCTTGTCACGGGAGTCGAACAAAAAATCACAATGGAGTGGAACACTTTTATTTTTTTCTTACGAGCGTGGAACAACGGCATTAAGGCGGATTTCTACTCGAGTCTGCTGCGTGTATTACGGGGAGCATTTGGGCCTACAAGCCCTTGTCACGGTAGTCTAAGAAAAAAAAATCACAATGGAGTGGAACACTTTTATTTTTATTACAGGTCCCGCAGTCTACCCGCGCTTACGGCGAAGTGCAGAGCTTTGTTTTACGCTAGCACTCCGCTGCTTGTAGCTGCTTGTAGGGGAAATATGCGCCGGTGACGCATATGATATACGGCCGGTCCCGCAGTCTAGCCGCGCTTAAGGCGAAGTGCTGAGCCTTGATTTAGGCGAGCAATCGGCTGCTAGTAGGGGAAATGTGAGCCGGGTCGCATACGCTATAAGGCAGGCCCTGCAGTCTACATTCGACATACAAAAGTTGGAAAAAAAAACGAATGTCGTGCTGGCACGACATTCGACATTCGACATTCAAAAGTTGAAAAAAAAAACGAATGTCGTGCTGGCACGACATTCGACATTCGACATTCAAAAAATAAAACTTCAAAAAATTGAATGTCGTGCTGGCACGACATTCGACATTCGACATTCAAAAGTTGGAAAAAAAAAACGAATGTCGTGCTGGCACGACATTCGACATTCGACATTCAAAAGTTGAAAAAAAAAAAACGAATGTCGTGCCAGTCGACATTCGACATTCAAAAAATAAAACTTCAAAAAATTGAATGTCGTGCTGGCACGACATTCGACATTCGACATTCAAAAAATAAAACTTCAAAAAATTGAATGTCATGCTTGCACGACATTCGACATTCAAAAGTTGAAAAAAGATCTCACGGGAGTGGAACAACGGCCTTAAGGCGGATTTCTACCCGAGTCTGCCGCGTGTTTTACGGGGAGCACTGAGGCCTACAAGCCCTTGTCACGGGAGTCGAACAAAAAAAAAATCACAATGGAGTGGAACGCTTTTTTTTTTTTTTTTTACGCGCGTGAAACAACGGCCTTAAGGCTGATTTCTTCTCGAGTCTGCTGCGTGTATTACGGGGAGCACTTGGGCCTACAAACCCTTGTCACGACAGTCAAAAATAAAATCACAATGGAGTGGAACACTTTTTTTTTTCTTACGGGCGTGGAACAACGGCCTTAAGGCGGATTTCTACTCCAGTCTGCTGCGTGTATTACGGGGAGCACTTGGGCCTACAAGCCCTTGTCACGGCAGTCGAACAAAAAAAAAATCACAATGGAGTGGAACACTTTTATTTTTTTTTCTTACGGGCGTGGAACAACAGCTTTAAGGCGGATTTCTACCTGAGTCTGCTGTGTGTTTTACGGGAAGCACTCTGCTGCTAGATTAGGAAATGTAAGCCGGGGCCGCATACTCGTTAAGGCAGGTCCCGCAGTCTAACCGCGCTTAAGGCGAAGTGCTGAGCTTTGTTTTACGCTTGCACTCCGCTGCTAGTAGGGAAAATGAGCCGGGGCCGAATACGCTATAAGGCAGGTCCCGCAGTCAACGCGCGCTTACGGCGAAGTGCTGAACCTTCTTTTACGCTAGCACTCCGCTGGTAGTAGGGGAAATGTGCGCCTGGGCCGCATATGCTATACGACAAATCAGGCCCCAGCGCACATTTTCCCAGCAATATGCGGAGTGCTGCCTTGAAACTAGGAGAGCACTTCGCCGGCAGCGCGGGTTCTAACGGCGGAACTGCCTTGTAGCAAATCAGGGCCCAGCGCACATTTCCCCAGACGTATGCGGAGTGCTGCCTTGAAACAAGGGGAATACTTTGCCGTCAGCGCGGATTCTAACGGCGGGACTGCCTTGTAGCAAATTCGGCCCCGGCGCACATTGCCGGAGGCATACGCAGAGTGCTGTCTGGAAACAAGGCGAGGATTTTGCCGTCAGCGTGGGTAAACAGCAGGACTTCCTTATAGCAAATTCAGCCTCAGCGCACATTTCCTCGGCCATACGCCTCTAAAACAAGACGAGGACTTCGCCTTCAGCGCTGGATTCATCGGCAGGACTGCCATATTGCAAATTCGGCCCCAGCGCACATTTCCCCAGCCATATGCAGAGTGCTGCTTTGAGACAAGAAGAGCACTTCACTGTCAGCGCAAGTTCTAACGGCGGGACTGACTTGTAGCAAATAAGGGCCGTTGTTCCACGCCCGTAAGAAAAAAAATAAAAGTGTTCCACTCCATTGTGTTTTTTTTTTTTTTCGACTCCCGTGACAAGTGCTTGTAGGCCCAAGTGCTCCCCGTAATACACGTAGAACTTTTCAACTTTTGAATGTCGAATGTCGTATGTCGTGCCAGCACGACATTCGATTTTTTGAATTTATTTTTTTTCAACTTTTGAATGTCGAATGTCGAATGTCGTGCCAGCACGACATTCGTTTTTTTTTCCAACTTTTGAATGTCGAATGTCGTGCCAGCACGACATTCGACATTCAAAAATTGAAAAAAAAAAAAACTTCAAAAAATCGAATGTCGTGCTGGCACGACATACGACATTCGACATTCAAAAGTTGGAAAAAAAAAACACTCGATTTCTACTCGAGTCTGCTGCGTGTATTACGCGCAGCACTTGGGCCTTCAAGCCCTTGTCACGGTAGTCTAAGAAAAAAAATCACAATGGAGTGGAACACTTTTATTTATTTTTCTTACGGGCGTGGAACAACGGCCTTAAGGCGGATTCCTACTCGAGTCTGCTGCGTGTATTACGGGGAGCACTTGGGCCTACAAGCCCTTGTCACGGCAGTCGAACAAAAAAAAAATCACAATGGAGTGGAACACTTTTATTTATTTTTCTTACGGGCGTGGAACAACAGCTTTAAGGCGGATTAATACCCGAGTCTGCTGCGTGTATTACGGGGAGCACTCTGCTGCTAGTTGGGGAAATGTAAGCCGGGGCCGCATACTCGTTAAGGCAGGTCCCGCAGTCTAACCGCGCTTACGGCGAAGTGCTGAGCTTTGTTTTACGCTAGCACGACATTCGGTTTTTTTCCAACTTTTGAATGTCATGACTATAAGGCCTCTAGTACCGAGTGCTCCCTTGAATTACGCGGTAAACTCGGGTAGAAATTCGACTTACGGTCCTAGTAGCTGTCCCGTGAAAAAAAAAAAAAGTGTTCCACTCCATTGTGAAATGTTCGGGCTTCGACTGCCTTGATTAAGGCCTCTAGTACCGAGTGCTCCCTTTAAATTATGCGGTAAATTCGGGTAGAAATTCGACTTACGGCCCTGGTAGCTGTCCCGTGAAAAAAAAAAAAGTGTTCCACTCCATTGTGAAATGTTCGGGCTTCGACTGCCTTGACTATGGCCTCTAGGACCGAGTGCTCCCTTTAAATTCTGCGGTAAATTGGGGTAGAAATTCGACTTACGGCCCTGGTAGCTGTCCCGTGCCAGCACGACATTCGATTTTTTAAAGTTTTAATATTTGAATGTCGTATGTCGAATGTCGTGCCAGCACGACATTCGTTTTTGAATTTCCAATGTCGAATGAAGACTGCAGGGCCTGCCTTATAGCGTATGCGACCCGGGCTCACATTTCCCCTACTAGCAGCCGATTGCTCGCCTAAATCAAGGCTCAGCACTTCGCCTTAAGCGCGGCTAGACTGCTGGACCGGCCGTATATCATATGCGGCACCGGCGCACATTTCCCCTACTAGCAGCGGAGTGCTAGCGTAAAACAAAGCTCTGTACTTTGCCGTAAGCGCGGGTAGACTGCGGGACCTGCCTTAAAGAGTATGCGGCCCCGGCTTACATTTCCCCGACTAGCAGCAGAGTGCTCCCCGTAAAACACGCAGCAGACTCCGGTAGAAATCCGCCTTAAGGCTGTTGTTCCACGCCCGAAACAAAAACAAAAAAGTGTTCCACTCCATTGTGATTTTTTTTTTGTTCGACTGCCGTGACAAGGGCTTGTAGGCCCAAGTGCTCCCCGTAATACACGCAGCAGACTCGAGTAGGAATCCGCCTTAAGGCCGTTGTTCCACGCCCGTAAGAAAAAAAATAAAAGTGTTCCACTCCATTGTGATCTTTTTTTTTTGTTCGACTGCCGTGACAAGGGTTTGTAGGCCCAAGTGCTCCACGTAATACACGCAGCAGACTCGAGTAGAAATCCGCCTTAAGGCAGTTGTTCCACGCCTGTAAGAAAAAAAAAAAAGTGTTCCACTCCATTGTGATTTTTTTTTGTTCGACTCCCGTGACAAGGGCTTGTAGGCCTAAGTGCTCCCCGTAATACACGCGGCAGACTCGGGTGAAATCCGCCTTAAGGCCGTTGTTGCACTCCCTTGAGATCTTTTATCAACTTTTGAATGTCGAATGTCGAATGTCGTGCCAGCACGACATTCGGTTTTTTTTCCGACTTTTGAATGTCGAATGTCGAATGTCGTGCCAGCACGACATTCAATTTTTTGAAGTTTTATTTTTTGAATGTCGAATGTCGAATGTCGTGCCAGCACGACATTCGTTTTTTTTTTTTCAACTTTTGAATGTCGAATGTCGAATGTCGTGCCAGCACGACATTCGTTTTTTTTTCCAACTTTTGAATGTCGAATGTCGAATGTCGTGCCAGCACGACATTCAATTTTTTGAAGTTTTATTTTTTGAATGTCGAATGTCGAATGTCGTGCCAGCACGACATTCGTTTTTTTTTCCAACTTTTGTATGTCGAATGTAGACTGCAGGGCCTGCCTTATAGCGTATGCGACCCGGCTCACATTTCCCCTACTAGCAGCCGATTGCTCGCCTAAATCAAGGCTCAGCACTTCGCCTTAAGCGCGGCTAGACTGCGGGACCGGCCGTATATCATATGCGTCACCGGCGCATATTTCCCCTACTAGCAGCTACAAGCAGCGGAGTGCTAGCGTAAAACAAAGCTCTGCACTTCGCCGTAAGCGCGGGTAGACTGCGGGACCTGTAATAAAAATAAAAGTGTTCCACTCCATTGTGATTTTTTTTTCTTAGACTACCGTGACAAGGGCTTGTAGGCCCAAATGCTCCCCGTAATACACGCAGCAGACTCGAGTAGAAATCCGCCTTAATGCCGTTGTTCCACGCTCGTAAGAAAAAAATAAAAGTGTTCCACTCCATTGTGATTTTTTTTTTCGACTCCCGTGACAAGGGCTATCGGACAAGAGCTCCCCGTAAAACACGCGGCAGACTCGGGTAGAAATCTGCCTTAAGGCCGTTGTTCCACTCCGTTGAGATTTTTTTTTAATTTTTGAATGTCGAATGTCGTATGTCGTGCCAGCACGACATTCGTTTTTTTAACTTTTGAATGTCGATTTTTTTGAAGTTTTATTTTTGAATGTCGAATGTCGAATGTCGTGCCAGCACGACATTCGATTTTTTTTTTTCAACTTTTGAATGTCGAATGTCGAATGTCGTGCCAGCACGACATTCGTTTTTTTTTTCAACTTTTGAATGTCGAATGTCGAATGTCGTGCCAGCACGACATTCGTTTTTTTTTTCAACTTTTGAATGTCGAATGTCGAATGTCGTATGTTTAGCTAACTTCACACAGCTTAAATAAAGAGCCATTTTGTCGGAGCGATATCAATTCGGCAAATTTACTTGTTGAGAGGGGAATATTAGAACGTTTCTTCTCACTGAATAAACAGTCGAGCTGTGCCCGTTAAAAAGGGATCCTTCTTGTTAGTATTTATCGGTGGATTCAACTGATTGGTTGATCTAAAACATTCGTAAGGGCTTTAAACGGACCATAAGAAATAAAAAATATGGTCTATAACTGAAAGTTAAAACAATTGTATAGAGTTGAAAACATTGTTGCAAAAGGAGAAATTTCTTATTATGATGAACTATTTTATATGGCGTATTTTAAATACCTCCCAGACCAGATACAATTTACGAAACTTCTATTGGTCTCGCTATTGATACAGATATGTTTGATGTGATCATAACAGAAGATTTTAACTTGAATGTAATGAATCCACCTCAGTACAACAAATTACAACCATTATGTAATCAGTTCAAAATAACACAATACATTGAAGATCCTTTACAAAAAAGCTCCTCATCACTAATTGATATACTCTTTGTACCTATTCATAAACATTATTAACTGCTGGCGAAGCCATTTCTGGACAAAAAAAAAATTCGTTATCATTATCCAGTCTATGGTTTCTTCAATTTCGTAAAGCCTATATACAAAACTTCTAAACATACTATTTCGAAATATATCACAATGGTGATAACAATAGTTCGATCAAAGCTTATCAGAAACTGCCTGGGATCATGAACAATATCAAGACATTGATAACTATACACATAACAACACATATATCGTGACTGAAACAGCAAAGCAGACTATACCAACTGTAACTGTTGCTGTTAGATCTGATGAACCTCCATGGATGACCAGTACTATTAAACGAAAGATTCGACACAGAAAAAGAGCCTATCAAAAAGCTAAACGAACAAATAGTCTTCAACATTGGTCTAACTTAAAAAGTCTCAGAAATAACGTCCCTTCCCTCATTCGTCAATCTAAGCAAAGTTACTTCGACCGTCTCTCAACAAATTGAAAGTATGGCTGTGTGACGTCACGAGACTGGTTGAAAACTCTACAATCGTTTATCTCACCATCTTCAGTGATGTCCATGCCACCTATTCAGTATGGACCCATTAACAAATACATTAACTGTTGATGAATTTGAATAAGCAAACGTCTTCCAGGGGACTACCCTCAGTTGTCAGAGAAGTTAATATCTGTTACACTTGGTGAAGCTTACGATGTATTCCATACTCTTAGTTTGTTGGAAAGCGTTAGGTTCAGATGGAAAAATCAACCGGGTTCTCACTGAAGCATCAAATAAACTAGCTGATCCCCTTTGTCATCTGTTCAATATGTCTCTAAATAAATGCATGGTTCCATTTTCCTGATAAATGTCTAATGTGCGTCCAATTTTTAAAAGTGGAGATCCGTGGCTTGCTTCTAATTATAGACCCATCTCACTTTTGAATAATATAGAAAATGTCTTTGAAAGAGTTAGCTTCAAACACGCCATTTCAGTCAGGACTTTCGCCAGGCTCTTGATGGCGGACTTGAGATACGCGCGGTATTCTTTGATATAAGTAAGGCATTCGATAGTCTGGCATAAAGGTATCTTGAAATTACAATCTGATGTTTTGATGATAAACTTGTAACTTAGCTGTCTTGCTATCTGTCAGATAGAATCTAGAAAGTGATTTTCGCCGGTGGATCCTCTGATTTATGTTATATAAAGGCAAGTGTTCCCAAGGGATCTATTCTGAGCCATTTGTTATTTCTTGTATATAATAATGATGTTGCCACTAATATAGTATCCATCATTAATCTGTTTGCCGATGATACTAGTTTATCCATGGTTGCGGAAGATCCAAATGAAACTGGGGCTGAATTACAATCTGATATTGATAAAATAAATGATTGTGCGAATAGATGGCTGGTCAAATTCGTCCCTTCGATATCGGAACCTCGTCATTTCCCAAAGAAGAAATAAGCCTCTATATCCAAATATATTCATGTTCAATACTAGTTGACATTCCGGAGGTCCTGATTCATAAACATTTGGGAATATACATCTTCAATGATGGTTCTTGGAACCATCTTGATAACATAGTTATACAAATGCCTGGAAAAGGATAGGGGTTATGCACCGACTTAAAATTTAAATAGACCGATTATCTCTCCAAGTATTTTCTTTTCTTTTTTAAGGCCAATAATAGAATATGGGGATGTTATTTGGAATAATCTACCTCAGTAACTAAAGTTAATCTCGATAAGCTTCAGCATGAAGCCGCGCGTTTTTTCACAAGTTGCAATACTCCTGTATTTGATGCAGACCTATGTAAGGAATCCGGTTGGTAAAGCTGGATGAACGTAGACAAAAGTATCAGCTTATTTTATTTTTCAAAATGGTAAATGGACTTGCCCCTTGCTACCTGTGTTCGCTTGTCCCATCTTCTGTAGGCAATTCCACTTCATACAATCTTCTTCGCTTCATTAATCTGATCTGAGAAATGTTGTTTGAAGAACTGATCTTTATACGAATTTATTTCTAAAATATGTTTTAAAGGCTTGTAATGCATACTAGAAAATGTATAGAGTGCGGATAAAATATCTCAGGTCAATTTGTATATTAGTGCGGACAAGATCACTCCGAATAAGCTTTTTCAACTTTTCTGGGAAGCAAAAATTATAAATATTGCATAAAAGGTTAAGAAATAATTGCAGCGCATTTAGCCAACATCTGTTTTGGAAGAAACGTGGTTGATTCACCCCTCTGTAGGTGAGACTCGTTTGAATGAAACAAGCACTGCGTTTTGGAATGATGATACTAGTGTACGATTATAAATCGTTTATTCCTTGCAGTATCTGTACTGATAGTGAATAGCTTAAACACATTACTGTCTGGTGACGAATCTCTTTCATTTGCCGACAATGAAAATATATTTGAATTATTAGTTAATACCTACACTAGCGAATGCAAACGATTCACTTACTAATAAGTCAACTACCCCCTGTACTCGATACAAACTATTGAGACTTGTTAGAATTAAAGCGTTCTTTCCTTGGAATATTCTTAGTTAAATGTATGTGAATGAAACATAAGTGTACGTTGTTAACAGTTTCACAAAAGTATCATATGCTAAAGCTTATATTTCCCTGGATTAGTCAAACCCACCAAATCATCATCCTCATATCATTTTCAATATTTCAGATTAACAGGTTTTACTCAATCATGAATTCCTTCATGTTGTTTTTTCTTTGTTATCACATTGTTCAATAACTAAGCATGTATTAAATACACAAACGATGCGTACGAACTCCAGTAAGAGATGAACTTTATAAGATTTAACCCTTTCCCTCATACGACAATTCTGCAGCAGACGACTTTGAACATATTTTGTCAAAAAATAGAAAATCTCTATAATTGAATGGATAACCTATTACTAAAAGTGGAAAACATTGTGTCAAAAGGAGAAATTGCTTGTTTTGAGCAACTTCTTCTTTTGTCACTATGTTTTCAAAAATCTGTCTGCTGCAGAGGCGTCAGAAAGCGTCTATATGAGGTAAATGGGTAATTAAGCTTTCGTTTCCTTTTAAAATGTGTAATTGTATAATATTACCCTGCGTTCATGCCACGGACGGAATCCATATACCTGAGTGTTAACGTCATAATGTTACCAAGGTGACACTGCCTGTTTGAAAAAAAAATTGGGAGATAATGTTGATCGAGCAGACTGTTTCGAGAAGATGGGCTGTGTCTGTGGAGCTGGACGCTCGGAGAAGGTGGGCAGCCGTTCAATTTGTATAGCAGACATAATTCAGAAAGTCATGAATGTTGATGTAATTCAAATGTCAGAGAGATGCAGAAGATCTGGCGTAATTTTGTAGACATGTTATTTACTTAGATCGTAGACAATGTACTTAGTTGTAAATAAAATAGAAACATTCACAACGCGAGTTACTTTATTTTTTATTACGCCCTAATCCCAAAGTAGTACCACATAATGTTATACTATTTTAGCCCTTTCACGTTAAGGCAAATATATGGATGGAAGAACAATTATTGAATAAAGTTTAAAATATTGTAGTAAAATGAGAAACCGTTATTTATGATCAATTTCTCCTTTTGCCACAATGTCTCCAAGCGTCGTCCTCTGCGGATGCGTAAGCTAGAGAGAAAGAAAGAAAGAGAGGGATATATGGTGCAAGAGGAGAGAAAGAGGTGAAAGCGATAGGAAGAGATACAGAGAGACAGAAACAGAGAGAGGGGTAACGGTAAGAGAGAGACACAGGGACAGAGGAAATGAGTGAGAGAGATATTGTTATTTCGGGAAATACCATTGTACCGTAGAAAATGATAAATATGTAGCTGAATATCAGACTGCGTCAATATACACACCGATCTCAGTACACACAGTTCTTAGTATATCTTTATATCTTCTTGGACAGTATAAGTGTGTAAAAAAGGTTTACAGACTTGATTGATGATAAGATTTGTTAAAGAAAGTTATATTTACAAGTTTTATGGTAGATGGCTATTGTTTATTGACGCCGCGTGGAAGCGCGGCGTCAGTATGGGATAGGTTTTAATGTTGTACTATGGGGTGACGTAATCAAAAAGGGAGCAACCAACATTATTATTGTTAAGAAAAACTCTTGTTATATGTTTTAAAAAAAACAACCTTTATGAATAAATAAATTGTATAAAATGATTTAAGAAACAGCAATATACAAAATACGTATGTCTTCTACCGTTTTTGGGATAGGGGCGTTTCGCCACTATCTCATAGCGAAGCTGCTTTCGAAAAGTCGGATTAAAGCTGCAACCGCAGTCCACATGTGTATACCTACACCAAAATCGAGTTTTGATTGGTTATAATCTGCCTTTTCAACGATTTCATTGGTTCGACCGAATCACAAAACCCTCCGCTTGCATAAATTTATGAGACAAAATAGTTTCTATGAATGAAACTCACTCTGAACTATGGTTGACCTCAATGTCAGTAGTGTGAGGTAACGTCGACCGTTCTGTGACCCCATTAGTTTACAACAGTCGACTTATAGAGAAATGTGCAAAGCACTGTAAATACAATTATTGAAAGGAGTTGAAACCATTGTGGCAAAAGTAGAAATTGCCTACGAAAAGCAATTTCCCCTTTTGTCACAATGTTTTCGATTGTCGTCTGCTGCACATGCGTCTGTAAGCGTCTGTAGGCGGAAAATGGTTACATCCTTCCCATGGAAGCGGAACCCTTTCCGTGATACTATAACAGTTCGAATATTTAAAAAATATTGTTGAAAATGGAGCTATTGCTGACAATGAGCAATTCCTCCTTTTCACACAATGCTTTCAAACACGTTTCAAATTAATTCTTTTCATATTTAAACGTTTTTCTATGGACGTTCTTTCCCTCTTTCTCCCTTCCGGACACATTTTGAATAACATGCTAGAGATGAATGATTACGAGCAATTTTGCCTTACATCAAGGGGAAAAATATATAGTTGAAACCTTTGTGGAAAAAGAGGAAATGGGTCATGATAAACAATTCTGCAGCCGTCTGCTGCACATGCGTCAAAAAGCGACTGTAAGCGGGAAAGGGTTGAACCGTTCCCGTTATAGCTACTTAGTTACAAACAAATGTTGAAAGTATATTTGCAAACGGAGCAATTGCTGACAATGAGCAATTCCTCCTTTTCAAACAATGCTTTGAAACATGAATCAATTTGTTTCTATAACCTAGATAACGAAAACATTTGTCTACAGTTATTATTTTAACCTTTGCCCCTTTTAGACACATTTGACTAACCTTAACAGATGAATGATAATCAACAAGTTTGTCTTTTTCCACAATGTTTTCATCACTATTCAAAATCATACTTTTATTAATTCAGGTCAATAGTTATGCCTTAGTTCAATGTTGTTTGCTGTATATTTAGTCTATGTGGTCAAGGTTAAGGAATACTGTAAACAAACTTGTTACAACATAACTCGTCCAAAGAGAGAGGTCCTACTGTGTATACATGCCATGAAATAATGTTACAAACGGTCTCACCGCTACTGGGGAATTGTTGGTAAAACAGGTCGCGTTTTGTGTTGAATATTCTCATGTGTCGCTGTATGTAGACCCTACTAGGAAATAGAAATTAAATCTACAAATTATAGATAAGTTAATTTCAACATTGATTGATTGGGATTTAACGCCGTTTTTAACATTTCTTCAGTCATATCACGGCGGCCAGTTCACCTACAAATGTATTTCCTGGTTTTCTCAAACCAGTACTCCTCACAACAATCTTCCCAAGCAACTGGCTGCGTTTCCACATAGACTTAGCCATTGGTGAAAGACGAATGACGCATGTCGCATTGACTTTTGTCAAACGTCGGAAAGAAATTTGGCCGAATTTGTCAACACATCCGAGTTATAACCGCAAGGTCATTATTTATTTTATTATTGAGAAGCTTCTAGCGATTTTGGGACTAAAATTATAATGTATATTCATTTGCGTTAATTTAAGACTCAACGTTCATCAACGTGTAATATAGTCCTAGATGTATCTGTTGACAAATAAACTAGAAATGTAGTCTAAATAGGTTTTTGAAAATTAACCTTGACGGTCCGGTCCCGTTTCGGAGATACAATTAACTTGCAAATACTTTACAAATACCATAATCTAAGCTGACGTGTTTTGACGCATCGAACCAGTCTTCTGTAATCAATACTTGAGTTGTCTCCGTCTGTAAAGCTTGGAGGTATAATCCGGTGTCCGGCCGGCTGTCTGCCTGAATGTGCATTCGTCCGTCCGTCATGGATTGCATGTATTGGTTAACACGTTGTTTCTGTATGGCAGATTTATTTCAAAGTGGTCACAATTATACCCGTGTGATCAGGAGAACGGCAAAGTACTAGGTACATAACTCTGGTCTGTTTTTTCAGTTATCTCCATTTTTCCTTATTTAGTTCAGCGATTGTCTCAATTAACTTTCATTGTATCAATTTCAAACTTGGTTTGTATGTAACTTATGACCTACAGATTTGCAGTGCACCATTACCATAAATTAAGCATGCTGCGTTTGGAGTGTGTATATTTTTGTCTTTCAATGTTCTCCCTTATTATATGCAACACATGCGTTCCGTGAAATTCCCTTTTTCGTTAATGAGTGCTTCCCCAAGATTTGTACTTCGTCAAATCTAATCTGTTTTTTAGGTGTAAACTCAATTTTTTCATTTCTTCGGTTATTGTCTCAATATATGTCCAATATATCGATTTAAGACTTGGTGTATAGGAAACTCAGAGCTGCAATTGTGCAGTGCAAAAGAAACATAACTATTTCATGCTTTCGATCGTCTTTCATTTATCAGCATGATTACAATATACATTGTGGATCTTTAGTGATTTCTGAACTAGAAATATTTTAATTAAGGGTAGCTGCTCGGGTTTTTTTTGTCAATCTTTTGTCCTTCGATATTTTGTTTATACAAGAAAAGGGTAAAACTTTGACAAATGAGGTATATGTTATTGGCAGGCAATATGTGTTGCTTCAAACATTTTTGGTTTGGTTTGTTTAAAGGTCATTGTTTCATTGTTTCAACAATGTTTGTCCATATGATCTATGCCATATGTTTTCAATTTACATATGCCCCCTATACCATCAGCGCTTTCAGCGCTTTGATTACATATGTAATGGGTATTTAATAACTTTCCCCTAACTTCCTATGCTACGTTTTTTTTATAGTTTGGTTTACGACCCGATTCATCAAAGCTCAGAAAAAAGTTTCTGACGATGTTTTTGCCTATTTACAATATTGAGATTTTTAAGTAAATGGGTAATCTTTAAAAAATCAATAATGATTCATTTTAATTATTAAATATTACAGTATAATTCTAGAAACTGCAAAAACAACGTTAACCCAACTATGCAATAGGCATGGCCGTAACGTGACCCGTTCTATTTTTTGTATATGCAGCATGTCATCGCTTGGCGATTTTGGTCATTCTTATTTAAAAGACGACAAGGTGTCATCGGTTCGCATCATCTGCTTCCTTCCGTTATGAATACTTCGCTGTTTTCATGATTTCATCCGATTTCTACATTTCATTGGTTTTCATGTTTCGTTCGAGA
This sequence comes from Serripes groenlandicus, assembly GCA_031761405.1. Lineage (NCBI taxonomy): Eukaryota > Metazoa > Mollusca > Bivalvia > Cardiida > Cardiidae > Serripes > Serripes groenlandicus. The sequence goes on from JASEVX010000006.1 coordinate 50,549,093, forward strand.
TGAATGATTCGTACCAACTGGTTTCGCTCTTTGCTCTCGGGGAACTGACTTGACCATTTTCTTTTGTTTATTTTTCTGTTTTCTACTGGCATGTTCAAAACGATTAAAGTGACATTACAAACAAACAAAACAGACTTAATAATTATTGCTATATGTTGACTATACATGTGAACTTTCATAATGCTCAATCTTGATCATAAATATCTTCTTTTTGTTTTTAGTACTTCGTATTTTTTGTTTATATACTCCCGTTTTTGCTATCATACTTCTGCTAAACTGGAATAGAATAGAATTCCCCCTCTCCTTCTCTCTGTATCTAGTTAAAGGATTTAAAACAGTGTAATGGTAAAAAAAAAAATTGAGACATCAGCTTGTATGACACATTATAGTTGCACTGAATGTTAAGCAAACCGTAAACCAAATGGTTTCAGGACTTAACTTCTCATTTCACGACTAAACTTCACATGCTGAATATCACATAGATCGTAGCATATACAACGTTTAATCCCTACGTCAATATTGACCCTTTCTGCTCTTGTAACCTTTTTATATAGGCTATGGTAGCCAGGTGAGCAATATAGGCACATCTTGGCCTTCTTGTTTAAAATAAAGGGACATTTGGCCGTCTTGTTCGAAATAGTTACATCCTGTCTGCTTGCACAGGTTATTTAAATGTACTGAACTGCATCTGCTTCCTTTAAGTAATGCTTCAAAATCATGCGCGGCGTCTTTGCATCAAAATTCTTCTTGTATAATCTAACGTGTTATGTACATATGGTACCTGGTCAATGGCATAAATTGGGGTCAAACGCTAATTTGCAGTTGTATGTGCGAAAGGTATAATCGTTTGTCTAATTTGGTCGTATAGATTGTTGATATTGCTTGTATATTGGTATGCAATGGCTTTCCATGTGATGTGCTAAGATAGATGTGAAAACAACCACCACTTATCCGTTCCTTTGCTGTGAAGCGTGGGTGAGGTTAACTCTTGCTATGAATTGTGGGTGTGATTAACCCTTTTTCTGATCAAGACGATATTCGACGCAACTTCACAAGAAGACATTTTAAAATATGATGGGGGATGAAACAATTGTTATAATTTTGTTGCAACAACATGTAAAATGTTATATGCAAATAAAAAAAATTGAATTGAATTTTAAATTGACAGTTTTTAATCTGACGGTTATGATGGATCGTAATTGATAACACGATAAGGTAATTACAGGTGGTTGCGTAGTTTCGTTCTTTCCTAGAAGAGAAAAGAAAAAACATTAGCCATCCCGCGAGAAAACCAACATTGGGGACTCTGTGTAAAGTATCGACCCGGATAAGCCTAAGCATGGCACGCAGGCTAACCCGGCCAGAGACCTTTCATCTCCCCTGGATTTTCTGTTTCAGGAATCATTATTCTATACCTTTATCCCCCTAAGACAGTATGTGTCGGCCCGGATTAGCCTGCGCGAACTGCGCAGGCTGATCTATGTCGATACATTACGCAGAGGCCATAATGTTGGTTTTCTCGTGGAACGGCTCAAATAGATTACGAATATCATTTTCTGGTTACTTTCACAAACTGCATGTATAAAGCATGGGTTATATTTAAACATTGTATGTGAATTAGTCTTAACCCACTATACTCGACTTCAAACAACCTTTCATTATCATGCCTGACTTGAACCGTTATATGTAAAAATCGCAGACCAAGATCAGTCTAAACATGGATTAGTTGATTTGAGTCGAACAGCGTCTTCAAAAGTTTTTCAATTATAGAATTCTTAGCGAAGCTTCTTCAAAATTAGAATAATTCATAAAGAAACACGCCTATCGGTGCTTTTGTTACAATTCGATGATTTTCTAATTTAATTAGACTTCGAACAAAGATATATACAATCAAGATACATCGTGTTTTACAATGAAAGTGTTGAACTTTTTAAAGGAAATTAAAGAAGAAATTTAAAAAATATGTGTGATTTTAATTTCTAATGGAAAACGGAAGACAAGACATGATACACGTTTCACGTAAGTAATTGTTAGAACGGAAAGGGAGAGTAAAACATCTGGAAAAAATAAATAAAAAAAGATAAATGGGCGATACAGCAGATTAAGCGTTAGTTTAACTTAACGCTTTCCCTCACACGACAATTCTGCAGCAGACGACTTTAAACATATTTTGACAAAAAATAGAAAATCTCTATAATTGAATGGATAATCTATGACTAAAAGTGGAAAACATTGTGGCAAAAGGAGAAATTGCTTGTTTTGAGCAATTTCTTCTTTTGTCACTATGTTTTCAAAAAGCCGTCTGCTGCAGAGGCGTCATAAAGCGTCTATATGAGGGAAAGGGTTAAGAGTAGTGACACACAACACGTGACGTGTAATGAGAACAACAACAAATTCCTTTAACCTTTCCCCTCTAGACGAATGTTGACGCATCTGAAGCAGACGGCGTTTGAATTATGAGCATGTATCTGTTATCTGATATTACTGTTGTTTAATTAACGATGTTTAAAACAGTATAATTTGTGCAGATTCTGATAAGACTGAGCAGGTTGACAGAATTATCTGAATCCGAACTGCTCAGAAAGACCAACTTGTAACTTCTAATGCACACTTGCTTATATTTAGATTTCCCATGTCACAATAATCTAAATCGTTCATTTATAACGACCATTACGCGCTATACCTATTCGCCGATCAGTCAAAGCTATAAAACCTGTCTGTAAAACAAGTAAAAGCACAACAATTACCAAATTGGCTGTTTTATGTTCCATCGAAGCACAATTAGGTACAAACATCACGTCACACTGTGGGGGCGAAAACACGCGAAAACTCCCCAATATTGGAATCGGATTATAGAGTCTTCGGATTTTTATCATAATCGAAATATTCGCGCAATTACGTTTGCGTCCGGCTTGCTGACAATGATTTGTTTGTTTGATTGAATACTGCAATGTTCTAGTTTAGCCTTGTCACACGAAAACCGACATTCGATAATTTGCGAACAGTGAAGACCCAGCCTCGACGCATTCTGATCAGCATTGTAGCCTACGCGCCATCTTGTCGCACACGTATTCTGATCAGCATTGTAACCTAGTCGCCATCTTGTCGCACACGTATTCTGATCAGTATTGTAACCTAGTCGCCATTTAGTCGCATACGTATTCTGATCAGCATTGTAACCTTGTCGCCATATAGTCGCATACGTATTCTGATCAGCATTGTAACATAGTCGCCATTTAGTCGCACACGTATTCTGATCAGTATTGTAACATAGTCGCCATCTAGTCGCACACGTATTCTGATCGATCAGAATTGTAACCTAGTCGCCATATAGTCGCATACGTATTCTGATCAGTATTGTAACATAGTCGCCATCTAGTCGCACACGTATTCTGATCGATCAGAATTGTAACCTAGTCGCCATATAGTCGCATACGTATTCTGATCAGAATTGTAACCTAGTCGCCATCTAATCGCACACTTATTCTGATCAGCATTGTAACCTAGTCGCCATCTAGTCGCATACGTATTCTGATTAGCATTGTAACCAAGTCGCCATCTAGTCGCACACGTATTCTGATCAGCATTGTAACCTAGTCGCCATCTAGTCACACACGTATTCTGATCAGTATTGTAACATAGTCGCCATCTAGTCGCACACGTATTCTGATCGATCAGCATTGTAACCTTGTCGCCATCTAGTCGCACACGTATTCTGATCAGAATTGTAACCTAGTCGCCATCTAGTAGCACACTTATTCTGATCAGCATTGTAACCTAGTCGCCATCTAGTCGCATACGTATTCTGATTAGCATTGTAACCAAGTCGCCATCTAGTCGCACACGTATTCTGATCAGCATTGTAACCTAGTCGCCATCTAGTCGCACACGTATTCTGATCAGCATTGCAACCTAGTCGCCATCTAGTCGCACACGTATTCTGATCGATCAGCATTGTAACCTAGTCGCCATCTAGTCGCACACGTATTCTGATCAGCATTGTAACCTAGTCGCCATCTAGTCGCACACGTATTCTGATCAGCATTGCAACCTAGTCGCCATCTAGTCGCACACGTATTCTAGAGGTCTCAGGAAAACTATCTTCAGAAATAATTGAACATAAAAGACTGACCTCTATGTAATTTTGAGGGCTAGCTAGGAAGAGTAAACTGTGTTTTCCCCACTAATTTCCCAAATTTCTTAACCAAACTCTTTGTTGTAGGTACTTAAAACAATCGTCTCGGAGAGACAATTCCTATGAGTACCCACAACCTAGGGGGTGAGTGTTAAGTGAGAAGTTTAGAATGTGCACCTTATCTAGAGCAATGTAATTGTTGGGATTTCTTTTAAAAAACCTCTGAAATCCATTTTCTTGGTCTGTGACCTAATTCTTTCGTACCCAATGCCAGTTGTGAATATACTCTGTATTTAATGTATGAACAAGAGAAAGTTGATGCAAGGCATCAATGTCGCCGGAAAAGACTGCATTGATTTATTTTTTAACACACATGTAGTCTTGACTTTCATTAGTCTAAACATACACATAATGTTTTCATAAGGATTAATTCCAGGATTTTTGAAATTCCACATAGATCTACAAATTTCAGGATTTCTTTTGGTCAGGATTTTGGATGTTTTGTATTTGTCAAACAAAACAACAAATTAATACATTTTGGGATTTAAATCTACATGCAATAAAAAGCTATTAAACCCCCTCCATGTCTGAAGCAACAATGAAAACCTTTAATCGCTTAAAACATTGAGAAAACGGTTAAATTGCTGAAGACATGAACTTCCTCCTTTTTAATACTAATTATTTCACAAGTAGACCACACTTGTAACAATATAACAGCTAAATTGTTTATCTAAATCGTTGATGCATACAATATATGTGGCAAGTATGAAATTAATTGGGTGCGAAAGAGCAGATTTTCTTTATTTCTAAATCTATTGTTTATCAGAGTTTGTTCTTCTCTTAATTTGTTTCAACATTTAATATCACATATATTTAATCATTTAAGTGTGTAATATTAGCTATCTATCTGTAATAAGGTGTTTGAGCATTCTTTCGAAATGTTTACCCTCGTGTCAGGCTTCATCGAGTCGTAGTGTCAGACATTGAAGAAAGTGAATAAAAAATCAGGCAAAGCTTTAGTGCATGTTTTATTCCACTGCATTCGAGAGAGAAAAGCATTTCTATATTATCTTTCTTTCTCCTACATTCGACCCATGCATTCGTTTCGTGACGTTTAAGAAAAATCAATTTGTCGTGCGACATTTTTTGTCTGCATAACCTAGTCACTTTTCTAAGTTTACATTTTTTCGGTTACTTCGCTTTGTTTACATTTTGGCAATATGAAACTAGGTCACAAACTGAGAAAAAGGCGTTTCGACGTTCACGACCGATAAACAGGCTTATATTTGAGACATATTTTCACAAATTATTTGTTATTTTTGTTTCTGTTACAAGTTTATGTTCATGGGAAACTATACAAGTGTGTGTGTGTCATTGTGCATATTCAGCCCATCGAATGAGAGTATGAGTGTAAGCGACGCAGGTTTTTGTTGTAAAATGTATCGCGTGCAAATCCAGCTTTTCATTGGTTATCGTACACACAGTAAGTACAGTAGTATATAGTAGCGTGTGCAAAATTTACAAATCTATGCGGGCGGTACTCGGTAGTGACGTAATCAACAGTTCTAGGTTAGAAACAGTTCATATTTTAGATATACACGAGTTAACATTATCAAATGAATTCTTCACAAATCAAGACATATTTTTGAACATGAAAATAACATTCAGTAAGTTAACATTACTATTGAAAGTAGAATTTGACGTGATTTTTATTTCAATATATCTCAATATTGACATATAGCAGTTGGTTGCAAGTCTAGCAGGGACCACATTTGTCTTCGTAAATAAGACAAAAACACTTAAATGCAAGTCAACAAAATGAAACTAAAAATACCTAAAACATCGACATGTTTATTCCATTTTAGATGTGTCATTACTTAGTGTTTTTAAACAAACACAATTGTAATATGTTCAAAACATCTTAATGTGTTTCTTTCCAATAATTATCCCTCCTCCCATGTGATTTCCGAAAAGCTATTAAAAATAGAAGTCGCGGGCTTCTGCCCGGCGACTAATGATTGCTCATCAGAAAATGGGAAAATTACACTGAAAATATTAGTTTGATTTCAAGATAATTTGATAAAACTGTTGGGTAACCCTCTCCTAAAATTGTCCAAGCCATATTGATTGGTTAAAACATGGACACTTGGCGTCCTCACAAAGAGTGTGAAACGGAAGATAAAGCTTGTCTGATTCCAATATAATTTAGCGAAAATGTTCCTTATGTGACCCTCTACTAAACAGTTTTGATTGGCTGAAAATATGATTGCTTCAAAAAGAGGATAATCTGATTGAAATTCTAAATAACATATAAGTTCACAGTAATTGACTTTCTACAAAAGTTGTAAAAAACATTTGAATTTGTTTTTAAAAAATAGCATGGGATGCATCAGAAATTTTTCTAATCGGAGCTTCTACAAAGTGTGTTCAAGATATTTTTGTATAGGTTAAAAGAGCTCTTATAATGCATATTCTCTTCAAATGGGAAAGCGTCAAGTTACATTTGTTCAAATAGCTGAATGTCAGGTTAATAAGAATTTTGGCTATAAGAGCACATTTTGCGTTTAAATTAGCTTCCAGCTTGGCAGAGCTTTTACGTTATGGAGCTTTATTGTATATTTTAATGTTTACTGGGGACCTCTTCTGTTTTGTTTCTAATGTCTGTAGATCTGCTTTTCAACATATCGAGGGCTTGGCGTGAAACGGTTGTAACTAAAATTTGTATTTTTTTACCAAGGTTAATCACCTCGCCATAAAGTCTTAAAAGCGTTAAATCATTTTTCATGGTAAACAATGGAAATTTAGGTGCCATTGCTCGTTCTGAGCAATGGCACCTAAATTTGCATTGTTTACAAAGGGGTAAAAATTGCCCCTAAACCAGGGTTTTCAAAATAGGTTTTTAGTTACAACCGTTTCACGCCAAGCCCTCGATATACGATTAACGTGGATTGTTTTGTTTTAGTTAATTGAATTACAAACTGTGTAAGTCTACCTATCAATGGAACACATAAACATAACCTAATACTATTAAAGTTTAACCGTAATGTGTGTATATGTGCTGTTGTGCCATCCGACCGTGGTACAGATATAGCACATACATCTCGATAGCTATTCTAGGTATTGAGTAAGTGTAACGGTATCTCGATTTATATATTAATTAAATTAAAAACAGTAAATTTCTACCGATGTAGCACATTCAACACTATGGCTGTTCTGAGCACTGAGCGCATATGGCGGTATCTCCATTCATATAATAATCAAATTACAAACTCTAAATGCCTACCGATGTAGCGCTTACAACAGGATGTCTGTTCTAGGCAAGTATGACGGTATATCTGTTCATATAATAATTTAGGTAAAATAAGTTTATGCCTACTAATGTAGCACATACAACAATATGGCTGTTATGAGCATTGAGCACATATGACGGTATGTCTATTTATAAAATAATTAAAGTACAAACTGTTTATGCCTACCGACGTAGCACATACAACTCGGTGGATGTTCTAGGCACTAATAGGTAAGTGTGACGGTATATCTGTTCACATAATAATTGAGTTACAAAACATTTATGTCTATCGATGTAGCACATACAACTTGATTGGTATTCGATGAACTATGCAAGTTTTACGGTAACGTTTTGTTTTTATGTATATGAACGTTGACTTAGAAGAATGGTCAGGATCGGACCATACATTACTACAGTATTAACGTTGGAACTCTTAATTGGAACATTATTCGAATGGTCCATCAACTTCCTACCGAACAGTTCAAATTCTGATCAGGATGTGTGTGAGCACATGCTTATCTTCACATGTCGCAAGTTTCCGAAGCCCTATTACAAACATGTGTTGACACTTATGCAGCAGACTACATATGAACACATTATAGCAAAAGTAAATTGCTTTTTACTGCATTCAATAATTACATTGCCATTTATGATATATTTTATTTATTTTTACCCTTACATTTTTGAAGTCCTGTGCTGCAGATTGTTTTTACATGGTAAAGTGTTTTAACTATCCTCTTCAGTTTATACTTACTTTAGTTCCCAAAATAGCCGAATAGATTTTAACACAGTTTCCAAATAAAGGCACAGATTACATCAAACGGGATCAGGCAGATTTCGATTTCTTACTTCAATACAACCATAATTAACTTCACACCTTTCCCTTTAAATGAGTTTCGTTTTTGTAGACATGAAATAAGTTAATAACGAATTATTCCGGAAACGTATGATAATCAAATATGTTGAGAAATAGTTTACATGTAGTTTATTTGTTGTTTTGTTAAACAGTTTTTTAACATGTGTTTAATTTCATATAACTTTCCTCTTCTCACACATTATTTGATTAAACCAGAAAGTACCCTTGCCAATAATCTCGTTCACAAAAAACATCGCAAAACCCAAATAATGTACATGCGCCAGTTTCAACTTGCTAAGGTTAGAAGAGTAGCAGAATAACGGAGCGCTAATACTGTTCTTGCACCAGGATCATCCTGGTACTGTTAGCAGAAAAACAGAATACAAATAATGTACTTGCGCCCAGATTCAATTTGATACAGTTAACAGAATAGAAGAATACAAAGCATGCGCTTGCGCCAGATTCAATTTGGTACTGATAACAGAATAGTAGTATTAAAATAATGTACTTGCGCCAGGTTCAACTTGGTACTGTTAGCAGAACAGCAGAATACAAATGATGTACTTGTACTAGGTTCAATGTTGTAAGGTTAGCAGAATACCAGAACAGTATAACAAAAGCAATGTACTTGTACTTTGTTTAACTTGGCAATGTACGGAGAGCAGCAGAACACATTATAATGTACTTGCATTAGGTTCAACTTGTTAATGTCAGCAGCAAAGCAGAACAGAAAAACAGAAACAATGTACTTGGACCAGATTTAAATTGATATTGTAAGCAGAACAGCAGTACGTTGTTCCAGTTCTATATTATAAGTTAATTGAAGAGCGATGTACACCTTGGCTAGCAATCTGACAGGATCTTGTTCTGCCATTTTATCAGTTCGCTACCCCGCACAGAGAAATGCGCGGTGATGTGCGAAAACCAACTTTATGATTTACGATTTTGCTGATCCACAAAGAGCTACACCAGTTTGCTAACTAGACAGAGGGTGCTAGGGTCAAACTAAATGTTGACCCACACCACAAGATTCGCAAGACCCCATTCCAGCCAATGCAGTGTATTATACTATTTATTTGAATGTTGTATTGCGGTTGTATTTCTGACAGCTTGGAAATAAAATGCAAAACGGAACAGAGTTTTAAAGAACGCTAATAATAGCAGCCAAATTGATAGTTACCATTGGAAAGTAGACATACGCGTTCATGTGTCAGTCTAATTGCCATACTATATTCTTACCGCTTTATACTTTTCAGCGGCCCTCGTTTAACGGAGATATCGGTGGAATAAAAAGACGAAACGAAATCACCAGAACCAAATACCATGTAAGTATATGTTTGTTTCATTTATGGCTTACGTCGCTTCCACCAGAAATTATAAGTCATATCACAGAGAATGATGGGTACATTATGAGTGCATATGGTACATTTAATCTAGCAAATCTAATCAAATCTAATGTTACGTCGCGCTGTAACTTAAAAGTGTTCTGTAAAACCATACTGGCATGGCCTGTTCACACTACTCAGGAGCTACCTAAGTACTAATAATGTATTCATCTGGCACGTTAGTTTGGCATAACTTTCACACCACTTAGGCTACAGAAGTACTTGAAATCTATTCATCCGGCACTTTAGTTAGGCCTTACTTGTACACCACTACGGCTATCTAAGTACTTGAAATCTATTCATCCGGCACTTTAGTTAGGCCTTACTTGTACACCACTACGGCTATCTAAGTACTTGAAATCTATTCATCCGGCACTTTAGTTAGGCCTTACTTGTACACCACTACGGCTATCTAAGTACTTGAAATCTATTCATCCGGCACTTTAGTTAGGCCTTACTTGTACACCACTAAGGCTACCTAAGTACTTGAAATATATTCATCCGGCACTTTAGTTAGGCCTTACTTGTACACCACTACGGCTACCTAAGTACTTGTAATGTATTCATCTGGCACTTAAGTTTGGCCTGGTATTGAAGAAATTTTGAAACAGGAAGGATTGAAAAAATAGGGAAAGGCCATGTTTTTATTTGGGATTGGTTTATTTCTGCATAACAAAAAGGAGGTTGGTTGAACATTTCGTAATTGTATGTTTCGGTTGTTCTTTTAGGTCATATCGTCTGTCTTAATGTTTAACCCTTATCCCGCTGAATTCCTGCAACTGGTAGCATCACCATTGGTTTTACAAAGTTGTTTTTAATTCAGGAAGTAGTATTTGCATATTGCAGCATGAGAATCGAACGATGTAGACGAATATTGGACTGCGTGAATGTGCCGACTTAGATTAGCAGGAGAAGTGTTAATACCTTGGTTTAACCCTTTCCCTCATACGACAATTCTGCAGCAGACGACTTTGAACTTATTTTGTCAAAACATAGAAAATGTCCATGATTGAATGGATAACCTACGACTAAAAGTGGAAAACATTGTGACAAAAGGAGAAATTGCACGTTTTGTGCAATTTCTTCTTTTGTCACTATGTTTTCAAAAAGCCGTCTGCTGCAGAGGCGTCAGAAAGCGTCTATATGAGGGAAAGGGTTAATGAAGAAAGCGATCCTGGAAGAAACGATTTCATTATCACCTTATAATAAGTGTTTCCGGAGATCCTTAGAAGTTTTAGTTAGAAATTAGTTTTTCCCTCAGATTTGGGTTAAACTATCAAAATGATCTTACACAAAATAAATATTTTTGATTTCTTTTTGAAAAATTCTTTCTTGGTTTTTTGTTTTATTTAACTCGATTTCTTTACTGAACTAGAAGCGAACAGCATAATGTATGATGATTACTTTAACTGGGTCACGTCGCGAGAAAAACGGCTTTCATCAGTTTTCGATCTGGGAGAACCAGTGTCCGTATTCACCAATCATTATAAATAGCATCTGATTCTGATTCCAAATTATTCACAAAGTTATGGTTAAGCTAAGCCAAAACCTTTTTACTTTGAATTTTAGAATATGTGACAAATTTAGAATTAGAATCAATTAAGTATGGTTTGTGAGTGTAGGTCCAGATCAAGAGGCCAATGATTAGAACTGTTCCTGTTCGTAGGTATTATCACATAATCACATAAGAACATGGGGAACAGTAATGACCAATAAACCAGATGTCCAGTTTGTAACTTGTTAGGCGTTATTGTGAGTTATTTCTAACCCCCCCCCCCCCCCACCCCGCCCCTTCACACAAGGATCGCCTGGGTGGTGTAGTGGTAGCACGACCGCCTCGGGTGCGGGAGGTTGCGGCTACAGTCATAGAAAAGACTTAACAAATGGTCATAACAGTGTTCCCTCAACGGCATTCTGGGTTGCTGGGTTAATATAACGTCTGACTCGCTTGTCAGGATAAATGGACCAGTAATTCGTGTAACTTTCCCAGGAAACGCCATCATATGCTGTAACTGAAAATGTATTGAAAGCGGAGCAACATACCATACAGACAAACACAAACTAGATGTCTATGTAGAACGGTTATGACCCAGAGACCAGATGTACAGTTTGTAATTCGCTAGAGTCTAAGGGTCTATTTTCGTGTGTCGCGGTGGCCAACTTTAAGCCACCTATTTACTAAACATCTACAGTAGACGACTTTGAAAACATTCACTAAAATATATGGAAGCTCTCTATAAATGGAAGAACATTTATTGAATAAAGTTGAAAATATTGCGGCAAAAGGGGAAACTAATCATCATGAGCAATTTCTCCTTTTGCCATAATATTTTCAAATATCGTCTATTGCAGAGACGCAAGTAAGCGATCGCACATGGGAAAGGGTTAATTCCAAATTAAATATCAACAGCTTTCAGTATCACGTCTAACCGTTACTTCATGTACATGTAAATTGTCTTTGACGAAACAAGTAAGGCGGAATAACAAGAGTATATTTACATGTAACGAGCTTATTTATTTGTAACAAAATGTTTCCCGTTTTCTTTTCAAAATGATAATGATAGGACACTGTTTAGTTCTGTTTTACACAGAGTAGTTCTAAATATGAAATGTTTGAGAAAAATATATGAAAGATAAGGGGACAAGAACATTTAAATTACCCTTTTCAAGTTTCAATGGGAAAAGAAGAATGTTCAAACTAAAGGAGAAGGCTCGCGAATAGCTAAAGTCGGCCCCTGTCTCAACACTTAAACTGTTAAATATTGACATTATAATAATTATGATCTTGACAACAATGTAAATGTTTAGAAATGGCAATGTATTGTGTTGAAAAATGAACGTATTGATTGCTATGGCAACGGTTCTTTTTATAACTAAATAGGCTTATTAAATGTCAAACCCTAGGACTGCATGGAAGAAGGGAGTAACACACTAAGCACAAATCATTGTTATTTGCTTAACCACAGGCACTAGAACCACACTCATAGGTTACTCGTGGGGTTATTTCATTGAAATGTGAGCAACTGTAAACTTATCAAAGATTACAAAGGGAATTCGATCTTTTAAAACTTTGCGTTTCCCCTCTAATTTCTTTATTACGACCATTAATAGAATAGCTGATCATAACGAATATTATTCACGATTATCTCAACTATTATCCAAAAGTTAACATCAGAATTTCCAAGCTTTGCAACTCTATGTGTAACGATTTTACATACCGAGCGATTAATGCATACAAATCATTACATCAAATGAACGACCATAACTTTTCCTCAGGGCTACCTTGCCTCGTGATTGGGATAAATGATAATGTGTTTCAATTATGCAAAACTAATATTGACGCAGCATAGCAATATATAAACAGTAAGTAAGCGCTCAGTCTCATTCCCTATATTACCTTACTTCATTGATGCTATGCCTCAATAAGCCACTGCTGCTCACTGGCGACGACTATCGTATTCACCCAAGTAATCAGGTGAGGCCCTAAAGCTACCCAGAATATAACTATCATCGCCTTACATAGTCCCAGCAGCTCCTTAACATATTACGACTAAAGCAATCCCACTAAGCTCCGAGCAACACGATGGAGCTTGACAAACTGTCTGACCATCTCTATACAGCGAGACTGTCTCGCGAGTGAGTAATTTCCAGTAACACCTAACACCCCAAAGCAAAAGAGAACTAATTAAAGTCAATGATGTTACCTGGTCAGAGACTCGGCCAAAACTGACTCAAACTACAGAGAATTCGGTATATATACTGCCTATCCGCTACGCCACTTAGGGGATTCCCGATATTTACCGAACATTTACAAACATACCTGTCAACAAACCTGTCCGTATGTATTCGTAAAACGATAATTGGCGGATCTTGAACAAAGGGAGGTAACTACAGAGTGGACTGTACCAGCAACAGGAAATCACACGCAGCGGTCCTTGAAAATATCTATAGAGTTTAAACAATCTGTACGAGTTACATAAGTACTGCCAAAGCTGGCTTCGTGTAAAAATACATATTAGAAAATGATTGATTGATTGATTGATTAATGGATTGATTGATTGATTGATTTGTGCCGCCTTCAACAAGTTTACATTTATATCAAGGCGTTTACCAGTACTACAAAGAACCATTGTATCTTTCTAGAAAGTGCTAGGAGATCGCAACCGGACTCCCGTGTATCTAACTATGTCTCTTGAATATATCTGCACCTGTCATATCCTTGTACATGATGTAATATACACAATCAAATGGGCACTTAGAAGCTAAAAAGCTTATACTCAATCAGAGCAAGCCAATTGGTCTCCATACAGAGTTGTTAGGCACCGACGATTGTGTTTACTATGTAACACAACTGATATTGAAGATGAGTTTCATCTTGTTTTAATTTGTCCAATTTACTTACATGTTAAGCCATATTTCTGCAAACGACCAAGTGGGCATAAATTTATCGAACTGATGCAATCTTCAAACAAGTATATTATCAAACACCTAGGAAAATGTGTTTACGAATCACTTGCTTTGCGTAGTTTACTTAATAATTAGTAAAGTGTACCTTGTTAAACTGTTATGAAACACAGTTTCGAAATTTAAGTAATAGCAATTATAAAATTAGATGTATAGAAAAAATGTAATGCATGTTCGTCCATGTAAGATCTTAGGGAGGATAATTCGAGAGATAAATATTTACTTTTTGTGTTCTGTAATTTTCGTTTTTAAATATTCATGTATGTTATGTTATTTTAATATGTTTGTACGATAATGATCTGTATTTTAGATCAAATCAATAAACATATGTGCTGTTCTGTTCTATAATTTCATAACAAAATGAAACTCCAAATTAGACTTCTGATTGGTCCTTTTCGAGGAAGAATCTGGTTTTGACCAATGAGATACTAGAGAACAAGTCTGAGCATAGAGCGTAGTTTCATCGTTTTGAGGCCTGGGCCCGTATTCATGGCCATAATATGCCTTAAAATTTTCGTTTCAGACATTGTACGGGGGTTTTCGTAACCTATAGATATTCTAAATATGCACGATTGTAATAATTTGAAAAGTATTATTTTCGAGAAATATTAGAACTAGAATGCCTTGAAAATGGTAAATAAGTTCGAGTCCAGATTGTTTCCAAAGCAGGTTTCTTTTCACCCTGTTCACCCTTTCCCTTATGGAACTAATCTGCAGCAGCCCACTTAGAAAAATATTGGCCAAATATGAACAATCTCTGAAAAAATGAAAGTATTATATTAAGATATAGCTGCAAACATAGTGACATATCAATTTCTCATTGTGCAGTAATGCTTTCAAAATTCGTATGCTGCATAGATCTAAACAAGTGTCTGTATGTGGGGAAAGTGTTAACCCATATCAGCAAAATTGAACATCACATATAAGTTAGATTATCTCCCTTGTTTTAGGACATTATGCGACGTTTGGTGACACGCTACATTCATCAGACGCAGAAACAGCGACGCCAGGACGGCGTCAATGAAGACGACTTACTGGAAATCAAACAAGACATCTCAAGTCTGAGGTCAGTACTGTGGTTGTTTTTTTCTACAAGTTCAATAGTGTTTCCCCTGAATAA